>LPNX010700575.1:73342-132525 GCA_001517045.1 Pseudotsuga menziesii | reverse complement strand
AACCTGTGAGACAGCTAAAAACGTGAATGGCCCTTCACAGTCAGTCGTGGATGCAAGAGCATGGCTCTCAGCTCCCTATGTGCGCCCCAAACAGAAGAATGCCAGGGCGNAACCTGTGAGACAGCTAAAAACGTGAATGGCCCTTCACAGTCAGTCGTGGATGCAAGAGCATGGCTCTCAGCTCCCTATGTGCGCCCCAAACAGAAGAATGCCAGGGCATGGGTAACCAATCTGACCCAGCAAGGAAAGGAACAGACAATGGAGGCCCTGCGTGAGGAGAAGCAGCTTCGTTTTTCCCGTGGATGCACCACTAACAGGAAGGACGTGAATTTGCAGGTCGTGGGTGCTCAGCAATTCGTGGAGAGAGGAAGAAGAATCTGTGTGAGACCAAAAAACGCCCCCAAAAACTTGTGCGTTAGGAGAAAACAACCAAAATCGTGGTGAGAGTGAACTGACCAGGGAAGAGTGCGTGAGGGAGAAGAATGGCCAACGTGGGTGGAGTGGGCAATTGGGTAAGGCTGACAGCCTCCCACAACCACCACCACTTCAGCAATAAATTCCCTCAGCCATAACTCCTCAACCACCAGCTGAAACATTAAAGAGGTTGACAAGGTTGGGTGAGACAAAAAGGTGGCAAAACAACAAGGCAATAAAACATGGGTTTTCCCCCATAAACCAAGGTTTGACATCCCCCACCCCTTATCCTTTGGAATACATGCCCTTTTCATTCAACGTTGCACTGCCGTAGCTGGTTGTGGTTTAATTAATTGATGTGCGGGTTTACATGATGCCAAATTAAAATGTGCCGGATAGCACGACATACCATCGGCAATTATCCCCATTGCCGAAACATACACAACCAAATCGATGGTGGGGCCTTTGCCTTTAGCTCCTCACCATGATTATTTACATTATATACATCATGCAAACGGGGTCGAAACCGGGGACATTACACTATTAATATAAAATCAGAGATTACAATGGATACAACCTCTGTCGGCACGTCTGCGAATCGGAGAAACTGAATCCCCCACTTGGGCCTCCACCACCTCAATCCTCCATCTCTCGATAGCAAGCTCACAAGCAAAAAGCAAGCTTGGGAAGAACATAAAAGTGCTCCAAGGGACAAAGGGATGCAGACTCAAGCACAAGTTTTGGCAACAATGGACTATAGTTTCTTTGCTCTCAATTCTCTCATATGCCTTCAATGTACCATAGAGTTCCTTATATAGCTTTTCAAAGGGGTAATGAAAGGTCAAATCCGAGCGATCTCAAGGCATAGGGAAGGCCAAGAGTCAAGTGAGTCGGATCCATGTCAAGGAAAACTCCAAAAGTATTTGGATTATGCACACATCCTGATATACACGGTTTTAGGGGTCAAACTCGCGTATATACGCAATTAGGGGTTTAAAAGTCACGTGTATGAATTTACACATGTTTTTAGGGATGGTCAAGGAAACATCAAAGGACAAAAAATGGTCCAAGGGGTCTAAGGAGTCTGCAGAGGGATAGGGGAAGTCCATACAAGTGTGATTCACCTGGAGTGGTAAAATCAGCTATAACAGATGCCCCCTAATGTGTGAGGTCAGAGGGGTCATACGATGGTCGAAATACATTATAAGTCCATCCCAGAAGTGGAGTAATAAAGGATCCCAAATGGAAGACCAGCCACCTAATCAGCATAGTACTATGATACAACTCTGCATATAACTGCAAATACATATAGCAGTCCTGAATACATAAGAGTACAATGGCCATGAATAGGCATGATACAAGATATCACATAAATGGTCATCGCCATGTACAATATACATAGATCAGAATCTCCATGATGAAGATATACAAAGGACCATGATCTCCATGATGGCTGAAGATATAAAATGGATGAAGATCTCCATAATAGCTGAAGATGTCTGACATATACTGGAATCAAGTCACGAGAGCTGAAATATCATGAACACTGGCACGATGAAGGAGGTAGCATATAAGAGATGCCACCAATCTGGAAGGTCTTCTACACAAACCGCTACGAGTACATGTCCTACTATGTGAATAGAGGTGTCGAGGTCGAACATAGTAGTCCATTGTCTGATTACCGGTCATTGATGTATACCGTTAACAGATGCGATATCACCCACCGATAATGAAAATGGGAATCAAGGTACTAGAGTGCAAACTAACAAGTGTGAATAAATGTGTTGAGGTCAAACACTTGAGAGGATCCATTGATCAGGGGACATTGATGTATTCCCAAAAACTGTCAATGGCGAGAGAACCTGCCACTGATGATTGCAAGACTCAAGGCACTCAAAATGACTCTAGATTCCAATCCCATAATAAATGATCTGAAGTCGATGGGATGAAATCTGCTGGAAGGAGGGCATTAAGGCATCCCCCATCATCCAACACGAGGTACTCAGGAAAGCTGTATAATGTGGAAGGACTCGATCATAAAGTGCACGAACCAGTAACTGTACCGCGAATGGCCGACATGTAAAGTCAAGATAACTGAGGAATGGTCGAATCAGGTTTCAACTTCCTTCGAACAAGAGCATAACGGCATATGGCGACTTACATAAATGCAGCATAGACTAGATATACAAAACTAGGACATCTCTGCGACACAGGAGGCATCGACAGAGGCTCCATGGGGACTAGAAGCTTAACCAGTCGGTGGAGATAAACTCAGATAAACGGGTACAGCTCCTAAAGTCAAACTATAAACCCAACCAATGGATGTGACATACAATGCTCTGTTCGAAGGCGACACGACTCGACAGCTGCCAAATATAACATCTTTCCTTGTCCGGATTTTTTATTTTTTTATTTTTTTTTTGGACTTTTTCAAATATTTAAAAAGCTTAAAAAGAATAAAACTGCTTTATAGTTACAGACTAGGAGGAGACGAGTGTCATAAGGGAAAACAAACTAGTTCCAAGCAGTGGAACATACCTATGCTCAATGCAAGGACACATGTGTAGGATATTGACACTCGAGGGAAAATCCCCTCTCGGTAAAAAGGGAATCAAGCTGCAAAGGATATATAAAATGGCTCTGCATGGCTAGACATGAGACAAGCTCGGGCTATATGGTTGAAGCGCAATGTCAGGGAAGCCGGCATAAAGCTCAATAAGGCAGGCAAAGCTCATGATAATGCAATTACAACTTGACATAGGGGAGTCCTGAGGGAAATAGGCCAGTAGAAGATCAAGAAGAGTATGAGGCTCTTACGAAATGTCATGGCAGTACTATACAACGGACTCCCACACCCTAAAGGACAAAACGTCAGCATGGGAACCAAATGCGGATAAGGTGCTAACTAGGGTACCCATGTAAGGTCAAGCTCTACCACTCATACCATGCCACTTCTAAAACAACAAGAAGGTTCCATAACATAATAGAGTGGGTTCGTACCTAAGGCTATGATGAAATGGTCATAAGGTCATGCAAAATGCAAACGGTGATGAAACCTAACCTATATGTCAGTTTAGACATGATACCTGAGATCGGCACGAACGGGTCAATCCAACGGCTAAAACGACACTCAAAAAGGTCTCCTACATCATAAATTAGGTCAAAAACGGTCCAAAATGATTAGAAATGGTCCAAACTATAGGAAATGGGGTAAAAATTTTCAAAATTTTGAAAAATTTATATAAATAGTAAAAAATTCAAAACATTATAAAACACTTGAAATTTTTACCCAATTGAGCTCAGATTTTCAACAGCGAATTCTAGGAGATCCAGCCGACGGAATCCACTACCGTTTCTTCCAGATACTTACCCATGCTCTTCTCTTCCATTTTGATGCAATGTTTATCAAATTCCATGGTCATTTGAGGTTTCTAGGCCAATCCAAAAAAAGCGTTGCGACCCACGCGGAAATCGAGGGTTTTTCCGTGTATAGGGTTGGATATACGCGGAAAATGCCATCATAGTCGCGTATGCGGCCACACATGAGGTTTTTTAAGTATTCTAATGGAAAAACTTGCAATTTTTTGTGCTGGATGGTCCTAGAATGGAGAGAGCGTGAACATGGTGATGTAGAGGAGGTAGTAAGGGCCGATCTAATGGCTCAACAAGCGCTACGTGCATGTGGTCTCTACAAGTTTTGGTGTCTTGGTGGCTTGAGGGCCAAACCAAGACTATTGCAGATGCTGGTGGATTACTGGGATCCAGACTCTGAGTCCTTCCAGATAGATGGGATGTCCCTCACCTTAGAGGTGGAGGACATATACTTTATTACTGGACTTTCCCGACGGGGGGAAGTGGTGAACCTTCGTTATCGCGGTGGGTGCAGAGGTGGCCTAACTATCGATGTGTACATTGTGGTGTGCTGCTATCCAAACACGGAGAAGGTGGGGAGTCAGATCCCAACCAACTCTATACAGATGCTGGGCCTAAAGGCCATCCTACTAACATTGGGCAGGATAGCAGGCTTGGCTTCACTCCACCAGGCCTCGCGGCCTCTGATGTTCTATGCAGTGGAGTGCATGAGACCCATGATCTATGACTGGAGCACTACACTACTGAGCAACATGACACATCAGCTTAGTGAGTGTAAGATGGGCAGGGTGCGGAACTTTGGGTTCAGCAGCATACTGAGCACATTTTTCTTCGAGCGTGCTCCAGGATTGAGCCCTAGAGTTGACGTTCTTCTTCCCGAGGTTCGAGATCCAGCCCAACAACGTTGGGCGGATGCGATGCGCAGACTGGGGGAAGGTAGGGTGGCCAACCCCTATCCAGCTGATTTCTTTCTGTGGTGGCAACAACAGATAGTTGCCATCGACGACTACCCCTATGCGGGGATTGATTTCCTGCGAGACCAGTACATGCCGCTACCACCAAGATCATCATACGGTGACATAGGTAACGAATCTCGACCCTCTATTTAAATTTTTGAGTTATTTAATTTTTTTGTTTTTTTCGATTATATGGAATCAAAGAAATATTTTTGGGTGACAATACATAGTGACATCTACCATTTGCATGCAGATGTGGGACCATGGCGGCCTGAAGGCTTCTCTCATCACAGACGGAGGGGAAGAGGAGATGATATCACGGGTGTGGCTATGGAGCGGACGCTCCAGAGCATTCATACCAACTTTGTTAGGCTGACACACAGAGTTCCCATGGTGCAAGTCAAGGACTTGCTTGAGGCTATGCAGCGCTAGGTGGTGGGTGTACCACGAGCATGTGTGCGATTATTCCGATGGCTAGCTAGAGTCGTAGTGACCTTCCATGATCACAACCCCCCTCCTCCTCCACAAGCTTAGAGACCTGGGAGTGACACATTTTGTATTACTATGTATTATATTTTGGTGGCTCGAGAGCCCCATTTTTGTATCATGACACTATGTATTACCACATTTTGGATGTTTATAAAAAAAAAATTTATGGTAATCGGTTTATTTATTTACATGTGTAAAAATTTGTGTCTGTGATGAATTTATTGTGTATGAAACAAATGCCAATCTAACACGTAGTTAGCATATGAGTCAGCGATTTGATTATTAATTCTTGGAATGTGTATGTATGTTATATTGTCAAATTGTCGTTCTAATAATCTCACACGTAAGAATCTTCTTAATAACGTCGGATCTCTAACATGGTACAAACCATTAAGCTGTGACACTACTAACTCTGAATCAAGACGTACCTCAAGAGAGAGAATGCCATGTGAAATGGAATCCCGTAGAAGCTCAATAACGGCACTATATTCAGCAACATTGTTTGAAGATGGTTGTAAACATACGCCTCCTGAAGACAGTACCTAACCCATAGGAGTATAAATCACCCAAGCAGCAGAGGCTGAGTGTTGAGTGTGATGGCTTGCACCATCCTCGAATCCTATGTAGGTGGAAGATTCCATTAACATCTGCCAAAAGAAATGGAAACTAATCACAAACCCGATCATTATAGGAAAAAGACCTAACTATGCAAAACTGTACAATAATATACAATCACCAGGCTTGGCTGAAAAATCATGCATAGTATTTTTTGAGATAGAGCCCATTCCTAGGCTCCGCCAAGGCCGTTCCTTCATAATCCACTAACTCATAAGCGCCCTTCTCTAACACACGTTTGACGACGTAAGGACCACGCCACATGGGGTTAAATTTTCCTGCCCCCAAGGGTTCTTTCGGTTGATCCCACAAAAGGACCAAGTCTCCCTCACTAAACCTCCTTGGACGGATAGACTTCTCGTACTGGACCTTTACGCGACGCTTATTTACTTCTAGAGCCACCAAGGCATCTCGACGCTGCTCATCAAGTTGCTCAAGGTGGACCAAACACTCCTCCAATGGTGAAGTGTCTGGTAAAAGTTCTATGGCTAGCTTCAAAGAAGGAATCTCGCATTCAACAGGAAATATCAACTCCACTCCATGTACAAGTTGATATGGAGAAAAACCCGTGGCAGTCTTAACAGCGGTTCTATACGCCCACAAAGCAGGATATAACATGATGTGCCAATTATTCTTGCTCTGTGTGATGGTTCGTTGGAGAATGGATTTGAGTGATTTATTCACTGCTTCTACCTGTCCATTCGCTTGAGGGTAGTAAGAGGAGGAATGCTCTTGCTTGTACCCTAACTTTGATGCCAACTTTTCCATCATACGATTCTGAAAGTGCGAGCCATGGTCGGTGACAAGCTCTTTCGGAATTCCAAAGTGAGTAATAATATGGTTGAATATGAAGTGCACGGCTGTCTCACCATCAGATTTAACTATAGGCATAGCCTCAGCCCATTTCGTGAAGTAATCAACAGCCACTATGATATGATGATGCCTCCCAGCTGAAGCTGGGTTGCAATCCATAAAATCAAGCCCCCACTTAGTGAAGGGACCGGCGGTGATGATGGGATGTAATGGGGCAGGTTTCGAGTGCATATTACGTGCAAACACCTGGAAAGGGTGGCACCTCTTGACTGCATCTACACAATTCTTAAAGATCGACAGCCATAAATAACCCGTTCTTAAGATTTTTTGGGCTGTAGAAAGCCTAGATAAATGACCACCACACGCCCCTCCATGGCAATCATTCAGCACTACCTCAGCCTCTTCATGAGTTAAACAACATCGTAAAATGGAATCTACCCCATGACGGTACAAAGTTTTATCCGCTATGAGGTAGTTCTTAGACATGTGACGTAATCGTCGTCATTCATCCCGTGAGAGGTGAGTAGGGACCTTCAATGCTTGTAAATATATAATGATATCCCCATACCATGGGTCTAAAGTTGAGATTAAGAAGATGTGTTCATCAACAAACATATCTTCATAAACCAACTCCTCGGCCTCGCTTGGGAAATCCGATATAAGCTTTGCAAAAATTAACGATTTCTTCGATTTTGCCAAAACAAACTCGAGATCGAATTCTTGCAGGATGACAATCCATTTATTATATTTTCCCCCAATCATCCTTCGAGTGAGGACGAATTGAAACGGATTGACATGGGCTACAACCAAGGTCTGGCGAAGGAGAATATAATGTCTCAATCGTTGAACCGCATGTACGGTAGCTAAAGCAAGCTTCTCAACATGAGAATAACGAATCTCTGCGTCAATAAGGTTCCGGCTTAGATAGTATATGACATGCTCTTGGATTTCCTCATCCTCTTGAACCAAAACCATACCAATCGTCTCCATGGACGCGGCCACATAAAGTAGAAAATCATGGCTATAGTCTGGGGGACTAATCACCGGGGCCGATGCTAGGGCTCGCTTGAGCGCATCAAAGGACTCCTAGGCTCGCTCATCCCAACAAAAGGTGGTGTCCTTCTTCAAAAGACGCATGAAGCCTCTAGTCAAATTGGCAAAATTGACAACAAATCTCTGTAAGAATTTTGCCATGCCTTGCAAACATTGAAGATGACGAATATTCTTCAAGGGAGACAACTAAAGTATTGCCTCAACCTTCAAAGGGTCGACTCTTATACCCTCTTTAGAAATGATGAATCCTAAAAAGCGACCTGACTTCACACAAAAGATGCACTTGTGAGGATTTAACCTCACCAAATAATGGTGGCATCTTTCGAATACCAATCTCAAGTGATAGGAATGATGCATTCTCATATGAGAATGAGCAGCAAGGTCATCCAAAAATACTTCGATAATCGACTTGAGATCGTGGAAGATCAAGGCCATTGCCCGCTAAAAAGTAGCTTTGGCGTTCTTAAGGCCAAAAGGGATTTTTCGATATGCAAAAGTTCCCCAAGGACAAATAAATGCAGTCTTATGTTGGTCCTCAGGTTTAATTTGTATCTGATTATATCCGGAAAAGCCATCCATAAAGGAAAAAACCTCGCTACCCGCACACTCATCCAAAATCTGATCAATAAATGGTGTGGGGAAATTGTCCTTAGGATAAGCATGATTCAAATCACGGAAATCAATACATATGTAGATCACGCCCTACTTCTTATCCACCGGAACGGGGTTTGAAACCCACTCCATCAAGGGAATGGGATAGATAAAACTGGCTTTCAACAGTTTCTCTATCTCTGCCTTAATCGTGGGTGCTTTCCTAGGATTCGTCGCACGCAAGCGTTGTCGAACAGGCTTAGCGTTGAGATAAGTCTTAATCTCGTGTTCGACAATAAGAGGGTCGATACCTGGAATTTCATTGTAAGACCAAGCAAAGATATCACAGAATTCTTTAAACAACTCAGTGTATTCTTGAATCTCAGCATGGGAACATTCTGCCCCAATATAGACATTCTCTATCCTGCCAGGATTGCGAGAGATATTGATAGGAATTGTTGAATATATGTTTTCCATGTTTCCATCAGCCATCGGACCAGGAGAGCTTAATGGAACCATAGGACTACCAACTCTCTCACTAAGAACCGCCCTAAAGTCCTCACGCTCCAAGCGGTCAAGCTCGGGAAGAAAGTAAGATCTATGATGGAGTTCCTCCCATGGTGGCTCAACTCCCGACATGGCCTCAATAATTGCTTCATCTAAAGGGAAAACACTATCAAGGCAGTCATGCGCGTGAGAATACTGCACGGCCCATGACGATAGCACATTAGGGTCCTCCTCCTCTGTACGTGAAGAGGAAGGACTGGGCTCTGCAACACACTCAATATTAGCTTGATAAGCTACCATAGCTGCAGGCAACGGCACGTCCGTCACGATGGGCTCACTCGGAGTACTCGGTGTAGGAAGAATCCAAGGATCTTCCATATGACTCGTGCGAAAAGACACCGATCTCATAGATGTCGAAGCCTCACCGGAACTAGACCCTATCATAAGGATCAGTGTAGGACAACTAAAACTTCCCATGAGGGATGGGTACATGCCTACACCCACACTCCTAGTTGTCGGCTGAGAGTGCTCAACGATCGGGATCGAAGCTCCCGAAGATGCGGTGGCTGACGGATTCTTGAATGACATTTGATCAATCATGACTATCTTCTCGTTAAATGGAAAGCATACAACGCGAAATAGGGAAGAAGCTATGGCTTGCATACTGTACACATACTGTACATCCAATTCCTACCCAGCAAGAGATTGTAGTCAAGGGGCGCATCAACTACCTCAACCTCTATCGCAACGCTCTTCCCTCCCAAATGGACCTTAAGGGAAGGAAGGATCCCATGCGGCCTAAACGACCTCCCATCGAACGCAATTAACATGGTCGCTGATTTAGACAGCTCAGGGGAACCTAAACCCTTCCAACACGATAAAGACATCACAGAAGCGACAGCGCCTTCGTCAATCACAGTGCGCTTGACGGTCATGTTAAGACATTCTACGTGAATCAAAAGAGACACATAGTAAGCCAAGCGAGGCTGAAGTCTTGTGGTTTCAAATTTAATCACGGAGGAAGAATCATCATCATTCACACCAAGGGCAAAAAGCAAAGCCTTCCTTTGCGAAGGACAACTCCGAAGCACTTCCAATGCAGACATCGCACAAGGAGTGTGGCCCAAATCCTCGACAACTAAATAGTTCTGGGCGGCTCGGGCATTAGGATTGTGCCCCGAACGCTTAAGGACTCCCTTGGGAATGCGAGGTGCAGCTTTAGGTTTATCCACAGGTTTCTCAATACGCAAAGGAGACCCTGGTGGATCAGGTTCCTTTCCTGGGCTGGGTTGTGATGAACCATAGTCCTTCGCATGGGTCACAACTTTCGCAGCACGTACCATGTTAATGCAACCATGACCACTACCCTCCGGCAGATCTTGATCACTACCAGACTGATCATGGGTCCTCAAGTTCATATTTTGATTGTGAGGTAAAGGGTTAGTCAGCACAACTGGGCCCTGTGCCAAGAATCTCGAGGCTCCATCGATACGAGGGCACAAGTAAGTGAGGTGATCGTCCTTACACAACTTGCAAGGGAATTTAACCTTACGTTTAGCTTGATTGTCCCCCCCAGCATTACGGGCATTCTTGTCATTATTATTAGCATTCTCATTCCTATTCCCACCCTTACGATTATTCTTACCCTTCTTCTTATTCCATTCGGGCTGCTGGTTACCCTTCTGGTCCGACAATTGTATTGAAAGCACACTCACCATTTGGGCGGGTTGAGACGAAGCCGTGGCTTGTCCCGAAGCAGATTGGTTGATTGACAATTGACTAACTTATTTTGCAACCGAATCCATAGGTTTAGCACTTGCACAACCAACAATGCCATCGGCATGTGGTCCAGGTTTAACTTTGGGTTCGAAACTAGAACGTGGAGCATTGGGAATGATCTCATATAAAAAACCAGACTAAGCATAAATCAAATCCAGTTCCTGCGCCCTAAAAATGGCTTGTTCCTCATTTTGCACTCCGGACGTAGAAACATCCTTCGCTATATACGGCAATAACGACTTAAGGAACCATTCGAGGAGGAATTCCAGCGATATAAAAAGCTTTAATTAACCTCTTTCGTCTATGCCACTCTTGGATATGATCCGAGATAGGTGTGGCTTTATCCTGTCGAAATGTCGACAAGAGTTCAGTACCAACGTCATAACGCACTGGTAGCTGGAAGTGGTTAAGAAAAGTCATTGCTAGGTCATCGAACAAAGCGAATGCCCCCCTAGGTAGCTCTATATACCATTTCGCTGCAGGCCCTGTAAGGGTGCGTTGAAACAGCCTTAAACAGATGGAGTCCTTGTGTAAGGAATTCGAAGAGCACCATAGGTGAAAGGTAGTAACATGTTCGCTCGGATCCTCTCCCGGTTTTCTCTCGAACTTGGGAATGTCCGAGGGAAGCTTAGTAGGGACAGCCGGCCAAGTCGGGTCATGAGCTACATGATCGTTCGTCAATCTCGACAAGTAAGGAAGATTCAGCATTGCGAGGAAAGGGAGCCTAGGATGATGAGGTCGATGGACCGCTCCCTGATAGTTTTGATTCACATAGGTTTGATTACCACGATGGCCTTGGCCATAGTGCCCTCCTCCCATTTGACCCGTATAGGGTAGCATGGAAGCACCATAGTGCGGTGTACCTTGACTATTCGGAGCTACAATGCCGTAATTTGGAGAGTAAGCAGGTTGTTGATACCCGCCCCCATAAGGTGAAGAACCCTGTCCATACTGCGTCCCATAATAAGGTCCATAAGTCATCGCATGAGATGTCCCATGAGACACTCCGTAAGTAGGAACATACGCTCCGGAAGTAGGAATATACATTCCAGAAGTAGGAATGTGACCTCTAGAAGTATGAACATGACCGCCCGAAACAACGAGCAGTGCATGAAGCTGAGACACAACCGGTATAATAACCACAGTATAGACATAACTCGTAGCAATGTTCCGGCCCGAAGGACCACGTGAATGAGGTGGAGGGTGAACATTCGAAGAACTAGGGACAGAGGATGAAGGGACCTATGTAATTATGTACGTACTATTCCCTATAGTCACTCATCTCGGATCTGGTATCCTAATAGGATCACTAACCCTAGACCTAGGACGAATATGTGATGTAGCTTCCACCACTGGGATGGAAGGTGCAATGTGACTAGTGCTCCCAAACCTCTCCGCATGCTAAGGAATGAGAGTGCCCCCAGGCATAGTGTTAGGCTCGAACTCAGATTCGACATGAAATGCCAAATCATGTGTGGAAAAACCAGACATACCATAACTACCATAACTAGTGCTCGCGGGTTCAAAATGAGTCTCATCATCCTCCGGCATTCCATACTGGCCATGCGTCAATGGGGAATCAACCCTAGAGTAAGTAGGTATATCATGAAAGGTTCCTATCTCAGAAATCACACGACCTAACTCAGTCAAGTCGGGTGAAGGATCATAGTTAGGAGTAAACTCCCCATCTTCCACATGAATGGGAGAAGGTGGTTCAGGAATACCTTCTATATGGTCTCCCATGGTGTGTGAATCAATTTGCGAAGTAATCCGCCTGGACTATCTATTTCTCACTCCCAAAGGAGGAGGAGATGTAAAAGGCGGAAGTCCTGCTAAACGACGAGAACGGCGAGGAACCGCACCCGAATCCACAATGACTCAAAAAATACAAAAGACTCTCTATCTACACAAACCCTAGGCAAGCTATTGTGCACAGAGCAATCACCAATAAAATCTAAAGCCAAATACAAGCAATCAAGGGTAGGATAAGTGAGCTCCCGAATGAAACAGGTATGTCTCGCCTAGGAGAGACTTGAGACTCCCATACACAACAAGCATAGGTACGTAACCAATTATTGTGGCCCTCAGCTTTAATGCGTAAAGCGACTATGCTATCCGACCCCAACCTGGCCGGGACACCTACAGAATAACCCCTGCAAAGTACCTCCTCGATATCCTAGGTAAGGCCACTAAGGTCACCTCAATATAATCAATGCTTAGGCAGACAGTCGTAGGTGGGATTGACCGTATGGGCAGGGTAACAAAGCCCGAAACTCTCGAAAGAGCCCCCAGATACGAATACAATTTTGGAAATATCTTCGGTGCTACTCAGTTATGACTAGGGGTCATCCCAATCAATAACTGCTCACACTGCCTCGTGCTTAACTCCCTTTTGAGAGGAGGATCCTGAGAAACACTAGTTATACCAAGGAATTTCACACACTCACCTGGACAGACACATAGATGTTGTTGTTTAGAGGTCTTGGAGAATTCACTCACAATGAACTATTCCAAGACCCTAAAACCTAATCTTGTTGGTGAACCCTATCAAATAAAATAGTGTAGTTCATTTTAATTAAGCGTTGATTTTATTTGGCTTTATTACTCAATAGAGGGATATGGTCGTGCAACTAATGGTGTTATGACACAACATGAAGTAAAATGCACACCTAACAATCAATGCAAATGCATTGTGTCCATGAAAACAGGGTATGCTACTACGTGAAATGCACAATTTTCTTCAAATGCTAAATGCAAGCTTTCCTATATGAAATCCTGACTAATATTCCAAAGCAAATCTAGTGCAAGTACTATGCCAAATGCAAAATGCAATGCATGATGATAAGCAAATATTTTTGGATTTTTTGAAATAAAATGAGATATAAAAAGCAAAAGAATGATTCTACAATCCCCGGACTCTGCAAGCACACTCAAGCAGCACTCAAGCAAAGCACTAAGGTAAAAGAAGTCTAATGCACTAATCCCAAAACAAAAAATAAAAAATGCAATGACAAGAACATTCTTTAAAAAAAGAAATTTACCCTAAAAAAATCGTCTCTGGTCAAAAACAGAGGTGTATACAGACTCTGACAGTATCAAAGGAGACTCAGTAATCATTAAAATTCACCCAGCAACCATCTAACTTCCTCTAAAAGGAAAAACTAAGGGCATACGTGACTATTCGCAGTAAACTCGCGTGTATACACGGAAATAGCAGAGAAACCCGCATGTATACGCGACTGTGAGTTCAAAACTCGCGTACAGGAAGAAAGGTGCATAAAAATAAAGGAAAACAGGCAAGCTGAGACAAACTTCACACCAATCAGACACTACCAGGAAAACATGCCCCCATACCCGACAAAGAAACAAGAGAAAAAGAGCAATTCAAAGTCATTGAATGCCGATAGAAAACCCCCAAAGGACAACTACTAGGAACTCCCCAGCGGAGTCGCCAATTCTGTTACGGAGAGAAATTCCTATGGCTTGGGGTACCACAACAGACAGCTTGACTCCAGAAATCAATCCTTTCCAATATGCAATAGAAATTAAATATCTAACACTAAAGGATTAGACTCCGTACCTTATTCCGGACAATTGAAGTAGATCCTCGTTGAGCTTTCCAACTTCAGCTTGAATTGATAGATTACTTCCTCAACAACAAGTAAACAATACAAGCATACTATATATATTGGTGTTAGATCTATTCTAGCATATATAATCAACAATGTATAAGCATTTGAAATCACCCATGGATGAAATAATCATTCAAACATACATTATTGGACAGGAAAAGATATTTCTATTAATATAAAATCAGAGATTACAATGGATACAACCTCCGTCGGCACGTCTGCGAATCGGAGAAACTGAATCCCCCACTTGGGCCTCCACCACCTCAATCCTCCATCTCTCGATAGCAAGCTCACAAGAAAAAGGAAAGCTTGGGAAGAACACAAAAGTGCTCCAAGGGACAAAGGGATGCAGACTCTAGCACAAGTTCCGGCAACAATGGACTGTAGTTTCTTTGCTCTCAATTCTCTCATATGCCTTCAATGTACCATAGAGTTCCTTATATAGCTTTTCAAAGGGGTAATAAAAGGTCGAATCCGAGCGATCTCAAGGCATAGGGAAGGCCAGGAGTCAAGTGAGTCGAATCCATGTCAAGGAAAACTCCAAAAGTATTTGGTATATGCACACATCCCGATGTACACAGTTTTAGGGTTCAAACCCGCGTATATACGTGATTAGGGGTTTAAAAGTCGCGTATATGAATTTACACATGTTTTTAGGGATGGTCAAGGAAACATCAAAGGACAAAAAATGGTCCAGGGGGTCTAAGGAGTCTGCAGAGGGACAGGGGAAGGCCATACAAGTGTGATTCACCTGGAGTGGTAAAATCAGCTATAACAAAGGAACACCATTAGGTCCACTTTCTCAAGGTATGGTGGTAATACACCTTGAGAGGAATAAAATAGTTGCATGCCACACCAGGCACATGTGGAAACCATTGGGAACAACACTTGGGTTCGTGGACAAAGGGGCTTGGGAGTAGGGAAAAGAATGGGAAAAATAGTTGGAAAAGGGATCACTTGATTAAGGTGTACCCAAGAGAAGGCATTCGAAAAAGCACCCAAGTGTTGGTAACATGGTTCGACAAAGCTACTAAAGGGCTTCCATAGGAAGGCCTTTAGAACATCACCTAGTTTCCTTAGGGTTTCTAAGGGACACATCACTTGGAACATGTGTTGATCAAGAAAGGCTTGGGAACCCACTTATGAGGAACAAAGTGATTCCTCATATATATAAAGAGGGTGTACAAGTAACAAAGGAAACCAAGGAAACAACAATATACCAAGACGTACCAAGTCATCCACTAAAGAGTTTAGGAAAGGAGTTTTGTGGTTGGAGGGTTGATAAGGTAGAGTGCCCAAGTGGAAACACAGGTTATGACAAAAGGATTTTGGGAGACATGAAGAGGATTGGAAAATCAACCGTAGTGTTGGGAAGGCATTTCCATAAGGTTTTGTTTGTTTTATTTTGGGTAGCAGGTTGAAGGTCTCACCCCATTTTTATCTAAGGATCTATCCATTTCCCAAACCACTCGATTTTAAGTTGTTCACTGAAATAAATAATTGTCAGGTGACTTATTTTGGGAACCCACCTGATATATTGTGTTATGGATTGGTTTTTTCATTGTCTAACTATTAATTTAGCTAAGTAAATAACACACATAATAATTTGATTCCAAGTGCGGGATGGGAAAGTTGTTGGGCATGCTTTGCCTAAACAATGGGTAGCTCACGACATAAGGTATGGGTATGTCATGAGTGAAGAAGCGTAGTCCACCAAAGAGTAACCATGGGTTACTGAGTCCTCAAGATGAAATCCCAATTGTGTCACATGAACACCGAAGTTTAGGCAATCCTATGACATTGTAAGCTTGGGGTTGTGACAGAACACCCCTTTCTTTTGAGAGTTGTCAAACTAAAAGAAGAAACTTACTAAAACCAATTTATGAAAAGTAAAAGGAATTTAGAAATGGTTCCCTTAACTAATAAGAAGTCACTTCAAGGTAAGAATAGATCATGACAGTCTTAAGTACTTCTTGGAAAAATGATTTTCTTTATAAGAGAAACACAAATGGGTTACAAAGATGCTAGGTTATGACTTCGAAATTATATACAAAAGAAGGAAAACATAATGTGGTGGTAGATGCACTTTCAAGAAATGGATATGACACAAAGGCTTACTTTGTGTTATTTCCACTATGTCATCTGATTGGGTGGATGACACAAGGAAAGAATGGAAACAGGATAAAAGAACATGCAATATAATTCAACAACTAAAATTGGACCCTAGTTCATTAGATAATGTGCATGGTAGAATGATTCAAAATGGTACCAAGATCGTCTATATTTATGAATATTTCTCAACTCAAACATAAGGTCCTCTTAGAATTACACACTTATCCTAAAGGAGGACATTCACGAATCTTAAAAACTAATCACAGGATCAAGAAGGATTTTTTCTAGGAAGGTCTTGTTGCAGCTGCAACCTTTTTTCCCAAATTTGTTAAATTTTGGACCCTCCTTTTGATTTTATCTAGCCCAGGTTTGTTTGATTTCTTTAAAGCTATCTTGGAAGTCCAGTTTTCCACTTAAAATTGACTTTGGGAAGTCGGGTGATTAGTTAATTGTTTTTCCGCTATTTCGGAGGTTAAACGAGCTAGTATTACCGTCGCCCAGTCGTGAAGTTTTTGTTTTATTTAAAAAGCTTAGCATTTGCTTTCTCGATGATTTTATCACTGTTGGAAGTCGTTTGACGAAGGAGTTGGGGCATTAGTCCTTTATACCGCCGACGTTTCGGATGGCAAGCAGTGATCGTCCCAATGGACAGTCTCGTTTCTCGCCGATGCGTGTTTTATCTCCTTCTCGTTTCATTATTTAAACTTTTTATTTTGACTGTTGGCGATTTTGTTTATCACTGTCGAAACGTTTTTTTGACTTTGATCGGAGGTTTTGTCCTTTGCATTGCCGACACTGCGGAGGCGTTCAGATTTAAAGTTCTGACCCATAGCATTTAGTCCTTCCGATCAGCGACGGATTGGATTTTGTCGCGGAACCATAGTTGTTTGTGAGTCCACCGTTGCGGCTGTCGATCAGACTATATGTCCGACGCATTAGTGGTTAGTAGTTCTGATCATCGACGCATAACTATCGGCGGTGTTTAGTGCTCGGGATCGTCAACACTACAGAAGTGTTGAGGCTTGATTCGTCGACGCACAGTGCTTATAGCTTCTGATCGCCAACGGTTTTATGTTTCACGGGACCCGCAGTTGGTTTGTTGCCCACCGTTGCGGCTGCTTATCAGACTATTCTCTCAATGTTTAGAGCTGCTGGCCGCCAATAGGGGTCTTTTTTCCCCCCCGTCTTTTTCACCAAGGGATTATATACGATGAGGAGCATAGTGCAGAGTCTAGTATAGCAGCAATGTGGTTCATGAGGAGTCTGTTCTATTGGGGTTGTGTTTTTTATTACAGACAGTGGACTTAGAGGGTTTTAAGACACAAATTTGCAGGATTTTCTTTTCCTTGTCAATTTTCTTTTCATGCATTAATACTGTGTATAGTTTATTTTTACAGAATGCATATGGAGAAGGTAAATAGATTGATACAGTTTTTGTTATTTTGGTAAGATCTTAATGGCCTAAGAACATGCTATGTTTATGACAGAGAGTTGGCTGAAGAATGAAGAAGCAGCAAGGAAGAAGCAGAGATAAAGAAAAGAGAAGAAGAAAGTGAGGGTCTAAGATTAACAGTATCTCAAAAAGACCAACAGATTACTGAGCAGATTGATAGCAGCAGAGGCCTAGGCTTGGAAAAAGTTCATCAACGACCAAGCTAGTCCCTCTTCATAAAGTGCTCTTAAATTTTAATTTAAAATGTAACATATTGTATAAATTATGAGCACATATTACAAGACAAAATTTTGGAACTGAAAGGTTGAGGAAGCCCAAAGGTCATCGAGGGGCAGCCCAAAGGTTTTGCTTTTTTGTATAAATAAAGGAGAGTTTAGATGTAGCAGAGGACTTTTTCCCAGATCATTTGTGAGAGTATATTGTAAGAAGAAATATTTCCTTTTGCAATAAAGAATTACAAGTTTCCTGCTAGAGAAAGCTTGGTGGAATGTTTCAAATGTTTTGCTATGGATCAGTTGAATGTGAACTATTTCATTTTCAGCTTACTTCCATTAACTGTGAGATCGTTCTAACTCAGTGAATTTCGTCTTGTTATGAATGTACTCTGGTTTATTTTGTGAAATTTCCATTGTGAGTAATGAAGGTTGTCATAAACAATAAGCTATCTTGTTGTTCATATTTCTATTAATGTTCATGTGTTCTGAAATAAATAACAACTATCTGTAATTTTTCTTAATACATGCGCAGAAATACATTACTCATTGTTAGCTGATAATTCTACTCCCTAGGGATAGGTTAGTTAGTTAAATTTAGTTTTTTGCTGTGTGTGATTTAGATGTGAGAGAGTTAATACGAGAGGTAACAACCTGTGCATCACATTGTGACACTCCTCGTTATCTCTATCAATCTACATTTTTAGATAGGCACTTGCACATCATACTTAAACACACAAAAAAACTAAAAATATACACGGTGGACCGGTCCGTAACCGGTAAAACATTTTAATTTGTTACTTGAACTACGGTAGTCGGACCGTAAACCGGACGGATTCCCCATACCAATCAGTAACGGGCTAGTTGGGAACGTTTATTGGGGAGAATCCCTAACTGTTGTCACCTGCGATTTTCCAGGCCTCAACAGGTCTTAAAATTGATATCCAAAAGTTTGTGGTAGAATGTTTGGTTTTCCAATTAAATAAGGGAGATACATTTAAGACACCAAGTCTTCTGCAACCATTAGCAATATGAAGTTAGGATTGGGAATATATCTCAATGAATTTTATCAAAATTCTACCAAAGTCAAAAGGAAATATTTTCAAAATGGTAGTAGCGGATCAACTCACAAAGTATGCACATTTCTCTTTCTTTCTCGTATGTTTAAATCAATAACAATAAATATAGAATTCATGGAAACAATTCAAAAGCTACATGGAATCCTCAATATTATTGTATGTGATAGAGATTCAATTTTCACTAGTAACTTTTGGAAGGAAATATTTTATTGTTTGGGTACTCAATTGGCTCACAACTCCTCTTACCATCCTCAATCTGATGGGAAAATTGATATTGTGAATAAATGACTAGGTAGGTATCTTCGTTGCTTTTCATTTAATAAACAAACACAAAGTGTCAAGTGGTTTCCCTTAGCATAATGGTGGTACATCACATATTTTTTATACTTCATCAAAAATGTCACCATTTATGGCATTGTATGTCGATCATTCTATTGTTAAAGAAATGTAACTGCGGAAGATATTATATTTTGTTATATTATTGTTATTAACCCTTCCGGAGATGTTGTTCCTCTAATTAGGGATTTCATTGATGTAATTGGTCATGTAAAGTATTCAGATAAAACCTTTGTTTTTAATTCGGGTCAGTAGTACCCACAAAAGTATTATTAAAATGTATTTTTGAGTCTTCCAAGGAAATTTGGCCCTGGAAGCAAGGAGAACTCGATGCATTGGGTTATTAGGCCTCTTAGTTGATGAGTATAAATAGGAGAGGCGCTTTCCTCATTTGGATAAGTAGAACACTCAAGCAGTTACACTAGAGAGAGGAGCAGTCCATCTGGGAGAGAGGAAGCAATCTAGTATTATTCTTGGGGTCTTATAAGTCTTATTCTTTGGTTCTTACACTGTACTTGGTTGAAGTCTATATCAAAGAATTTTTGTTGGGTTTTATCCCCCATGAGGGTTTCCTAGGATAAATCTCGATGTTCTTTTGTGTGCATGTGCTTGTCTTTCTTTCAGTGATCCTTTTGTATATGGTTATGATGTTATGATGTTAAATGTTATTATATATTGTATAACCATTGAAATATTAGCATGGTATCATATCCACCCTGAAATAAGTCTTTGTACAGCCAAAATACTGCTACAATGGCAGCTACTGAAGATTAGGATTTCATGCTTGAAAACCCTAGAAGACAAAAACTAGTCATCTTTGGGCATTCACTATAACTCGATATTGGAGAAGGCTCGGGAATTGAATTTTTTACAAGGAGAAGATGAAATCGTTTTGTACCTTTTGTACGAATTTCAACCACATATTCACTATATTTTAGGAGACGTGATTCCTCCAAATCAGGGTTCTAGCCTCCTCCAGAATCCAATCTCAAACATGAGACCTAGGGATAATTACTATATCTTGGGCTAGGAAGGTCCAAATCAAATTTATCAAGATTCTTCAAATAGGGAATAGACTGTAGTTTCTGTGGTCTGAGTTTCATACCCCGAAGGTGAAACAGTGACAATTGGCAGTCCGTACAAGTTCGCTACGTTGAACCGTCCTCAAACAAGTCACCTTGGGAAACTTCACATAAGTCCCACTTGGTGAATCTAATTCTGCTCTAACCTATGGGTTGGAAATAATATAGATCATACTATCTCAAGACGAAGTTTTAGACCCATAGGAGCAGGAATTTTAGAGATACAATAGAATCAATATCAAATAATTATGTAGAAGAAATTAGAGAAAACTAGGGCTTGTTGTTCCGGGAACTTCCCTCCACCGATCAGTTGAAAAAGGAGGAATATAAAACTCACCCTAGGAGGGCACATATTTATATGGAAGAAGTTTCTCATTATGTGGATTTTCAATTTTTCACCTAACACTACTGCCGGAGAAAATTAGGGCATCAGATATTTTGCAGTTATGTCCACAGTTGTGGGAAAATGAGTATGTTGCTCAGCTCACCTTAATGAGGCGAAAATTTATATTCAGTCAAATATGAAAGATACCTACGTTGAAAAATTAGGGTTTCTCTGTCAAAACCTAGGTCCACCAAAAGCAGTCTTCCAAAAAGGGTTTCAAGCAAGCATTAAGTTGAAGCAATCTCATTGGTAAGTTCTATCCTCTCTATTTCAATTTGGGATTCTCATTTTTATCATGATGACAAATAGTACCAAGCTTGAGAACAAGCTTGAAGGAACCAAGAAACTTTGAGCACGGAAGTATAGTGTGCTTCTCATACATGAAGAAGCATGACCTGGAGAACTATGACAAAGAATAAGTTGTAGATCCAGAGGGAGAAGAAGGAATCAGTCAAAGCCAAGAGGATTATTTCTGTCTCATATGTATCATCCTTGAAAACTCCCTTGGATATGTTCAATATAATGATCAGCTTGAATGAAGGAAATAATATCATAGGGAAGATGACTTTGTGAAGATGCAAATGTCAGAAAGCATTCAATCTTACTTCATAAGAATCTCTTCGATCAAGAAGAAACTAGAAGCCATTGGAAACAATGTTGAAGAAGCAGAAGCGGGAATCACAACCTTGAATGGCCTCCCAAGGATTCATTCATTCAAGGAATATGTGCAAGAAGGAAGATGATTTCTTTCAACGGACTATGGGAAGAATGCACACATGAAGAAGCTTGACTCATAACAAGAGAGGAGAAGATGTGAGCAATCTGGATATCAAGCTCTCACAGTTCACTCCAGAAGAAATCATAGAAGAAGGAGGACCATCATCACAACAGAAGACAAAAGGAATTTAGAAGAGATCCTTCCAAACATTCAATTCTAAACTTGTGATGAGAAGGGACACTACTCTAGAGATTGTCCCAGAAATAGAGGCTCCTTCAACAAGAAGACAAACAAGAAAATAAATCATACTCACACTGTTGAAGATGATGAACCAACTAATAAAAGATTCCTAGAAGAAAAGGATATTCTTCAAATGATGATGAATATGAATTCTACTGGTGAAGAAAAGGCACATACTCATATCCATTTCAGCATTGGATAAGAAGGAATACATTTAGTGACACTCAGAACCAGTACACGGGTTCCTAGAATTAGATGATGAAGTAGAAGGCTCCTGTAACACCTCGGTTTTGACCCCATGGTATTAAATTGAATATGATGTAAATATTGTATTAAATCATGGTGTGGAGCTCAAGGAAAAGGAACCACCATGGGTTTAGTGTTTTATGTGTCAGCGATTAAAATTGTCGCCGGTGGTCTATGTGCTAGCCAGGCACAATGTGTTTTGAGACATCATGTAATTATGTAATTAATAGAATACCACAACTAGCTATGTACTACAATGTGAAAGAGATGGGGGCATGATCTCACAAGGAATAGGGAAGGGGAGTTATCCAAAAATCCTGAGCCAATAGGGTGAGACCAGATGTCGATGGGGAAACCCATGAACCTTCAGCCACCTATTTGTCCTCTACAATTCAATTCTTCTAGGAGTTGGTTGAGGCAGTTAATGCCTTGGACAAAGCAGGGCATGGAATCCTGATTGCTTGTCTGAGCAATCCTGAAATTCTGCAAATGGGCGAGCCGCGTTCTTGCTTCTGAAGCAAGTAATCATGGGGATGTGTGTCGGGTCAGTCATTGTTCAAGGCTACATTGTTCATTCTGTTCATTCACTGTGCTATGTATGCTCATCATTGTGGTTCATCCAAACCTGCAAGCAGAACCATGTCTTTTCTTTGTGTTATTTGTTCTGAACCGTTTACCCTTATCCAACAGTCGGGAACCTCACGGGCTGAGCGATCTGTTGTTTTGTTGAGCGATTGGGCAATGGAGATCAATCGATTTTATGAAAAAGTGCTCCTCTGAGCTTTCCCCAGTGTCGTCGAGCATCGGTTCATCGTTCTGAATGGTGGTTTGATTCACCTAAGTCATGGAAGGTGTTTATGCAGTGGTCTTCTCTGTTACAGTGTGAGTGGAGCTTGTTGACTGTGTTTTACCTTGTGGTTGTTGTGTTGTGCACCCTGGTTTGGGTCTGATTTGTATGCAAGACTTAGAGGTGAAAGAAAGGAGGAATGGGCTTATTAACCTAGTGCAGAGAGGAACCTCATGAGAAGATATAGCTGTTGGTAAATCCCCACTGCACATCCCTAAAGAGCACTGGAAGGGAAGGCATAGCCCAAGGGACTGTGGAGAAGAGAAGGGGATGCTTCCTTGTGTTGGGGTGTAGTTATTGTGGATACCAGGCCAGATAGATCTTATGTAGGTGTCCCTAGATCTTGAATGAACCACTAGATTAACCTTTCTACCTTTCCACCGCCTTAGCAGCCTGTTAACCCAAGGGAGATTGGCTTGGATGGTAGCATGTTAACCTAATTGGATCTTGACTTGCATGTGTCTTGTTGTGCACTTGCCCTTGTGTGTAATCCTTGGCTGGACAGCTTGATAAACCCAATGGTGTTGGCTTGGATGAGTTTTTGTTTTATCCTTGGTTATGTGTGAGTCTGCTAGTGTTCCCTTATTCCTTGTGGAAATCATGCCCAACTCGAGGGTGGCAGTGTTGCTGAGAGATTGATGAGCACACTAGCCTATGGTTGGGTGGAACGTTGCAATGACATAGCTGGTTGTGGAATGAGCTTCTTTCAAAGATAAGTATCTATGTGATAATCTCTGCATTTGCATTTGCTTGATGAAATATGATGAACATGTTTAATGTGTTGAATGGATGAATTGCTTCCGTTGTATAATTGAAATTGTATGCATATGTGTATGCTTTCTTTCAATGCATTTTTAAATTACGTTATGGGGCTTAGATTTCCTGTATTGGTAATGGCCTGAATGACTAAATCTATCCAAGACTTCTGCTAACAAGTTGAATTTCCTGACATAAATCTTCTTTCCACAACTTGCGGGATGCAGAAACGTCCTACTAAAATTTCTATTCCCCGCAGATTTCCTTCTGCAACTCTCATTTTCACAACTTGCGGGATGCGGGATGCAGCTTCACAATCTCTATTTCTGCAATGAACTATACCCGCAACGGTCTATTCCGCATGCAGGATGCGAGATCACAATTTCCTCCCAGGTCTCCTTTCGCAACTCTCCTTTCCGCAGTGGTCTATTCTACATGTGGGATGCGGGATCATGATCCCCATATTTCTCTATTCCGCAAACTCAAGCTTTCCACACCGTTGATTCCTTCGAGTTAATGTTTAGCCATTGATCTGTTTCCAGACGCAGAATCGATTGTGATCATCGATTTCTGTCACGATCTTTCTTCGCCGTTCGATCTCCTTTGAGATTTTTCTTCGTAGATCGTCGAATGGATCACTAACAGGATCAATTTCTCTGCTATTGGAAGTTAGAGAATTTATACAAAGACTTGAATAGATTGAAATTCGAGCTAGATGATCCTGCATCAATTAGGTAGAATAAATTGTTGCGTTCTCTCTCTAGTGGACGGGAGGGGACGTGACAGCTCCAGTTACTCTTGCAAGGACATAAGGATCAAGAAGAAGTCTACCAAACAAACAAATATAATTACTTGAATTGTCATTTCTTATCTATCTAGTTGCTTAAATGACATTGCTTAGTTGTGTACATATCCATGTTCAAGGAAATGTATCATGCATGATAGAATGTTTGCATTTATGAATAGTATACTACTAATATGCTTGTGATGGGTAAGTGGCCTATGGTGCTATGCAACATTATATCTAAAATGAAACCTATGATTGCTGACATATTGGGATTAGTGCACAATATTGATAATGTTATGGTAGAAATGGAAGGCATCTAGAAAGTTTCTGTGTGTATACAGGATATGGATGAATGTTGTATTGGCTAAAACAATTGCATAATAATTTTGTCATTGTGAATGTCTTGAATATTATGAAATGTTTCTAACCATGCAATTGATGTATTTGACTTGTAGGAAAGATCGTGTACAGTCACCTACAAGAAAATAAGGGTGAGACTTGTTCTAAAGAACAAGTGACGACAGTTTAGTTATAAGATTCATTCCAATAAACATACATGAAGATGAACCTGAAGCTCCCAGGTTCAGAGACACAGTGGCGGAAGAAAGAGCTTCATAAGAATATAAGAATCAGGATATGAACTAAAGAGAGCGGTAGATCCACCTCGAGATATGAAGACCATCTTGGGCACGAGAGATAATTCAATATGAAAGAAAAGTATGAGAGGGCTTCCAACTAAAGTAAGAGGCCTCATATACACTCTAGTTACGTGGCACTGTTGAGTGACATCATTGATGCAAACCCTTCCAGCTATGAATAAGTATCCAAGGAGAAATGGAAGAAGAATATGATCAAAGAGTACCAGTTGACCATGGGGAATGATGTCTAGGATATGGTTTTGAGACATGAAGGGAAGTGTATAGTGTATTCCATGTGGATCTACAAGATCAAGTATGTAGCAAATGGAAGCATCAAGGGATAGAAAGCAAGGTTCATGGTTTTTATGGCATGCAATACTCCATTGACCAAACACACTTCTCTAGTAAAGCATAAGTGTATATTGATTAGAGAACCACATGTGCACAAAAGGATTTATACGAGATCAAAAGGAACCCATGGATAAGCACATCCAGTTACATGAGGAACTTGAATATCACCGAGAGTGATGAATATCTTAACCTTTTCTATAAGGTTAAAGATGGAAGCATATAGAGGATGACAAGCTCGCAGATGGGTGCAAGAGGAAATTTTCAACAAAGTTCAAGATAGAGGATCTTGGTGTCCAATGAACTCATATGGATACATAGATGATAAGTATCATAGGATGCTACCTATCACTCCAATACATGATGTTTCGATACATAGAGTACAAAATGCAGAGGGAGGATGATGCTCCGCTTCAGAAGGAGTGATTGCAGAAGATCTCTGAGTTCAACATGGTACGACATGATGGACAACTTCCTAATGGAATAAGGCTTTACCAAGAGTAAAGCAGGTTCCAACCTTTACTTTAAGGTTGAATGTGAAAGATTGGGATATGTCGATGACCTGACATGAGAGGATGAACTCATTGTAGATGTAAAGAGGAAGTGCAAGAAAGAGCACCTCAAAATGATGTTTTAGTTTGGGATCGGGTATGATCTCATGGCTTAGCAGAAAGCAAACCAATGTTTCCCTCAGTATAGTCCAGGATATGGTGCAAAGAGGAGCCATGAAGTTCCAGTATGTTCCTACAAAGGAACAAGTTGTTGATTTGTTGACTAAGCCTCTGTCTCGTGTAAAGCTTGAACACTTTCGAGACAAGCTTGGTGCAATCCGAAAGGACTTCCCTGAAAAGAGGAATTGATTATAATATAGTAATGGTATGCTAGTATAGAGAAGGTCAGCCGAGTTTTCAGTATGCTTTGATGAAGTTGTGGATGTAGAAGAAAAGAATTATGAGCCCCAGTGGTCTGGTCACTATATAGAGAGTCTGGTCGTATCTTCATGGGTAGATCCCAATATGGTTGGTGACTTCACCAAGGGTGGATCCCAGTATGACTAGTTGTATCACTAAGGGTAGATCCCAACATGGCTGGTGGAATCCTCACAAAGAATATCCCAGGAAGGTTGTTGTATCTTCAAATAGGAAGACCCCAACGAGATGTGGTCCTGCATTCATTTGTGAATGTTGTGGTCCTGCATTCATTTACGGACGTTGTGGTCTTGCATTCATTTGTGGGAATTGTGGTCCTGCATTCATTTGCAGACATTGTGGTCCTGCATTCATTTGCAGGCGTTGTGGTCCTGCATTCATTTGCACACATTGTGGTCTGGAGTTCATTTGCAGACGTTGTGGCCCTGCATTCAGTTACGTACATTGTGGTCCTTCATTCATTTGTGGATATTATGGTATGGTATTCATTTGCAGATGTTGTGGTCCTACATTCATTTGCGGATGAGTTCTTGCTTTCAGTTGCGGATGATGATATTCCAACATTTTTTGATGTTGTGGGAGATTCTACATTAATTTACAATGTTGTGTTTGTGTAACATTACAGGTGATGCTCAGGATGAGGATATCTCAGATGATGCGATGAGATGTGATGCTCATGATGATGCAACAAGATGTGATACTCGTGATGATGATATGTGATACGTGTAATGATGCGATGATATTTGATGCTCATGATGAGGCGATGAGATGTGATACTCGTGATGATGCAACGCAATTTGATGCTCGTAATGATGCGATGATATGTGATGATCATGATGATGAGACGAGATGTGATACTCGTGATGATGCGATGAGATAAGATACTCGTGATGATGCGATGAGATAAGATACTCGTGATGATGCGATGAGATGTGATTCTCATGATGATGCGACGAGATGTGATACTCATGATGATGCGATGAGATGTAATACTCGTAATTATGCGATGAGATGTGATGCTCATGATTATGCGACGAGATGTGATTCTTTGTGATGGTGATATTCCACGAATGATGATATTGTTGATGTAGTTGTGAAAAACTTCCTATGACATATAGATTTACCAGTCAATTGTATAGATGTATTGTTGTGTTATAGAATACCTTCCTTGTTAAGAGGGAGTGTTAAAGAAATGTCACTACATAAGATATTCTATTTTGTATTATTATTGTTATTACCCCTTCTGCAGATGTTATTCCTCCGATTAGGGATGTCATTGATGTAATTGGTCACGTAAAGTCTTGAGGTAAAAACTATGTTGTAAGTCGGGTCAGTAGTATCCACAAAAGTATTACTAAAATGTATTTTTGAGTCTTCCAAAGCAAGTTGGATCTAGAATAAAGGAGAATTCATCCCAGTTGGGTTATTAGGCCTCTCAGATGATCAGTATAAATAGGATAGGTTCCTTCCTCATTTGGATAAGTAGAACACTCAAGTAGTTTTGCTAGAGAGAGAAGGAGAATTCCATCTGGGAGAGAGGAAGCAAACCAATATTATTCTCAGGGTCTTATAAGTCTTATTCTTTTGGTCTTACATTGTACTTGATTGAATTCTACATCAAGGAAGTTTAGTTTGGTTTTCTCCCCCCATGAGGGTTTCCCAGTGATCCTTTTGTATATGGTTATGATGTTATGACGCTAAATGTTCTTAGATATTGTATAACCATTGAAATATTAACACCTCCTTCCATCACATCATCCTTGAAAGATAAAGATAAGGTTCAAGTAGTGGAGGATCACATATAGCACCGACAAGAGGTTCTCCAACTATTGAAAGAAAACTTGGCTATAACGCAAAATAGGATTAAACAACAAACGCATTAACATCACAAGGAAAATGCAGGGGATTGGTTATTGTTTAGACTACAACTGTACAGACATATATCCCTTAAGCAACAAAATAAGGACAATAAATTAGCACCTAAGTACTATGGTCCCTATAAGGTGTTGTAGAGGAATGGAAGTATGGCTTACATATTGGAGTTTCCTCCATATTTACATGTGCATATAGTCTTCTATGTTTCTTGCATAAAAAGGTAATTGCTGAGAAGATTATAGTCCAGACTATTTTGCAAGAGGTTGATGAAGGGGGGAAATCAATACAAGAGCCTAAAACAATTATTGACATAAGGATCAAGAATTTACGAAATTGACCAATTACTAAGTACCTCATCAAATGGAATAACTTGCTAATAGAAGAGGCAACATTGGAAGATGAGTTATTCATGCAAAAACATCCAGGGTTAACCAAGTGTTGAGGACAACACTTGTTTGAATAGGAGGGTCTTGTTAATCCCTATATATCATGACATCGGTTTTCTATTATTATATTAGTATTGTATTTATTGGTTGGATAGGACCTTAACTGTAATTGTATGGTTGGTTGTTGTACCCTTTGTCTCCTATATATATAGCAAGGAGACCTAGTTATAGGATCATCTCATCTTTCCTTGTGCATTTGATACATTATATAATGAGGTTTCCCCTTTAAAGAGGATTCTTATTTATATATTTATTTCATTCTCAAGGTGTTGGGTTACGATTTCTTTCTATTTTTATGTTATTTTGGGAATTTGGTGCATAATAATTAATCAACATCTCCTCCATTCATGAATGTGAAATGAACTGTGAGTAGAGGTATTTCATCATAGCAATGTCAAGGTTTATTTCCTAATATCATAACAAATAGACAATTGAAAATGTGTTAGGAAGGCCATTTACAAGGAAGATATGTTATCATGGGATGCCCAAGGAAGCTCAATGTATCACTTAGCTACGAACCATGTCAAGGTATGTTGAAAAAAGATGTAATTTCACTTTATCATCCATTAACGAGTTTCAATGAACACCAAATATGAAAGGTCGTCACATGGTTTAAAGGGTCTTTCCTAGATTTTTCCTCAAACCTAGGAATATTTGAATGTAGCTTAGTTAGGATGCTAAGCCATGCATGATTATGGCTAATTAGGTAATTCATCAAATGAGACAAGTTGGGGAAAAATAGAGTCATAAAAATGGAAATTGGGTAGAAGTAATGGAATTAAGGTTTCTAGATGAAGGACCTAACATACCACCATATGACGTGTTACCACTAATGTAATTTTCCCCTAGGAGATTTTTTCTAATACGAGAATATCATGTGTTCGTTTGATGGTTCAAACTTGAAGGGAACCTCCCACCAAAAGTAAAACCTATTATAAGTACAATTATATTTTCTATATGGATACCAAAAATAAGTATGGACTCACTTCCTATCTAAAATCCAATGCTAAAGAATTTTTTTCCTCCAAAGGACAATAAAAAATTGGGTACATGAGATCCCACCATTGACAAATCAGAACCAGGAAACCATAAGAAGGAATACTCATGTTGATCGGTGGCTTCTTGAAAGAATGATTTCCACTATTATGAGAAATATTGTTAGAAGGACTAGCTCCACTACTCAACATCACAACGGGGAGACTAGTTCCCATGGCCGAGACACTAATATTAGAGGGATTGGCACCCCCTACACTTGATGGACTACTAACACCTTACATTCCTGACTAAAAAAATGGAAAAAGGAAAAAGGATCTCCAATTGGAAGTTCACCCACTTGAATAAGGATCTTCTAAACTAGTCAAGGGAGGATTAAAATTATTTGAAGAAGTGTTGTTCATGACTTCAACCTCCAGAGGTACAAACTCTTGTTTAATAGGAGGAGGGTAAGCCTATCATATTGCTACAATGTGTATGTTGAGACCTCATAAAAATATTCCTCTAACAATATGTATTTGTCTACCAATATGTATTCGGTTGATCATGTTCTTTTCTAACAAGACCCTTTAGAGTAGTATGTGTCTCATCCTCTAACTCACTATCAGGATGATCATGGATTTTTATCCTTTTCCTTAATGAAGGAAATCCTATGATCTCGAGAGGAGCACCCCTAATCCTCTTGGATCATCAAGGTGTAGGGCCAACCACTTTGAATTTTAAATTTTAAGAAAAAAATTACAAGAAACTAACAATCAAACTTAGGGCCAACTAGACACAATAATGAAAGGTCACTCCCCTAAAAATCTAAAAGCAAGCAATAAAAAACGTACTCCTCAAAAATCAAACCAGGGTATATGATGTCTTGAATTGAATTAGCGAAGACCTAGAGAGATGGCCTTCTAAATACTAGCCAAGGATGATGAGGATCCATGTCGAACCAACAAAGGTACATGGAAAAATTATAGTAACTTTCCATGAATCAATAATCAAAGGTGTGATCTCCTTCGTGAAGATATGAAACCTCCAAAAAAGAGTTGATATTTAGATCTACTATCTATTCCAAGTAACACAAGCACTTCCCACTTAGAACCACCTATCATGAAGCTATGAATAGTCACTAAGGATGCCACTTCACAATTGGAACCTAAGGGGAATAGTTGTGAGTTAATATTTTGTGTTGGGTAGGAGATACAGGTCAAGTCCTATAACTAAAACTTCATAAACAAATTGTCACTCTAATTAACATGGACACTTATCTTAAATCCCCCAATATCAAATATACCCACCAATACAAGTGCAAGAGGATAATCTTAACACTTGAACTATCTTAACCTAGTGCTTGACACCTATGTGAGATGTTCTTTCCCAATAAGTGTTTTTCACTACTATGGATTTTATCACTCTTTATTTAGTTATACTTTCATTTTGGTGGCCTTGGAGAATTTACTCTCCAACCTATGCCAAAGCCCAGAAACCTAGACTAAATTAGTTTTTCTATTAAAAAATGTCTAGTTCTTTTCAAATTATATTGCTTTTACTAAACAAGGGATGTGGAGTGAAACTCTAATGATGTAGATTCAAAATTGCTAAAATAAATTAAGAAATTAAGAAATGTAGTATGCACATTTTTTTCCTTTCAATGAAGCAATGCAAGTCTTGAAATTACTATACTTTTCAAAAGAATAGAAAGATACATATTTAAACTTTCCAGTGGAACAAATATTCTTAAGAGGTACCTTTCAAAATTAGACTAATTTGGAAATGCAAATTTTTTATATCTGCTTCAAAAAAATGCTTGAAAGAGCATAACATTTAGGCCATTTTCTTTATCTCTTTTCAAAACGAATTGAATGATAAAAAAACAAAAGCGGTAGTCAAGCTCAGAAAAGAAAAGAAAAGAAAACAAATTTCAAATTTATAAAGAGTTTTTAGTCACATATAGAATATGCTCATGAGTTCTTGAGTTACATGGCATGTCCACTTCCATTGTCTTGAATGGAGACCCCACATTCACCAACAAACTTTTGACAAGAATTGTTGAAACTTCAAGGTAACAAGATGAAAATGAGCTATGTATATCATCCCCAAATAGATGGCCAACTAGAAGTGGTCAACTAATGCTTATAAACCTACTTGTGATTCTTTTCTTTTAAAAAGTTGCACCAATGGGCACAATGTCTTCACCTTGTAGAATAGTGGTATAATACCACTTATCACGGATCTACCAAAATGACACCATAAGAAGGTCATTTGATATTTTGGAGGTTGATTGCATATAGGATTATAATACCACCTAGCATTAAGGTGCATGTTATATTTCATATTTGTTTATTAAAAGAATAAGCATATGATCATATGTGTGTTCTTGATTAGTCTCACATTCATATAAAACAGAGCGGGAATTCAAAACAGCCTTTACACATCATCAATAAAAAGGTTGTGGTGTTTCATAATTTATAAATCACTAGGGTAAAGGATCAATGGAAGAGTTACATACCTACGGAGGTGATTGAGGAAATCAAGGATGTTACCCTCCAATAGTACCAAAAACTTAAATCCTTACTAAGGTTGGCATTAGTTTTATGGAGGGGAATGCAATATCTCATATTTTGACAACTAGCTAAATAAATGATAATGCAAAATAAATTTAATATTTTCTTAGATGTAGATGAAGACCCCACTAATCATTATTAATGTGTAAATCCGTGACGGTAAATATGATGTAGTATAAGACAATTTTACATGCTTCTATTAATAAAAGTAAAACACACCATAACCATGGAGGAATAATGAGGAAGGACCATATGTGACAAATGGCAAACATTTTAAGTTAAAGATTTCATATGTGGGTGTGTGCATGTAATCTAATTTTAAGGTCATGGACAAGCCACAACAAATTGGTGTATGGGACCCACTTTTGTGGGGTAAAGAACTCTCTCCTCCTAGCCATTTGACTTCTAAGTCTATGGAGGTGTATGTACCCTACTCCCCTTTGGATTTGAAAAGAGGGAAAGGGTTACCATTCTTCATTATTGCTCAGCTTTTGTTTTATTTTCATCATATCGTTACTTAGGATCCCTCACACTTTCACATAAAGTTTTGTCTTCAGTCATGGCTGAGCTATGCTAGATCCTAAATTCTCACTCTCATGCTTGGACCCACAATGGTTCATTTGGCTTGTGTAGTTGGTTTGATTTCATTTGGATAATGAGGGTTTGGTTTTGTTATTCATTAGTTAATACAATGGTTGATTGATTCAAATGTAAGTCCGTTCATTTTCTTAACCTTTTTGTCTTCTCCTTTGTGCCAAAAAATAATAATAAAAATATGTGAAAAACAAATATTTCTTTATAAAAAAAACTTACCATCTTACTATCCCACTTTGATTGAGTGAATTTGTCAACATCAACATAGAAGCACTATAATAATAATAATAATAATAATAATAATAACAACATGCCACTTTGATTGAGTGAATTTGTCAACATCAACATAGAAACACTATAATAATAATAATAATAATTAATGTGTTGTTATAGTAAACCCAAAATTGTCAAACTATAATTCTTTCTCATTTCTTTTTCTCAAAATCATTACAAAATTATCTAGCTACAAACCTTTTTCATTTCATTTCCTCCAAATCATTTATATTATTTTAAGAACTTATTTACAAACCTAGATTTCTACACATAGTAGATTGAGTTGGGTTGATCTTTTCTCATTTGGCTTATTTGTCTCTTTGGTGTTTTATGAGGTGCTAGTTTATAACATAGTTGAACATAAATAACATAGGGCATTGGTGTGGAACTTGAGGCACGCCACTACTACTAATCTATTGCTCAAGCCTGCCCTGAATCCATCAAGCTTAGAGTGGTGTTAGCTCTTTCTAATCCCATCCGCAACCATGATAGTTAATCATTTCTATTATTTTGAAAACTTATTTATAAGTCTAGATTTCTCCACATTACCATTAACTTTAGATGAACTCTAACTTTTTCATAATTATATTATTATTTTAACAACATATTTAAAAACCTAATTATCTTCCTAACCAACTATTTAATTGGCATGAAATATAACATTATAATAACTTTGATGAATTCTAAATTCTTGTTTTCATAATTATATTTATTATTTTGACAACCTAAATATCTTTATGACCAAAGTTTTGTTGGACATTGGGTTTAGCGCTCTTTGTGAGTTTTGTGACATGGACTAATCACCTCCAGAGATCCTAACTTTGGCGATTTTGACGGAGATTAATACCTGCGGGTTTTGTTCTAACGACAATCGTGAGTCCAACAAATGGTACCAGAGGAACAAGTCAAGGGTTCAAAACTCACCCGGCTCGTGTTGTGGGGAGATTGTTGGAAATTGGGTTCAGCGCTCACCGTGAGTTTCGTGACATGGATTAATTGCCTCCTGAAATCCTAACTTTGGCGATTATGGTGTAGATTAACACCCATGAAATACAACATTATAATAACTTATTAACAAACCTGGATCTATGTATGACCACCCGAAAAAAGAAACACAAACACCATGGTTGTTAGAGAGTCCAAGGTCGATATGGTTTATGGTGTTGCATTTACTAAACAACCATAGTGACTTTCAAGACGCTTGTTACAATTAATGGATGACTTTCGAGAAAATATTGACGCTTGTCACGATTAATGGAATTGTTTGGGATATGTTGTGAGATATCTCCGTACAGATTTTGAAGTACGTGAGAGGTACAGCAATATGCAATTTTCCATTACAAAACAAAATTGTCTGTACTTTTCCTTCATTGAATGGCCAAAACATTAATCTCACCAGACACCAGAGATAAAGCATGTGAAATTCACAATTATAGGAGGGTTTTCTCATATGTCCATTCTGGTATTCACTGGTTTTGGCAGCACGTTCATACTGGTATTCACTAGTTTTCTGAGATATCCATACTGGTTTTCTCAGATATCTATACCGGTATTCACTGGTTTTGGCAGCACATTCTGGTATTCACTAGTTTTCTCAGACATCCATACTGGTTTTCTCAGATATCCATAGTGGTATCTTTCAAAGCGGCTGTCAAAACCCACAGGGATTTCAAATACCTGGCACGTACGTGAAGCCTGGAAAATTCTGCACAGAATTCTTAAGTTCGAAGTTACCATGGAATTTGTACACGTATTGTAAAGCTGAGAGGAACCCATAGCAAGGAAAGTGTTTTTGAATACTCCAGCAATTCCGAGTAGGTAATTCTTCAACTGTTTATTATTGTCAGCTTATGCATTTTCAAACACTACAAATGAATATTGAACTATAAATTATACCCTGCAGCAGCCTTAAACAGGAATGGATTTTGATATTTTATAGCGTAGCAGCCTTTAAGTAGAAATGAATTTTGATATTTTAATAGTGAAAAATGAATATTGAACTTGCTTAAATTATCCCCTGTAACAGCCTTAAACAGGATTGGACTTTGATATTTAATAGCAACATTTAAGTAGAAATGAATTTTTATTATTTACAGTGAGAAATGAATATTGAACTAGCTTAAATTATCCCCTGCAGCAGCTTTAAAGAAGAATGGATTTTGATATTTTATAGCAGCCTTTAAGTAGTAAAAAGTTTATTAGCAAAATTTGTACAGTTGATAATAAATAGTTTACTTTCGACCCAGTAGGAATGTACAGATAAAGTTACGAAGTTACAGGACAATCTTTTACTTTGAGAATGTACAGATAATGTTACAGGACTGTATAGATAAAGTTACAGGACTGCCTAAAAATAAAAATAAAAAAAAATAAAAAATAAAAAAAAATCAACTATGAAAGTTACAGCACTGCCTATAGAATTTGTTTTCAACTATGAAATCTTAAAGAAGTTTTATATTTTTTTCCAAGTTAACATTCATTATGTTTTTCATCAAAGTAGGTTATGTATTTCCCAAACAGCTTTTAAGTTTATATATATCATCAAAGTAGGGAGCCTTGTTTAGATATAGTCAAATTGGGTTGAGTTTTTGTTAATTTTATTAACAGATTAAAATTAGGTTAACAAATTTATTTTGCTAAGTTCCTCCTTTTGTCGAATCTATAGTAGTAGTTTAGGGTTTTTATTTTTATTTTTAAATATCTGGAACTCTTAGATCAGAAAGGATAGGAGCTTTTGTGGTAGGTAAGATTGTATTTATGGCAGAACAGTATTTTTGGACCCTTGTCTGAATCTCTGTATTGAAGGCTGAGCTAGTTCTCAGCTTTTTAATATTAATGTAAGTAACTGTTTCTGTTAACTAAAATTATATTTATGTATTTTTCAAATTAATTTTTAAAATTTATGATTATGTTTTTATTGCTTTCTTGAACTATGATGGACTGCTGATAGATATATTTTTTCTAATATGTGTCTCGGTATTAAAATTAATTAAACAAAATAATCATTGATCTAATGATTAGTTGCAATTAATTATTTGACACATCTCTTAGATGCTTTACAATCCATGTATGAAATCTTTGTTTATTCCACACTATGTTGCATCCATCCTCCAAGTGGCGGAGAGAGAGTGGGTCAATGGCAGGCTGCCAAGTGGCGGAGAACATTGTGTTGCATGCATCATCCACCTATAATAGATGGATTATATGGTACCACTCACTTTCCACCTTCCAAGTTCAGGTGGGTGATTCAAATGTTGTAATTGTGGCATTGACTGCCACCTTCCCAATTCAGGTGGGTGATTTAATTGTTGTAATTGTGGCAATGACAGCGATGTGGGTGATTTAATTGTTGTAATTGTGGCAATGACAGTGATGTGGGTGATTGCTTATATTTGGCTAGGAAACCTGGCCCGTGCCATGAAGATTCACAGAATGAACTAGTGTGGATCCATGGGCTATCTTGTTGTACAAAAGCCTTTGGAGCAACTTCAAGCCTCATTGTAGGTTTTTGTTGTTGACATGGCCAAGTAACATTACTTCTTTCTCAATTCTTTCTCAATGTTTACTTAATATGTAAATGGAAAAATACTCAACTACATACACACAATATTTCCAAATCATTCACTAAATTCAAAACTTTTTCAATAGATAAAGATATTTGCTGCATCTCCATTGTCGACACGAAATATTTCATTACCTAGAGACCAACTTGTGGGTTCTTGCTTAAAGTGGCATTTCTCACGCCCTACATTACTATAGTACCTAGCATAAAGGTCAATGATGCCTGCACTAATCTAGTACCTTACTAGAATGATGCTTACTTGTTATGATATAAGCTCTACTGGTAGGCTGTACATTACTAAATAAGGTCAAAAAGTTCGTCATTATATCACTACTACTGATTCCATTGGTTCAACTAGAGCTCTTTTTTTATAGTAATTCACTAATCTAGTACCTAGCATAAAGGTCGATGATGCCTGCACTAGTCTAGTACCTAGCATAAAGGTGGATAGCGTAAATTGAAGAGGTGAGATTCAACGTCAGTAGCTTCTTCGGAAACCTTAAAACTTTTACATTCTGACATTCCTTGAGCATATATGGATAAAATAAGAGTGTTGAATATATGTTTTTTTTGTTTATATTAAAACTTGCAAGCATAAATTTAATGACCAAAATGAATTTTTCAAGTTATATGTAAAGCTTGATAATATGTTGATTCTATGCTATAGGTTTTTCTTTAATTTTTTCATATCAACATTAATGTGTTGCCAAATGCTTATTCATATAGAGAGAAGGATTCATCGTCTTTGTGTTTATGAAGGGAATTTTTTCTTATAATTGATTGAAATAGGTATTAGTTTCTCAGAAGGCATTTAATATTTAATAGTGACAAAATGAATGAAGATATAAGGAGGCATAGAGAACATTGATAGAGTTGATGAAAATTTATGAAAACTAGGAGCAACTTACGAGTTTCGTCTCAAGATATGATTTGTGACGAAATGCAAGGAACTTCAAGAAATGCAACATTGGCAACAAACTTACTAACTTAAAAAGGGATTTCTGGCTCTCATAGGGAAAGGCATAAAATTCGTAAACCACTTTGAAGTTTTGAAAGACGTAGAGAAATACACTAGCAAATTATGAAAAAATCAAGAGGATCCACTAGAATCGACTCAAGCGAATTATAACATCCAAGCTAAAGCAATAGACAAAAAAAATGAAGAGGAAATGAACATGGAGGAAGAGGAACCAATAGAATTCGAAGAGGGTGAGAATATGGATTTGGAAGATTTGGATATTCAGGAACTCATTGATGTTTGGGATTAGGAGGATACACAATCTATACCATCCGAGCAACTCCAACTCCTTAAGGAGGCTCTCATTGCTCCAAGCTTGAGGTAACAAAATGGGAAACCAATAAGAAACATATCGACCATTCTAGGGGTCAAAACCATCAATCCCAATGACCAATTAAATCCTCAAAGAGTGGAGAGAAAGTGGCAAAAAAGGAATAATCAACAATTGTTGAAAGCCATAAGTGAAATATTTAATAGAATCTGGTCCATAGAATGTCTTAGTGATGGATAAGTTCTTCTCAACCGCTTCCACAAGTTAACCATGAAGATCATCACATGGAATAGAAGGGGTGTCAATGGAAGGAGTAAATAGAGAACCCTTATTAATAATATTCATTATGAGAAAATGAAGATATTCTAATGTTATAGGAAACTAAATGCTCAAATGAGGTGTTTAATAGGTTTGCTAACTATCGTTGGAAGGGAAGCCATGGCATCCTAATGCAATAGGTGTAGCGGGAGGGATTGCTATTCTATAGGACCCAAGAGTTATAACGTTGGAAGATTTATTCTTAACAACCAAGAAACTTACAACAAAGTTTCATTTAATTGGAACTGCAACCACAAGCTATATCACCAATGTTTATGAGCCTTAAATTTCTAAAGGAAAAACTTCAGCTCATCCAATATTTTCAAGATCTTTACATAGTTATTGACAACCAATAGTGGATTCTAGGAGGTGATTTTCAACTTTATCACCTCACTAATAGAGAAGAAAGTAGGGGGTGCGCAAGATGGAAGGTGCTTGTGAATCCTCCAAGGAATCCATCCATACACTCAACATGGTGGATGCAGAAACAATCAATGACCACTTCCCTTTAAATAATAAAAGGGGGGGATCACAACAGGTAGCTTCTAGGCTTGATAGATTTATGCTTTCAAATAATATCATAAACCAAAGTTTAATTATTTAGCCTTCCATCCTGCCTTTCTCAAAATCCAGCCATTGGTCAATTTGTCTCAATTTGAAGATAGACAACAACCCAAAAAATGGTCCCATTTTGGCTTGAAAAGTTTTGGTTCAATCACCCATACTTCCAAAACAATATAACCACTTGGTAGAAAGAGATTGCAGTGAATAGAGGCTCTCAGGAGTACAAGTTTCAAAAAGGTTAAAAAGCCTCAAGACCAAACTGAAAAATCTAGAAAAGAAAGGAAGTTTGGGACATATTCAAGGCAAGAAAATAATTGGAAATGGCCATGGAACAATTGCAACAAAGAGTCATAAATAAAGGAAGAATGGAGAAAATAGGAGAGGAAGAATTGGCTTTGCAAACTCAACTAGAGATGAAAAACGACCAAAAGAAATTCTATGGAGGCAAAATCTCAAGTTTGTTAGTTGAAAGAAGGTGAACAAAATTGTAAATTATTCCATGACTCAATCTGGCACTAGCATCACAATAGGATCACTTCAATACAGTATAGTTAATGTAACACGATGACTAAACATGAGGACATGTAGAGAGATTAAGGCTTTCTACCAATTTTTTGTAACCGGAATCTCAAGGAGGTTGGTTGAGTCCAATGGTTAGATAGATTACCCAAAACATCCCTAGATTGGTAGGAGATAATCAAAACAATCGACTCCTCCAAGAGATACTCCTAATGAAGTGGAGCAAGCAGTTCTAGAGATGCAAGAGGGAAAGTCCCCAGTGCATGATGGTTTTACCACATATTTTTCCACTATTGTTGATTCATCATCAAATCAAATGCGTGGACAATGGTAAAGGAATTAAGAAGCTTATCAAAGGTTCTACCAACTCTTAGGTCTACTTTCCTTGCCTTGATCCCAAATGAAGACAATGTGAACAATCTAAGCAAGTTTTGTCCTATCTACTTTTGTAGTGTCATATGTAAAATCATCATCAAGGTCATGGACAATAGGCTCAAGCCTTTATTGCTAATCCCAATTTCAAAGGAACAAATGGGATACATGGAGGGTAGACAAATCTTGGATGGAATTATCCTAGCTCGTGAAACTATTTTCTTGTTGAGAACCTCTGAGAAAGAAGGCATGCTAATGAAATTGGACATGTCCAAAGCAGTTGACGGAGTCAACTAGGAATACATTCAATAGGTATTGTTAGCTTTTGGTTTCTCAACTCAATGGGCTAATTGGATGAAGTCTCCTACTTCCTCAACCTTCTTTTCTATCATGGTTAATGACTTTCCACCATCCACATTTACTTCTTCACATGACATTAGATAAGGAGACCCCCTCTCTCCTTTTCCTTTTATCCTAATCATTGAAGGACTGGATAGATCCATTAAAACAACCATCTTGGAGGGAAAAATCAAAGGTCTTCCCCTGCATGGAAACGATCAGATATCCTCACATCTTCTATTCATGGATGACACAATGCTCATGGGTCTTCCATTGGTCAAGGAATCCTATCGATTCTTTTAGACTTTTATGGTAGCATCAGGAACCACGATCAACCAAGGTAAGTTTCAAATTTCCTATCTTTGTTCAACGTAATATTGTCAGGATATTCATATTTCAAAAGATCTCCCTTCTTTCCAAATAGCTTGGAACCCCTCTTGAAAATGCTCGTTCTTAACTTGTTATAGGAGGATATCCTTCTTCAGATGAAAAAGAAACTATCCAACTAGATGTTTAGATCCATGAACTATTCAAGTAGATTAACTCTAGTTAAATCTGTCTTGCAAGCTATGCTTCTCTATTTGTTTTCAATCATAGTTGCCCCCCAAAATGTGATCAAAGTTGTGAGAAACATCCAAAGAACCTCTTTGTGGGGTGCTTCTAAGATGAAACATAAACGGGTAGTGGCGGCCTAGCAAAAGACATGTCATCCCAAAGGAGAGGGACGCTTATGGCTTTAGGGTTTGGAAAATGGAAGCGAGGCTTTAGGTTCTAAAATGCAGTGGAGATAGTTGCAAAACAAGGATACCCTATGTAGCAATTTTTGGCAAAGAAAATATTCTCTAGACGTGGTTGACTAAGATTTAATAAGACTAGAAGGGCATATGTAGGGTTCTCTCATTTGGACCATTGCTTGGCAAAACAGAGCCCAGCCCGCCACCTAACACAAATTGGGAAGAAATTTACACGAAGCTTCGAAGCAAAAGGGGGGCTCAAAGGAGGGTGGGCCTTTTTCTTAAAAGAGGGCTACTCCCTCCTCAATAAATCCACAAACAATGGAAGGAAGCAAATCTGGAGCCATATTTAGAAGCAAAACTTGTAGGCAAAGGTCTCAACATTCTTGTGTATGGTTGTTAGTTGAAGGCCTTAAAATGGGATTGAATCATAAAATAATGATTTAATCTCTTGATGCTCTCTAAACATAGATCCATCGTAATACATAATAAATCCAAAATGAAAATAAATCTATATTTTTTAGATTAAAAAGTTTAAACTTATTTATTATTTTTCTTATTTTATAATCTTTTAAAATATTAATAATATAATTATAAACAACAGTTAAACAAAGTTACAAACAATTATAGAAAGATAACTGTTATAATAATCATTTTCTATTTAGATTTTAGGATTTTTAATTGCATTGTTAGTTTTAATTACAATGTAATTATTATCATTTTTAAAAAATTAAATGAGTATATTGCGTCAAACCTAAAAATAAAAAATAAAAAGTGGCTTTGCTTAAAAGTTTCTTCTCCCGTAGAACAGTCCACAGTCCAACAATGCGTACTCGCAATGCATTGTTGACGGGTTGGAGGCTGGAGCAGGAGTGTTTGAGCGCCTTCAGTGCAGAGGCGACTTGTCTAGGGACTTCCCAAACGATGTAGCGCCTTTTGAAATGTCTCGTCACTGAAAATAACGATGCCTATCCTAGTTTCCACTTGGCACGAGAGAGACGCAGGATGCCATGTGGTGGAGAGTAGGCCCAGTGGCAGAGAGAATGGGCGAATGGCTGGCTGCCATGTGGTGGAGAGAAGACCAATGGCAACCAGCCATGTGGCGGATAGAGAGTGGGCCAATGGCTGGGTGCCATGTGGCGGAGAGTGGGCCAATGGCTACATGCCAAGTGGCGGAGAGAGAGAGCAGGCCAATGGCTGAGTGCCATGTGGTGGAGAGAGGGGCCAATGGCTGGGTGCCATGTGGCGGAGAGAGTGGGCCAATGAATGACAGCCATGTGGCGGAGAGAGTGGGCCAATGAATGACAGCCATGTGGCGGAGAGAGAGTCGCCCAATTGCTGCGTGCCATGTGGCGGAGAGAGAGTCGCCCAATTGCTGGGTGCCATGTGGCGGAGAGAGAGTGGGCCAATGGCTGCGTGCCATGTGGCGGAGAGAGAGTCGCCCAATTGCTGGGTGCCATGTGGCGGAGAGGGAGTGAGCCAATGGCTGCGTGCCATGTGGCGGAGAGAGAGTGGGCCAATGAATGACAGCCATGTGGCGGAGAGAGAGTGGGCCAATGGCTGCGTGCCATGTGGCGGAGAGGAGTCCCCCAATTGCTGCGTGCCATCTGGCGGAGAGGAGTCCCCCAATTGCTGGGTGCCATGTGGCGCAGAGAGTGAGCCAATGGCTGGGTGCATGTGGCGGAGAGAGAGAGGGCCAATGGCTGGGTGCCATGTGGCCGAGAGAGTGAGCCAATGGCTATGTGCCATGTCACCGAGAGAGTGGACCAATGGCTTACAGCCATGTGGCGGAGAGAGTGGACCAATGGCTGCGTGCCATGTGGCGGAGAGAGTGAGCCAATGGCTGCGTGCCATGTGGCGGAGAGAGAGTGGGCCAATGGCTGCGTGCCATGTGGCGGAGAGAGAGTCGCCCAATTGCTGCGTGCCATGTGGCGGAGAGAGAGTGAGCCAATGGCTGGGTGCCATGTGGCGGAGAGAGAGTGGCCCAATTGCTGGGTGCCATGTGGCGGAGAGAGAGTGAGCCAATGGCTGGGTGCCATGTGGCGGAGAGAGAGTGGGCCAATGGCTGTGTGCCATGTGGCGGAGAGAGTGGGCCAATAGCTTACAGCCATGTGGCGGAGAGAAAGTCGCCCAATGGCTTACGGCCATGTGGCGGAGAGAGAGTGGGCTAATGGCTTACAGCCATGTGGCGGAGAGAGAGTCGCCCAATTGCTGGGTGCCATGTGGCGGAGAGAGAGTGAGCCAATGGCTGGGTGCCATGTGGCGGAGAGAGAGTGAGCCAATGGCTGGGTGCCATGTGGCGGAGAGAGAGTGAGCCAATGGCTGGGTGCCATGTGGCGGGGAGAGAGTCTCCCAATGGCTGGGTGCCATGTGGCGGGGAGAGAGTAAGCCAATGGATGGGTGCCATGTGGCGGAGAGAGAGGGCCAATGGCTGCATGCCATGTCACGGAGAGAGTGGGCCAATGGCTGCGTGCCATGTCGCGGAAAGAGTGGGCCAATGGCTTACAGCCATGTGGCGGAGAGAGTGAAGCAATGGCTGCGTGCCATGTGGCGGAGAGAGTGAAGCAATGGCTGCGTGCCATGTGGCGGAGAGAGTGGGCCAATGGCTTACAGCCATGTGGCGGAGAGAGGGCCAAGTGGCGGAGAGAGTGAGGCAATGGCTGCGTGCCATGTGGCGGAGAGAGAGTGGGCCAATGGCTGCGTGCCATGTGGCGGAGAGAGAGTGGGCCAATGGCTGCGTGCCAAGTGGCGGAGAGAGAGTGGGCCAATGGCTGCCAGCCATGTGGCGGAGAGTGTCACGCAATTGCTGGGTGCCATGTGGCGGAGAGAGTCGCCCAATTGCTGGGTGCCATGTGGCGGAGAGAGAGTGGGCCAATGGCTGCGTGCCATGTGGCGGAGAGAGAGTAGCCCAATTGCTGGGTGCCATGTGGCGGAGAGAGAGTGGGCCAATGGCTGCGTGCCATGTGGCGGAGAGAGAGTCGCCCAATTGCTGGGTGCCATGTGGCGGAGAGGGAGTGAGCCAATGGCTGCGTGCCATGTGGCGGAGAGAGAGTCGCCCAATTGCTGGGTGCCATGTGGCGGAGAGAGAGTGAGCCAATGGCTGCATGCCATGTGGCTGAGAGAGTCGCCCAATTGCTGGGTGCCATGTGGCGGAGAGAGAGTGGGCCAATGGCTGCGTGCCAAGTGGCGGAGAGAGAGTGGGCCAATGGCTGCCAGCCATGTGGCGGAGAGTGTCGCGCAATTGCTGGGTGCCATGTGGCGGAGAGAGTGGACCAATGAATGACAGCCATGTGGCGGAGAGAGAGTGGGCCAATGGCTGCGTGCCATGTGGCGGAGAGAGAGTCGCCCAATTGCTGGGTGCCATGTGGCGGAGAGAGAGTGAGCCAATGCCTGCGTGCCATGTGGCGGAGAGAGTGGACCAATGAATGACAGCCATGTGGCGGAGAGAGAGTGGGCCAATGGCTGCGTGCCATGTGGCGGAGAGAGTGGACCAATGAATGACAGCCATGTGGCGGAGAGAGAGTGGGCCAATGGCTGCGTGCCATGTGGCGGAGAGAGAGTGAGCCAATGCCTGCGTGCCATGTGGCGGAGAGAGAGTCTCCCAATTGCTGGGTGCCATGTGGCGGAGAGAGGGGGCCAACGGCTGGGTGCCATGTGGCGGAGAGAGTGGGCCATTGGGTGACAGCCATGTGGCGGAGGGAGAGTCGCCCAATTGCTGGGTGCCATTTGGCGGAAAGAGAAATTATGAATTCGTTTTATAATTTATGTTTTGGGTTTATAAAATTTGTTAATGTTTATAAAATTGTTGATGTAATATGCTTGCTCGATGTGGGATATTCTTTTGAAAACGCAAAGATTTTTTTAATGCTGTGGTCTCGACAGTGGTCAACACTGTGCGATGCAAGCCTGGGCGTCGTTGTCTTCTTTGTACCTGGGAAAATGTCGTTGTCTTCTTGGCGTTTTAACATCTCTTATTGGAACTTGTTGGAATGGTTGAATGAAAATAGTCTCTTAACTGGGACAAAAGAGAACGAAAGCTGATCCATTTAAATCTCTGTTACTTGAAAATAAAAAATAATAAAATCTGCACACCCAACAACAATTTATGGTTTTCTTAATGTGACCTCTATTTATTGTGTTTTTACCATTTTTCATCTCCAATGATATTATTGGAAAATTGTTACATGTTGAACTGCGGTTAAGTTTATTTTCCTGCATTTTAATAATTGCTATTATTTGGTTATTTTCACTTGGCAGCCTACCCTCTGGGAAATCGGATTGTCAGAGGCGCATTCTATTTGGATTGCATTTTTCCTTCCTTTTATATAGCATGACTGACAAAGAAAGTTGACACATCTAAATTAGACAGAGAGACTGTAGTTGCAAATGGAAGGATTATCCTGGGAATTTGGTGTTTGGTGTTCATGGAGACCACTTTGGCCTATCTTTGACCTACTGTTTCATGGAGAATGCTCAAATCTAGAACGTTTTCAGTGGCAAATCAGTCTGTACTGTTGTTATTTCCATTTCACAAAAGTGATGGTGACAAACTAGAGATTTGTGGTTTCTTCAAATTTATGTGCTTTATATATTTGATAGATTTCAAATTTATGTGCTTTATATTTGATAGATGATGGGTGGTGATTTATCTTGTGATTATAACTAAGCTTATATTTGAAACTGGTGTGGTTATCTAGGTTATAATTACTAAGTTTATATATGCCATTCATAATAAAGAGGACATTATTAAGAGCAATTGTGCAATGTAGTTATATATATTTCCTCAAAATGATGAACCGAAGAGTGGATCCTTGGGATCCTTGAATTTTATCAGCATCCCAATAGTATTTGAAAGTAATGAGAAAATTTGAAAACTGGATGTTTCTAGGACTAGTTTTTTCTTTACTGATTTACCACTGTTGGAATTTCAAATATATTGTACTCTTCAAAATTGATGATTATAATAACAGTTTTGAGTGTTTTATGCATTTCAAAGCCATTTTAAGATGGATAAGTTAGATAATTAGTTGTATTCTATGACTAAATTGATTAATAATAGGCAATTTACCTATCAAATTCCATCACTGCATCGCTGGTTTTGTTTTATGCATTTCAAAGCCATTTTAAGATGGATAAGTTAGAGAATTAGTTGTATTCCATGACTAAATTGATTAATAATAGGCAATTTACCTATCAAATTCCATCACTGCATTGCTGGTTTTAAGGCTTTGCACATTTGATGACTAAATTACCTTCTATCAAATTCCATCACTACATTGCTGGTTTTAGGGCTTTGCACATTTGATGTCTAAATTACCTTCTATCAAATTCCATCACTGCATTGCTGGTTTTAGGGCTTTGCACATTTGATGACTAAATTGCCTTCTATCAAATTCCATCACTGCATTGCTGGTTTTAGGGCTTTGCACATTTGATGACTAAATTACCTTCTGATGAGCAATTTACCCTTCAAATTACATCACTAATTTTAAAACACCTGCATTGTGAAAGTTCAAACTCTTTGTCAATTGTTACAAACACCTCTTTTGTCTTACATGACACATCTATATCAATTTTTTTAATGGTTTTCAAAATCATGTACCTGTGCAAATGGTAATCTCGATTTAGTTTAAACACCATGTTATGGCACAATTATATCTCTATTGTTTTAAGTGATTTTCAAAATCATTTGCTTGTTTATATGGTAAATGGAAATCCAATAGTTTTAAAGGTTATTTGTAAATTCTGCATTGTGTCTATGTAACTGATTAATTGTTGGTGGGGTATGACAAGTAATTCAGAGCATTGTTCACTCTCTCAGATTGGGGATGGGTAATCATTTGCTTGTCTAAATAGTAATATCTATATAATTTAGATGAGGAATGTGTGAAATGAAAATCATTGATTTTAAAAGTGATTTAAAATTTTTGTAGTGTTTATGTAAACGAGTATTCATAGAACAAGTGTTTCACAACACTGTTACAAGTATATAATGCTCATTCTTCCAAATTTCTAACATTGTTATTATACATATATTGTAACTGTGAATAGAAAGAAGAATAAAGTTTACACATCTAAATCAGACAGAGATACTGTAGTTGCAAATGGAGGGATTATCCTGGGAATTTGGTGTTCATGGAGATTGCTTTGGCCTATCTTTGACCTATCAGACCTTAGTAATACAACTTTGGCTTATAAAGGTGTATTACTGTTTCATGGAGATTGCCTAACATTTTAAAAGATGGACACAGAGATCAATCAATGATAACAACCTTCAATTTATTTATTGGAACCTTCCTCTAGCATTTATATCATGATGTCTTCGGAGGACATAATCTCAACTAAGTTGGGATAGTGTTAGACTTAATATCTCAAGGTCGTATGTTTCATCCATAATCACCACATTGCAGGATCATGTATTAATGATGTGGCAATAAAAAGTTCTCTAAAATAACATAAATATAATGTGCAATGACTTGCAATATCATTGCCAAATAACACTCAAATTATTCTCTCCATTGACATCATCATTGTTGATTATTCTTTAATGACTCACACCACCCATGCATAAGATTGCTGGTAGGTATTTTCATAAATGGTCATGATAATATTCTCCACTAATTAACCATTACTTGTAATGTTTATTTTCCCACTTTGCCCACATCTTTGTACTTTGAATATTATGAAAGATGATGGGATGTAAAATTTACTAGGCCAAATATTGAGTGATTATTTGTTAACTCCTTTACTCGCCACCTTATCGAATTAATCATTACCTTATTATCCACTTTTTTTTATGTCCTTAGGGGACGTTGGAGTTATGGTTGTAATATCGTCTTCGTGACACTCATACCATTTATTGTCTATTATGCAGTGGCATTGGGTTACATTAGAGCTCTCATGGTGTTAGGTTTTGACTTCTAAGCATTTATGGTAGATCCGACCTAGGGTATCTCCCACTATTAATGTCGTAATCTATGAGGGGGCTCAACCTAATTTTGATCATAAGCATCAAGCATGGTCGTCTTATGTAATGTATCATGTTATATTTAATATAGTGAATATTGATGGTATAATTGTGCCCACGCATATATTTGGCATGCATGTTCTTGGGTTTACTCGAGTAGATGTACTACTTGATCTTATATTCATAACTCTAATTGATATAGTTTTAAAAAAAAAAAATCTTTTTTTCAATATACAATATATTGTGTTTTAGCAAAGATGAGCATGGTCATCTTATGTAATGTGTCATGCTATATTCAATATAGTGAACATTAATGGTATAATTGTGACCATGCATATCTTTGGCATATTTGTTCTTGGGTTTACTCTTGATTAGATGTTATGCAACTTGTCATATTCATAACTCTAACCAATATAGTTTTCCAAAACTATTTCGAGTTTTATTTTCTTCAATCTACAATATATCGTGTTTTATCAAATACCAATATAATTTAGAATCTAAAATGTGATGTAATAATTTGTCATTATCCTCAAAGAGATGCAGGTTGAAGGATGATGAAAAATAAACCTCGAAGACAATTTGGTTTTTGTATTCCATTATTTGAGATTCTCTAAATCAAATAGGCATAAACTTCCAGTTCTTAACATATTAAAGATGCGAGTGGTATCATTTGGATGATACCAAAACCAACTTTGGTAACAAAACTCATTGAAACCCGTGATACATATTTTAAAGAACGAGAGTATCCTTGGATTATATTTCATTTATATAAATGAATAATTATTTTTTAAGTGGCTTGAATGATAAGTACGTGGACATTATCTTTTATCTCCTTTTATTAATTGATATATCAAAATGATTAAAATATGATGAAAACAAAAACTATATTCAAAAAACATGAGCATTGATAAAATAATTATATCCCGAAATTTGAACAAAATATACAAATGATGTCCCAAAGTTAATTGCTTTATGACTAGAATATATTGAATCTTTAATCATTATTAAGAAATATGATTTTGACCATAAAAGAATCAAATATTATTGTGTGCATTAAACATAACTAATATAACTATACAATATTTATAAGCATTGAAAAACAAACAAAAAAATAGTCATTTTTAGAAACAAATGGCGATGGAGAAGGCAATATCTTCATTGCCAAACATCCATTCTTTCTGTGCCATTTCATTTCATCATCGCGATATCCTCCTTTCATGGAGTCTACATATTTTTCTTTCATCTACCTTCCTGAATATGTTTCTTGTGGAAGGTACGTCTCTATTCATCACGATGCCTATGAACTTGGCTTAGTAAACTTAATTGACAGACCATTATCATGATTTTATAAAAAACATATATAGATTTTACTTGACATTTGATTTTGACAGTCTCAATTACTTTGACTCCCTTGAGTTGGCTCTCTATGATGAACTTCAACCTCAATTTCAATAACCTAGACATGAGTCTTAGACTTGATCTTTAATTTCAAACACTTTACTCATAACCTCACTTGAGACTCCTTGCATTACAAAAAAAACTCTCAACCTTACATGACTTGGTTTTAGAAAGAAAAAAATTTAACTTAACTTGCAAAAATAATACTTACCATATTCAATACTTCATTCATTAGAAATTCCTAAAAATATATACTCAATTTTATTTTATTTTGAAATATTCATAGCAAAAATTCACTATTCATGTTTTTAATCAATTTGTTTGGTATCTAATTTTCATACCTGGATCTTCTACAAATAATTTAAAAAAAAAGTTAATAGATTGCAGATTTCCATAAAAATATATATTATATTTTATTTTATTTTGAAATATTCATAGCAAAAATTCACCATTCATGTTTTTAATCAATTTGTTTGGCATCTTATTTTCATACATGGAATGGATCTCTTACAAATAATTTAAAAAAAAAAGTTGATAGAATGCAGATTTCCATTTCTGGATTTGACTGTGGGTATTGGGTCCAAGTAGACATTCCACCCATATGTTATCGAGATTTCATGCAATCGAAACGTTGAACCACACAAATCCTCACACAGTCAAATCTAGAAATTAACAACAAAAAAGGTATTTGCACGCCACAAAGAAAGTCCTATCATCTGTCACAAATCAAGACAAATGCTCGAGCACTACAGCAAATCAAGACATGCTTTCTCTTGTGATGACTTGCAATTTCTTTACCCCAACTGACTTATGCTGAGCCACTTTTATTACTTATAGTGGGTTAATGCTTCGTACATTCAAGCAATATATTATAAATTCAACATTAAGGCAAGATGAATCCCTCCATCGAAAGCAAAAAGCCACGGGGCCAGCTGCGATGAAGCTAGATCAACTACAATATTCAAGTGCGGCTTCACAATCATCTAGCATTCCCTCGGATCTCTGCCTCATGCTTAGCTCTTTAAAAAATTGCCTCACTCTTTTCCAACTGCTCACAGTACACAGGTAGCTTCAGTTCTACCCCGCTTTCATTATGCTGTTAAAGACGAAATTCCCCCCTCGAACAAGAACAGTCAAACCTTCAAAAGATTAATCCAAATAAAATTACTCTAAAGAAAAGCTAAATAAGTAATCACCTATTAATGCAAATTACACTAATGCAAACACCCAGAAATTCCACATTGACTTACACAATTGCAGCAGTTTCAAATTCGAAACATCCCTTCTCGAGAACATATGATGGATAGAGCCAACATTTAGTGGGATGGTTAACCCTATAGTGCATTGAAGAACGAAGATGTAATTTTCCTTCATTGTTTTACTTTACAACATAAAAAAAATTCAACCAAAATATTAGATATTTCTTGAAATATATTGTTGCCTTTATATAGGAGAAGATACAATCATAATACTCATTTCTTAAAATAAAAATATAAAGACAGGCCAACGAGGTTTTGGTTCACTCGTGGTGTTATTGGAGAGTACCATGTTCCGTTACTGCCATTCAGTGAACCCTGCTTGAAAGCCATGCATTTCAGGAGGTTGAGTGTTAGTAGTCCTAATTCAATATCTATATGCGCTACCATTCAGTGAACCTGTTGTTCAATATCTATATGCGCTCCCAACAAATCTTTCACTTACTCCAAAAATTCATTGTTTTTGGAACTTCTAGCTTCATTGTTACATGTCTCGGCTCTAGCAACTTTTCTTTGCACCACAACATAACATTCCTTTGTCATGTTAATGGCTGATGAACTCTTTGGCGTCGCGATTAGAACCTCAACCTTGGTCTTCAATTGCAAGGGAAATATATGAATTCTCTTGCCATCATTATTACGATGGTATACATGTTTTTTCTTCCATTATGGATTGGGCTCTTGTAAACCTCATTGACCTTCCCAACAAACAATCTACTAACACCAACACCTACAAAAACGTATCTTCAATAATATCTAGATCAAAACTTTAATTTTTAATGAAATCCATTAGGCCAAATGAACTTTGTTTAAAATTTGCCTATGACCATGAAGGGTAGGGATTGTCCTCCTATGATAGTTGAATGCCATGAATCAAGTATCGAATTGCTATGGAAGTGTCGAGTTATGAAGAATTCCAGCTATTTCATTTTATTTATCCAAGGGTCTAGTTTACACTTTTCAAGTCAATATGCAGTGAATTTGTACATGCAAAGAAAATGAATTAGCATTTCAGAAATAAAACTCTCACAACCAGGAGGATGGTCAAAGCAAATAACATTAAAGGCAAGTTAAACGATTGGGTCAAGACCATAACGACAATTAAACCACAAGCTTAACTGCCACAATTCTTATAACCATTGCAAGTGGTCTCATTTTGGAAAAACAACTGCCTTGCAAGTTGCAATATTTGAACAAGCTATATAGAATTGTGACCTCAAGGAACAAGACTTCATTTTAAACAATAACTGCATGAAATGTCAATTAAATGATTTATCAATTTATTGTATTAAGAAACAGAATCATAACCTGAAATGATTGCTCTAGAAAAAGTGCCATGTGAGCCCTACTATTAAATTTATGAATTACAATTCAGAAAAATATATTGTTTATCAAATAATCAAGTTTTGGAGTACAAAAAACAGACCAATTCCAACCAATTAGCATTAAGAACAAATTCAGTATTATGTTGGAAACTGGAATTTGTCATTAAGATAGATCTTTGAAGCCAAAGTGTTTCAAGTTCTATGATACAATTTCCAAATTCATCTCAGAAGAGAATGAAATTGAAAATCGACCCATCTCAATAATTTATTTGTTATTGAAAATTTGTGGACACATGAAGTCAGGTTAAATAAAAGCATACATAATGCTTTCTCATGAATAGCTATAGTATCATCTCTACATGGAATTATGCTCTACTGCCAAGAGTCCTTCACCATTTTATGTTTCAGAAATTTGTGTAATGTTCTGTTTAGACACAGAGAAAATGGTTTAACTGGTACAACTTCACAAGTGATTATTTACAAAATGTTTGATGTTTAACTCAAACTGTTACAACTTCACAATCATTGGTGTTCTTAGCATTACACAGCATTATGCAGTGCCAGTGAAAAGGAGGATAGAATTCAACTATCTTACTGACACTCTGGCACTCATTGATGTACTCCTTTACTTCATGTACAGCTGTAAACAGTATAGTAGTGGCCCACTTCATTAGGATCAACAGTAAGCCACAATGCCCAACCTTCCTCTACTATTTGATCCCGGCTCACTTTATTAGAATCAGAAGTAGCTCCAACCTTGCTGAAGCTCTGGCATTCTTTGATGTCTTGATCTTCTTTGCTAGTTTGTTTCCCATATGAACATCCTAGTACTCGTTCATGCCACTAGGATCAGCAGTAGCTCCACTGCCCAACCTTTCTGTACTAGTCAATCCTGGCTTCCACGAGCTGTACAACTTGGCTGGCTCCCTTTTTCCATTCTCTACTGCATCATATAAAGTTGTTCACTCTATAGGATTACATTGAAAAACTTTGAAAATATTTCAAGGATATATGAAAAGCAGACGAATCACTATTGAATTATGGATTATACTTAAAGCAAAATGTTAAACTATTGCCTTTTATGAATATGGCGATAAATAACACCAGCAATGGAAGAAAGATACACACAAGAAAATACGAGAGCAAGTACGAGAGAAGACTGCCTGAATTGTACACATGCTGTATATTTTTATTACTATATATAGTGATTACAAAATTGTGGGGAGAGTGATCAAAGTTTACCAAGTTCCCAAATACAATACAAGTGCATGTGTGATCAATTTAGACTTCGTTACTCAAAAGATAAAAAAGTACAAATAAAAATATTTTATGACTTTACTTGAACAAAGACAAAGAAAACCATGCATACCTCCTCTCCCTTGGCCTTCCCCTTTACCCATGGCAATGTGCAATCTACATCATCCCCAAATCTCACAATATGGGTGGTTAGAACATGCCTTAATTACCCCACCAATTGAACCTAACAAAAACCAAACCAGAAAATAATAAATTCAGACCATAAAATCTTATTAGAAACATTTAAAAGACAACAAAAATCTCATCATAATGATTAAACAAATACTGAAATATATTACCAGTAATTCTGCAAAAGCAAGTATATCCTATGCAATGACCAAAAATTGTAAATACTAAATAAGGATAGAGGAGAATCATTGTATTTGAAATGAGGAGAAATTCCTAATAGAACCAAAAGATAACTCACACATTGCGTGGGCACTGTCCTACAATACCCATGTCTCTCTCACAGAGAATTTCTATAAGTTTCATTAGTGCGCCTCCAACTTTACTCCTCTTTCCTTTACCTACATGGCATTGTATTAAACCATACATACATACCTTTAATATGAGGCCTCTAATTAAAAACATATGGAACCATACATACCTCATCTTGACTCTTCACCTTCACCAAAAACACAAGTGAACTTTGCACCAACCATACAACCTGCCTTTACTTCCATACAATTGAACCCAACAATAATAAAAACCAAAATATATTAAATAGAGACCAAAAAATATCATGAGGAATATTAAGCAAATATTGAAAGATATTACAAGAAATCTTAATCAAAGAACAAAAATCTTATGAGTAATCATATGCAAAACTAAGTACATGATATGCAAAGACCAAAAATTGCAAACCCTATATAGGTAAGGATAGAGGAGAACCATTTTATTTTTTGTGTACATGTTGTACATTTATTTGTATTACTATATATAGTGATTATGAAATAGTGGGGAGAGTGATCAAAGTTGACCAAGTTCCCAATACAATACAAGAAGTGTGTGTGAGACTTAGTCACCCAAAATAAAAATAAACACAAAAATAACACATGTTCACAACTTCACATATATTCACAAGACTAAGTCTCATGATATCCTCCCCACTGAGAGGAAATCATCCCCAATTTTTGTTGAAGATCTGGGAAAATGTTGCCCATACATTGACCGGGACAACTACTTGGTTTGAGTGGGCAAAGTGTCTTAACGGAACACCAAGTGATGATTTGACGACGCCTAGTGGGTATTGTGCGGACATCATAAAGAGCATATTTATGGAGGAGAGGCTGAAAATATGGATTTGACGTTCACATATATTTACTAGACTAAGTCTCATCAATCCATCTCTGCTGAAAAGAAATCGTCACCAATTTCTATTGAAGTTGGGGAAAGAGTTGCCCAAACTTTGACTGGGACAATCACTTGGCATGAGCAGGCAAGGTTCCTTTGCAACAAACCAAGTGTTAATTTGGCAACACCTAGTGGGTATGGTGCGAACATCGTGAAGCGTATCTTTATGGAGGGGAGGCTAAAATTTGCAATTGTGGCCTCAGGATGTGTGACGGATGAAATTCTTCCAAGTGAGGTGGCTTAGACAACTTTAAATTATTGACATTCACCACATCATGGATGCTAAGTTGACGTGGGATGTCCAACTAAAAGGCATTACGACCCATTTTGTTGTACGATGGTGTAAGGACCATATTGAATGGAGTTTATCTTGTGATGTTGTTGATTTCGCAGCATTGTGTATCCAGTTGCAACCAAACTTGGTCACCAACCTGAAAATGTGGAGCAACTCGATTTCGGTCATGAAGTGCCTTATACTTGGTTCCTGTTTGTTCAGGGATTTCTTGAACCCTATCGTGAATTTCAGAAAGGATATTTGTTATTTATGAAATTGTATTGTAAAGATACCCTCCGATCATGTGTTTTATATCAGAGAGAGAGAGAGAGAGAGATGTAATGAAAATATTTTATAGATAATCAAACAGGACACGTCCCTTAGGGGTTCTATGTCTGTATTTCACATGTCAAACATGAATACACTAGGACATGTGTTTGGCATGTGTCTTGAAACAAGATATGTGCCAAACACATGTCCAACACAAGCCCTAGATGTGTCCCACTCTAAAAATATTTTTTCATTATGTTTACTCACTTTCCCTCCCTCTCCCCTGGTGTTGTTGGTACACTCCACGATTCCTCCTTTGGGATATGATGAAGCACCTCAAGTCAAACCACTCTCCCACAGTCCCAAATGTTGGAACCTTGGAAGCATCGATGGCTCTTTCACCTAGTATCCTCTGCTTCCATCCATTCAACCATGAGTAACCTAATTCCTATATCCTGCCCCCCCACAGGATTTCCTGCCACCTCCCACTGTATTCCTCATTCTGTGCAACCTGACAACCCTCTTACTGATAAGGTTTCTCGAAAAGGTGGGGCCCCAAGTTGACAAGAAAAGGCCGACAATGTTAAAGGAAACAAAAGTGCATCAAGAAGCATTCTCTGGAAATGAAGGCGGTAGTGGACCCAACCCTCCTCAAGGATGGGTGAGCCTCAAGATGCAACATATCCCTTGATGATCGATCTTCATCTAAGATATCATCATAGGAGATATAGGGAGCTAGACACTCATAGGTCTGCTTCCAGATTTCATTATAATTTCTTGGTCATGCCCTTGGGATTGGCCAAGGCACTAGGCACTTTTCAGCCCTGCAGGCAGTTATTTGATGTCCTCATGGCATACAGCAGGACAAGTGAGGACCGTTGGAGCCAGTGGGATGAGACGGGGGGCCTTGTGGCCATGACATAGGTCTTTCCTTTTGAGCACCTTTCATATCAATGCTAGGATTCTTGGGTTAGCACCTTTCATATCAATGTTAGGAGCAGAGAGTATTTCATAGTTGACAGGATGGTGTGGGACCCTGGTGATTTTACCACTCACAGGCAGGTCCAAGAGAGGTTCAGATGGAGGGACCTTGCAAACATTACATTGGGACATAGAGGGGAGTATACTATTTGTCAGCATGACAGGTCGACACACACACCTCCAACATGGTTGAGATAGCCTTTGCCCATTTCAAATCCAAGGAGGGAGAGTATGTTGTTAGATTGTATCATTGGTTTACCGAGGGTGCAAAGCACATGTTGTATGTATGTCGTGATTGACTAGTTCACGCACTTCCGATTGATTTCTTCGGAGTATGAGGCAATACATGCAACATAGAAAACTAGTGGAGAGATGGTTAGAATTATTGAGCAACTCACAGTCATTATCAGTGACGAGGACAAATTTACTTTTTCAATATTTAAGGTCGAGTCTGTTAGTGGATTTACAAGACGTGATTCCACCAAGATGCCTACGTAGACCACTATCCATGGTGGTAGGTCCAACCCTTACAGGTATTTCAACTTGGAGTTCCAAGAGAGGAGGATACAGAGGGGACATGACAGTCGAATGGTTATGATAAGAGTGGTAGAACGTCAACATGGTGGCCCCTTTCTGAGTTTAGCTTGGGGCCCTGGGATTCCGGTATGAGGCAGTTCAACAACTGACATGGAGGCGAGATCCATTTTTTACTTTCACGAAATTGGTTTCCTAGTACTGCAGTTATTTGAGGTGTTGATGGAGTCGTAGTAGGATCGATTTGCTCTACTTGTCGATAGTAGTCAACAGGTTTCATATGTTAGTACCTTGTTGGACCGTGTATCAAGTGGAGTAAGCTTCACCTCTTATCAGTTAGTTTGGGACCTTGGCATCATTTTCAGTCTCAGTCTGATTCCATTTTTGACGTATCAAGTTGTGATGGCATTGCTTGAGGACAAGCAATCTTTGGGAAGGGAGGATTGTAATGTCCCCATTTTTGGATTCCTTTGTTCTGTAGTCAAAGATGGCTTTACAAGGAGTAAAATGAGGATAAATGTGGGCTCGGGCGATGTGGGGAGTTATATGATGCTTTCAGAGGTCCAATTACCATTATTCATCATCAAGATCATTTCTGCATAGTCCATTCAAGGTTATGTTGCATTCCAACGATTTTCATAAATTGGGAAAATTATTAGACATAATTTAATTAAATTCACTAAAGATGCCATGTTGATCATATCTATTGAGGGAACACCTTAGTGTAATAGCTCGTTGGAACCGAGACAAAAAAAAATTAAATGTGGGGAAGATTAAAAGTGACTTCCAATGCCCGAAAAACGCTTCAAATTAAATAAATCACTTTTTGGGAGTAAAAAGTCTTAATAAATTAACAAAGTGACAATGACTTTATAAAGTCACTTTATTTAATTAATTAAGTGGGGAAATGGTAAAAGTGGCCCAAAAAGGGAAAGAGAAATTATAACAAGGGCATGAGACCCCATTCTCTCATTCATGTTATTCTCATTTCAAAAATAGATTTTAAAGAGCTCTTGGGACGAAAAGTCTAGGAGAAGAAGAATAGTTTCGGTGGTGAGACAAATCCACCCTAGCGATTGTTTGAGGAGGAATCACTTAGATTTCTCACATGATCTTCATTGGCGTGGTTATAGTTGCTTGCATCTTCAAATCTGAGTTTGATTAGCAGTGATCTCAGTGTTCAAATCTTGGAGGGCACTGTTGTAGAGTGATATCCTTGTCACTTGGTGGAAGCCGAGTTTATTATCCCGGGAAAGAAGGGCACAACTGTAGAGAAAGGGTAGTAATAAAATTGAGAGGGCGTACTGGTAATCTTCTAGTCTATGAAGAGGTTGCACTCCTACAACCAGCCATTGTAGTTTGGGGTGGAATGCCATGGTAATTCATGTATATAGTATTATATGCTATCTCCTTGCTTTCTTTTAAGTGTTCCCATGCCCAGGTTCAAAGAAAAATGGGAAAACGCTGTTATTGGTAGAGTTTTGGGGCTGTACAGTTGAGGAAGGACACACCATTGGGAGTATTTGCTATTGGAAGAGCCACACCACACAGGGATTTGCTGCTTCAACAATTTTTAGATTATTTCTTGCCATTCTGCTCTAAATCGTGGTCCCTTGGAGAGCTGTCCAACATTGCCAAGAAATTGCAAGCTACAGTACAGACATTGGAATTTATATAGTCCTCTCCAATCTGAACTTGGGGCTTTTATGATTTATGGTGGATGCAAATCAAAGGTTCAAGTCTACTGGTGAACTTACCTTCCAGCTAGGCCGACTACTCCACTTCATCAACATCTTTACTCCACCAGACAAGCTGTAAGTGGAACCCATCGATCTGTGCATCCTTGAAAAAAAAAGGACTGTTTTTTATTTAGAATATTAGGTCATAAGTCTGCCGATGTTCAGATCTTTATATTTGTTGTAATCACTGTTATTCTTTATTAATAAAATCCCAGTGACAATTTATTGTTTGGTATTCACACTAAACCTCAGCTTTATGGGTAAAGTTACGGTGTCAAATGATATCTGAAATGAACATGAGACATATTTATAATTAACCCAAACTTGATGCAAAGAAGCTACAACAAGTGTTTGACCAAACACCATAGCAATCTTAAGCTTACAGTACATCCCCAACTAGTTCACCTATACAGTAAGCTACATCAGTGAGTGTGAGTATGATGCCTTTGGATGGATCTTGCAAGATGTAGAGGTGAAATTTAAACAAACAAATGTATCTAGGAGAAAGTTGTAGATATTGGGGAGTTAAAGGGATAAATGAGTCATACTCTAAATAAGCTATCAAGATTGAATGAAACAAGTGAGAAACTTGCACCCTCCAATTTACCAAAAATCTAAGTACCCCTCCCAATCACAAATGACGACTAGTATGGTCATAACCAGGATTTAAATTTTATTTTTTTTCATCCATATCTGCAAACTCTACTAAATTAGAGGCATGTTTTGTTGATGCATGGAGATTTTAACTACCAACCTCTAAATTTAAATAAAAACACAAGATATATTTATGAAGCAACAAATGAGTTCAATGAAAACACTATGGAACCATAAAATTATGTAATAGTAAATAAGTGAAATCTCCTATACATACCTCTAGCTTTTCCCGCTACATGTGGAATCTATGTCAGCCCTAAACCCACAATATGGGCTGTTACGGCCTGCTTTCGATCAATTGAACCAAAAATAAA
>LPNX010700575.1:58845-73211 GCA_001517045.1 Pseudotsuga menziesii | reverse complement strand
TAGAGACCAAAATGTCTCATGACAAATCTTGAAGATACACCAAAAACCTCATGAGAAATACTAAACAATTTCCTAAATTATATTATGAGAAATCTTAGGCAAAGGCTAAAAATCTAATTCAAAATTAGGTACATCTTCTATTGCAAATACCAAAAATCACAAACCCTAGATAGCTGAGGGAAGAGAACTATTGTATCTGAAACAAGGATGATTTCATAGTAGAGAATACATGAATTTTGCACAAAAGGAGAGCTCACCATATGCCTCTAAGTTTACTCACTGGCCCATATCTCGTTTACAAAAAGGCATTTCAGCAATTTCATCAACAGTTATCCACCTTCCCTTACCTGCACTACATTTCCTCTAAATTTAAGCAAACACATGATATAATGATGTAACAATAGTTGATTTAAGTTCAAACGACATAAATCTTAAGTTCATATCTTCTATTCCTTAGATTTCTCCTCGCCCATTGTACTGGTAAATATGCATCAATCCTAATATGGGTTGTTATCAGCAAATGTAAAACTCACCTCTGCATCTACATTTAAACCTGCACACGAGGATATTTCAATTGTGTCATTAGTGCTCCTCCGCCTTCCTTTACCCCTGCAAAATAAAGAAACGAAAAAAATAATATAATATGACTCATATTTAAACAAACACACTTGAAACCATGCATTCCTCTTAGCCCACTTTACTCACACAAAGACATTTCAGCGGCTTCATCAATAGTCATCAAACTTCCTTTACCTGCATTACATTGCCTCTAAATTAAAAAAAAACATGATATTATGATGTAAAAACAAATGAGTTAAGTTCAACCAGCATAAAATAATGAATACCTCCTACTTCTTAGCCTTCTCCTTGACCATTGTACTTTTAAATATGGATCATCCCTAAGCCCACAGTATGGTTTGATATCAACAAATGTAGAACTCACACTTTGCCTCTTACATTTGCACCTACACAAGGATATTTCAGCAGTGTCATTAGTGCTCTTCCACCTTCATTTACCCCCATGCACTCAATAAATAATTAAATGACAAATATTTTAATACGACTTTAATTTAAACAAACACACATGAAACCATGGATACCTCCTCTTCCTTTGCCTTCCACTTCACTCATTACAATGTGCAATCTGCATCATCCATAAATTCACAATATGGGCTGTTAGGACTTGCCTTAATTACATCACCCATATTAACCTAACAAAAGCCAAACCAGAAAATAGTAAATAAAGACCACAAAATCTTATTAGAAATCTTTAAAAGACACCAAAATTTTCATGAGAATGATCAAACAAATACTCAAATATATTACGAGTAATATTTTGAGTAAGTTAGTGCACAAAGATCTTTTAGTAAATTTGTTGGTGCACCTCCACCTTTGATCTTCCTTCCTTTACCTACATGGCATTGCACTAATAATATAAGATACCTCTAATTGAAACAAACACATATAGAGCCATACATACCACCTCATTCTGAGCCTTCACCTTCAACAAACGCACCAAAGAACTTTGCACCAACCTTAGGACCTATCTTTACTTGCCAATAATTGAACCCAACAAAATTAAAAACCAAAAGATGTTATGAGAAATATTAAACAAAAACTGAAAGATATTACTAGAAAGCTTGCACATATAACAAATACATGCAAATTTCAAACTAAGTACATGATAAGCAGAGACAAAAAATCGTAAACCCTATATAGGTAACATAAGAGGAGAACTATTGTATTTAAAACTAGGATTTCATAGAAGAACATAAATGGGTCTTGCATCGGAACATAACTCACCTGCTGCGTCTATGTCTGCTATAGATCCTCACATCTCTCTCACACAAAGATAAATAGAGGTTTCAATAGATCTCTTCTACCTTTCTATACCTGTATTGCCTCTAAATTTAAACAAACAAACAAGACATGATTATGATGCAGGAAATATATTAAATTAAAATTTCATAGATCATAATATTATGTAACAACAAAAGAGTAAATTTCCCCATATATACCTCCCTCACCTTTTCCCACTACATTAGTAGATTCTGCATCAACCCTAATGGGTCATACGTGCTTGCCTTAACTTCAACCACAAAACAACTATGAACAAGAGTAAGAAAAACTGATGAGAACGCACGCAATAAACAAAAAATCCAAAGCACAAATTAGCATGACCATGCTTTAAAATGAAAAAAAACATGTATAGCAGTAGAAAAACAGTAATAGCAAAAGAAACAAACAACAATAGCAAAAAACAACAAAAAAGATAAAAAAGAAAGACAAATAACAAACACAGACTTTGCTCTACAACCCCAAAAACCTTCCATCTCCAACCAAGGACGCCCTGCACACCAAAATATAGATAAGTATTAAATAGAGAACAAAAAATCTTATTATAGATATTACAAACACCAAATAGAATATGGGAAAATATTATGTGTAATCTTATGTACAAGTACAACTTATGCAAACACCAAAAATTATGAACCAAAAGAGAACTCACCTCTACCTCTAATACAATCTCTCTTACATAGACATTTCAATAGTTGTTATTGGCGAACCAACCCATTCCTTTACATGCATTGCATTGGAGTCAATAATTAAATAAATGACAAATAATATAAGGTGTTTATAATTTAAGAAACACAAATGGAACCATACATACCACCTCAAACTTTGCCTTCACTTGTTGATCTGGTCTATAACCACCAAATGGATTGTTAGGACAAGACCTAATTTCCCCAACCACTAAACCACACGAATACCAAACCATAAAAACATCAAATAGAATATGGGAAAATATTATGTGTAATCTTATGCAAACACCAAAAATTATGAACCAAAAGAGAACTCGCCTCTACCTCTAATACAATCTCTGTTACATAGACATTTCAATAGCTTTTATTAGTGAACCAACCCATTCTTTTACATGCATTGCATTGGAGTCAATAATTAAATAAATGACAAACAATATAAGGTGTCTATAATTTAAAAAACATAAATGAAACCATACATACCACCTCAAGCATCACCTTCACTTGTTGATCTTGTCTATAACCACCAAATGGGTTGTTAGGAAGAGACCTAATTTCCCCAACCACTAAACCACGCAAAAACCAAACCATAAAATATTAAATAGAGACCAAACAATCTCATGAGAAATATTGAACAAATTCTTGAAATATATTATCAGAAATCTCAGCCAAAATTAGGTACATCATATGACAATTCAAAAAGTCGCAAACCCTAACTAGCTAACAAGGGAACAAAATGACAAAACCATTGTATTTGAAACAAGGATGATTTAATAGAAGAGAATACATGATTTTTGCACCAAAAGAGAACTAACCATATGCCTCTATGTTTTTACTCACTAGCAAGCCCATCTCTCTCTCACACAAACATTTTAGTAGTTTCATTAACATCCACCTTCTTTTACTTGCACTACATTGCGTTGAAATTTAGACAAACACATGATATAATGATCTAACAACAAATAGTTAAGTTCAACTGGCTTAGAACTTAAATCCATACCTCCCACTCCTTAACATTCTCCTCCTCCATTGTGCCTATAAATATGCATCAACCCTAAACCCACAACAAGGGTTGTTATCAACAAATGTAAAAGTCACCCTCTGCATCTGCTTTCACACCTACACACAAGGATATTTCAACAATGCCATTAAAGATCCTCCACCTTCCTTTCCTGATTTGCACTCAATAAATAAAGAAATGACAAATAATATAACAACTCCAATTTAAACAGACACAATTGAAACCATGCATATCTCCTCTTCCTCAGCCTTCCCCATCACCCATGGCAATGTGCAATCTACATCATCCCCAAAACTCACAATATGGGTAGTTAGGACATGCCTAGTCGGTATAGTGAGGACATTATAAAGAGTATATTTAAGGAGGGGAGGCTAAAAATATGGATTTGCAAGTTCACATATATTAACTAGACTAAGTCCCATCAATCCCTCTCTACTGAGAATAAATCATCCCATAATTCTATTTGAAGTTCGGGAATGAGTTGCTCAAACTCTAACTGGGATGGCTTGAGTGGGCAAGGTTCCTTTCAACAAACCAAGTGGTAATTTGGCAACGCCTAGTGGGTATGGTGCAGACATCATGAAGAGTATCTTTATGGAGGGGAGGCTAAAATAATGCAATTTTGGCCTCCGTAATTGTGACAAATCAAAATCCTCCAAGTGAGGTGGCTTAGAAAACTTCAACTTATTGACATTCACAACATCAGGGATGCCAATTTCAAGTGGGAGGTCCAACTCAAGGGCATTAGGACCCATTTGTTGTACAATGGTGTAAGGACCATATTGAATGGACCTTAACTTATGATGTTTTTTATTTTGTAGCATTACTTATCTAGTTGCAAAGATGACCAACCTAAAAATGTGGAGCAACTCGATTTTAGTCTTGAAGTGCCTTATACTAGGTTCACATTTGTTCAAGGATGTCTTGAACCCTATTGTGGATCTAGGAAAGGATATTTGTTATCTATGAAATCGGAATGTAAAGATACCCCTCCGATCGTGGATTTTATATCAATGATAACGAGAGAGATGTAACAAAAAAAAATTATAAGCTATGAAACATGACATGTGCCAAACATCTGTCTGAGTCATGCCCTAGATGTGTCCCACTCTAAAAAGAAATTTCATTGTGTTTTACTCACTTTTAGTTGTAGTGAAAGAGATACCACAGTGTCTCATTATGCAAGTAAAAGGTAGAATTGAGACTTAAACCTTGTTTATATTAAATATTTATAATAATTATATATATATATATACATATACACACATGCACACATACATATAGTGTTGGCTTTGAAAAAGATGTCTAAGCTTGAGAACGAGACCGAGGGGGACCGTAGGATTTGGAAACATAATCACCCATCATTCTCTTGTTAGACCTTCCCTCCCTCTCCCCAGGTGCTACTAGTATACTCCATGATTCCCCCTTCGAGAAATGAACGTTTACGGTCGAACCACTCTCTCTCTCATTATACCTAATGATGGACCCTTGGAAGCATCGATGACTCTTTCACCAAGTACGCTCTACTTCCATCCATTCAGCCATAATTTACCTAATTCATGTAACCTACCCCCCGCTCACGGGCTTTACTACAACCTCCCACCGTATTCCTCATTCTGTGCATCTTGACAAACTGTTCACTGGTAGGGTTTCTCCAAAAGGTGTCCCCAAGTCGACAGCACAATGCCGACAACGTTACATGAAACAAAAGTGCATAAAGAAGCATTCCCAAGAGATGAAGACAGTAGTGGACCCATCCATCCTCAAGGATAGGTAATCTTTTTTGTTGAAAATGATTTGATTGAAAGATTCCATGCCAGTATGTTTTCTAAGATTGATTTAAAGAATTAGGTAAAGAGAACCTGGGAATAACTTTTGGGATACCTGTCCCTGACCCATGTTGGTGCCTAAGGTTGTATCACCTTTGTATTCAATTTGGCAGATGATAGACATAAAATAGCTATGGAAAACCATTAGTTCTAGGGTCACTCAACCTTCTCATTTTTTAGAAGGCATGCAAGGTTTGATCCAATTAGGGAGAGAATTCACACTTATGGGTTAAGCTCCCATGCCTCCCTATAGAACTATGGGACAATCAGATTCTAAAGATCATTTGGGACTCAATGGGACCTTTCTGAAGGTAGCACTAGAGACAAAATCCAAAGCCAACACCTCTATAGCATCTCTATGTGTTGAAATGGACATAACTCAAGGACTACTAGTTGTTATATGATTGAAGTTGAGCACAATTACTATGTACAAACCCTAGATTACACAAATGTGTCATTCAGGTGTACATAGTGCAGATCCCATGGACATTTGAAAATTAGCTACCCATATAACCACAAATAAAATGATGTCAAGGGCACACATCTAGATATGAGTCCTTCTGATTTTGGGTTAGACGTGCTTACCAATGCACAGAAGAGAAAAAGAGGGGAGGAGGCCATGGAATTGAAACATTTGAAACTTCAGGTTAGATGAAGAATTTGAGATAGTAACTACATTATTGAAATCAAAGTATTGGAGACAGACATCCTCTCCTCGTGAGACATATTAGATCCCTCCTTAGGTGCACTGGATCAAGAACCATCAAAAGGGAAGCCATCGATCTATTCTTACAGCGAGATGAGGGACCATCAAACCCTCCCCCTATACTATTTGTTTACCCAAGGAGCAGTGGCTCACTTTCTTGTCCAACACTGGGAAAAATCTTGGGGGATTTAGAGGAGGACCCCCTCACAGAAGTCTCCAATGGAAATGCACAAAATAACTCTTATTTTGAGCCATTTTTCTCTAAAAGATACCTCACCCGATCTCAAACAAGCATTCTGGGGCAAACAAGCTATTTATTTACCATACCAATTTCAACTATCATGGTCACTAGGGAACGTAAATCACACATGGAGGAGGCAAAGACCGAAGAGGAAAAGGAGATTCTATCAGGAAGACGACAAACTATTCATGGGGCTCTTAACAAAGAAGCACCCAAGAAGGGTAAAAAAATATATTTTTCTCCCACCATATGAAAGGCATATGGATGGCCTTGAAGCAACGATTCCTAAAGCATCTAGTGTACAAGCATCACCCTTCTGTCATCTATATACAAGAGACTATGTGTGCACCTAAGTCCTCATTAAAGTTCCTAAAAAAGTGTTTTCCATACTGGTCATTCATCTCCATGGGATACTGATGGATACTCTGGAAGGTTGGCTCTTGGATGGAACCCTTCTCTCTCTCCTTTTCTCCATAAGCAATCCTCATCACATCCTAGCCTCCTGTTTTTCAAAATCCTTAAATTCCTCTATGAATCTTCTAAATGATTATGCTCCCTCGCATGGACGAAAGGATTTCTAGGAGCGTCTCCTATCCTCTCAAATCCTGACCCGTCCACATCTCATTATGTGAGGTGACTTAAAATTTACCCTCCATCTCTCCGAACTTTTTGGCCCCGCTGCTAAGAAGGAACCACTTGCCAACTTCCTATCCCACCTCTTGGCTGAAGCTCTCTTCGTAGATGTCGAACCTACTCCCCTCGGTCATACCTGGTCTAACAAGCGGGTTGGTTCACAACATATCACCAAAAGGTTAGAACGCTTCCTCATTAAGGACACTCTTCTCCTTCCCCTCAATGCTTAACATTCATCCACTCTTAAGGCAACTCACCAAGACCATCTCTCGAATCTCCTAGAGCTTTCTCTCCCGTACAATTCATCCCCCTTTAAATTTAATTCGCACGGGATCACATAGGCAACCCGAGAGCTGGTGACATAAAATTGGATTTTGTTTGACTGTAAGGACGAGGGTCTAGCTATGACAGGCCTCCAAGCCAATCTTAACAAAATTAAAGGGCTCACAAAAGCACGAATTAAAGAAGCTTTGCTAAATGAGGAAAGAGATCTAGCTGGGATAGAACATTAGTTGGTGCTATATATCAGTTCCCTTTACAATAATGACATTAGAAATGTAGAGCTTTTCGAAATCAACAAATTAGAAAAGGAAGATGCAAGGATCCATCATCCTAGCATGGCAGGAAGCCAAGTGAAAGATGGAGAGCAAGGCACTCTAGGCAGCAAAAGGGGGAAACAACATATCATTCTTCCATAGACATGCAAAGGGAAGAAGAGCCTTAAACACCATTTGGAAGATCCGAAATCAATGCGGAGAGGAATGTACGAATTATAAATCTATCTCCACAGCGACGATACAATATTACACAACTTTTGTCGAATAAAAAAAAAAGAATAGCTGACACTTTATTCAAGGAAGTTTCAAAGGATGAAGTTCACATCTTCCTCTTTTTTCAACATGGTAAATCTCTTAAACCGAATGGCTAGACCTCTAAATTTTGCTTGGGGTTCTCGAACTTGATTGATGATGACATCACAATTATGGCGAAGGAATCTCGATCCTCAGGTATGGTACATCCCATTCAATTGCACTTTTATCGCAAACATCACAAAATCAAAACACCCATATGAGTTTGACCACTATAGACCTAACTCCCTCTGCAACTACACCTACAAAGTCATGTCCAAGGTTATTGCTACCCGACTGAAGCCTTATCTCTCCACCAACATTTCTCCCAATCAATTTGGGTTCTTAGATCATAGGAATACTAATGATGCCATTGGTTTGGCCCAAGAAACCATCACCATAATAAAAACCTCCTCCCTTCCTACTTTCATGCTGAAGAACGACCTCACAAAGCCTTCGACAAGGTAAATTGGTTATACCTTCGTTTAATCTTAACTCAAGTGGGTTTTCCTTGTCGCTATAAACTGGGTTGAAGCATGCACTCAGAGAGTCTCCTTCGCAATCCTTATCAATCGATCAACCTCTGCATTTTTCATTCCTCCAAATGCCTTCACCAAGGGTGCCACCTCTCACCCATCCTCTTCCCTGTTGTCATTGATACTCTGAGTAGGCATATCGTCCATGAAAGAAACTTGGGGAACCTTCATAGTGACAAATTCCAAGGACCTCACTATCTCCTACATTCTATTTGTAGACAGTATTCTCATATTTGGCAGGGCATCCATCATGTAAGAAAAGCTCTTGGACTGAATTATAAACATCTTTTCCTTCTCAACTGGCATGGATGTCAATCCTTGAAGGTCCAACAATCTTCTTTCACATTCTTGTCACCCTTAAGTCAAACATCCTCCGCCACCTTCCTTTCACTAAAGAATCACCATACTCTTGTTTTAAATATCTAGGGTTCGTCTTGAAACCAAATGACTATTGTACACAGGATTGAATGTGGAATCTTGAAAAGATTCAAAAGAGGATTGGTTCATGGTTCCATAGGTGGATCTCTCTGGCAAGTAGAGTTACTTTGGCTTTCATCACAAAAACGATCATTACCTCCATAAAGAAGATATGTTCACAGTATATATGGTCGAGGAACAAGGAAGAAAAATCCTCTCCTCTCTGTAAGTGGGATATATTATGTAAACCAAAGAACAGTGGAGGATGGGGGATTAAAAATCTACCACTCTTCTCACAGACGATGGCAACAAATAGTCTTTGGAGGCTCATTATCTCGTGTGATTTATGGCAGACTTGTGTTCAGAGGAAATACATAGAGCCTCTCTTGATCATCAGTTGGATACCCTGCAAAGTCATGCTCCCTGTTGGAGGTTCACTCTTCTGGAGGACAATTGAAAAGTCTTTCAACCTGTTCTGCCATAACTTGGCATGGAATACGAGAAACAGGGAAGACAAAAAATAGGGTGAACACGATAGAGGCATGAAAGATTTGGCGACCTGAACTTCAAGTATCTCCAACAACTACACAACGAAAAGATGGTTGAGGGATTGTCTCTCATCAAATATTCTGAAGGAGTGTGCAGTGGTTGCTTGGTAGGGAAGCATCTACAGAAAAGATATGAGGTTGGGAAGGGAACAAGAGTTGCCTCCACATTAGATCTAATTCACAGTGATGTCTCCGGACCAATGGCTACAACATCTATGAATCGATGTAGATATTTTCTGACCTTCATTGATGATTGTTCAAAGTATTATTGAGTATACTTTCTGAAGCAGAAGTCTGAGGTATTTGAGGCCTTCAAAGTCTTCAAAGCCTTGGTTGAGAACACTCTCGGAAAGAAGATCAAAGCACTTAGATCTAATAATGGAGGTGAGAATGTCAAAGGAGAATTCCAACAGCTTTGTGCGTTAGCAGGCATTCAAATACAACACTCAGTCCCATACACACCACAGCGGAATGGTGTAGCTGAGAGGAAGAATAGATCCTTGAAAGATATGGCTACATGCCTTCTAGAAGCAAGAAACCGTCCTCCTTATCTGTGGGCCGAGGCAGTCAATTGTGCTTCGTATATCCATAATAGGGTGCCTCACAAGTCATTGATTAAGGCTACTCCTTTGGAAGCATTGATGGGACATAAGCCCAATGTCTCACATCTGATAGTTTTTGGCTCCAAGGCTTGGGCCAAAATTCCTACTGACCAAAGGAAATCCTTCCAAGGCCAGAGTAGGGAATGCATACTGCTGGGATATGTTGATGATGCTAAGGCATACAAACTGATGGACCTTGCAACCAAAAAGTGCTTCATAGAGTGCAGTGTGCAATTTGAAGAAGATCAAGTGCATAATCCACAGCAAGCCGAAGCAGAAGAAGGTATAATTTCTCATCCATTTCCATTTGCAGATGATAATGTCTTGACTGATGTTTCATATTCAGAAGATGAGGATCAAGATGATCATGAACATGATATTGAGATTGAATCTCAAGAAGATCTAGATCCAGATCCAGCACCTATTCCAAATCAAAGGCCTAAATGGGCCCAAAAGCTCATTGAAGCAGCTGGCAATATTGCTAGGGATCTCGATGACAGAAGAAGAACAAGGTCCCAGTATCAAAATGAACATGTTGCACTCTCTCATTCAGATCCACTTCTCCTAGAGAGGTGTTTCATGATGATGGGTTCAGATCCTCAATCATTCAAAGAGGATTGCCATGATCCAAGATGGCAGGCAACTATGGATGATGAGTTTGGTTTGCTACAAGACAACAAAACATGGGAGCTTATCACTTTGCATCCTGGGAGGAAGTTAGTTCAGTGTAAATGGATCTATAAGACCAAGCTAAGAGCTGATGGAACCACAACCAAGTACAAGGCGCAGTTGGTGGCAAAGGGGTACTCACAAGTCCATGGATTGAACTACAATGAGACATGAGTTGTTGTTGCAAGAATGGACTCTATATGACTAGTTTTGGCTATTGCAGCTTCAAAGAGGTGGGAGGTACATCAGATGGATGTGAAGAGTGCCTTCCTCCATGGTGAACTGGAAGAGGAGATCTATATGAGACAGCTGGAGGGGTACATTGAAGATTCATCCTTAGTCTGCAAACTGAGGAAATCCCTCTATGGGCTCAAACAAGCCCCAAGGGCATGGTATGCCAAGATGGATTCCTTTCTAATGTCACAGAACTTTGAGAGATGCAGATATGACTGCAATGTCTACATGCAGTAAAAAGAGGGCTCATTATTGTTGATTGTTCTATATGTGGATGACTTGCTCATTACTAGCATCTTTGCTGCTGGATTGAGAGGCATCAAGTCAGCTTTGAGTGAAGCATTCTCCATGATAGACCTAGGACTATTAACGCAGTTCATTGGTCTCCAATTAAGTCAAAGAGATTCGGGAATCATGATTACACAGTCTAGATACATTGAAGATTTGCTTAAAAGATTCCACATGGAAGATTGTAAAGCAACACCCTTCCCCTTCCTATCTGGCATCAGGTTGGAAGAAGGTGGTTGCACACCACTGGTTGACAATACTCTCTACAAACAACTTAGTGGTAGCCTATTGTACCTCACCCATTCGAGGCTAGATTTATATTATGCTATGAGTGTTGCTTCCAGATACATGCAGTAGCCACATGGGCTGCATTGAAAGGAAACAAAGCGCATCTTGCATTATGTGCAAGGTACGAGAGACTTTGGGATCCACTATTCAGCTAATGCACAACTAGATCTGATTGGTTTTACTGATTCAGAATGGGATGGTGATGGAACTGACAGGAAATCTACAATCAAGATTTGTGTTCATGTTGGGATCTGGGATAATATCTTGGTCAAGCAAGAAGCAATCAACTCTTGCACTCTCTTCAGCAGAAGCAGAGTATAGGGGGCAGTGCATGCAGTTTGGTTGCATGGGATTCTAACAGAGTTTGGCATTCGCACTTCTCCTTTAGTAGACCTCTATTGTGACAGTCAGAGTACCATCAAGATATCCAGCGATCCAGTTCAGAAGCAGCGGACAAAGCGTATTGAAGTACATGTGCACTACATTTGGAAACTAGTGCATAATAAGCCTATCACCTGCATCACTGCCCTATACAGAGGAGCAAATTGCAGATATATTCACCAAGTCCTTCACTGAAAAGAGATTTGTCTATCTCAAGATCTCTTCTTGGTGTAAAGGCTTGACTCATCTATTGTTCCTGATTTACCTTCTTATTTTGACGGGGGGGGTGCTTCCCATGAGGTTTTCCCCATTTCCTTATTTGTTAAGCAGTCATTTTTATTTCCTTCGGATTGTATGGGTGACCTTTGGCCTAGTTTCGAGGGCCCAAGTTGTCCAAAGTTAGGATTAAGGGGGGGTGTTAGGATTAATATCCTCCCTTTGCCCACATAGTCTATTTCTTCATTTTCCCTAACTTAGGAGGTCATCATCACTTCACTAGTGTATGGGGTCACACCTAGAAGCCACCTACCACTTACTGTGCCTCCATGCATGAGTTTAGGTGCCCTAGGGACCAATCCCTATAATTTAGGAACCCACTTTGAGTGCCACCATCAATCTCCATTAGTTGACCTAGGTAGTAGCTATTCAATTATGTTCAATTATGCTCCGATTACCAACAGTTAGTTCACTATCAGTCATCCTAGCGCCAGTTTGCATGATTTAAGGGAATGTGGGTGCATTTACTCACCTACCCTCATCAGTTAACTGATTGTGAACTGAATTAGTTATCCGGAGTTGCACTAGTGAGCTCTAGTGTTGATTTTTCCCACACTGAGTTAGCACATGAGTCAGTTAGAGTTGGTGAATTTGAATCCTATCCAAGGCATTCGAATTCTTCCTATTGTATGACCCTTGTATTACAGAGACGTCAATGATAATTAATGTAATGATATTCTAACCAATTTTTGTCTCATGTGTGTGAAATTTCTGGCATAAATCCATTGATCAGCTTACACTGAATTGTTAATTCTTCTGCAGCCTTCTTTTCAGTTTGCTTTCATTCAGGCCTGAAGATCCATGGTTCACCAAATTTAACACCCTTGGAGAGATGCGCACCCCATTTCAAGGAAAGACCCGCCTTCAACTTGTGTTAGTTGCCATCATGTACATGACATTAAGTATTGGAGGATGGCGCATCACTTATGTCAAGATACTCACTAGCCTCCAAATCAATATCGAAGGTGACACTTTAACCATGTGATGAGGGTGATGAGGTCGCCCACTATTGGAGACCAGAATGCCATGTCACCCCACATGTTTTAACATGTCATTTTTACTTTTTTAATGTCTTCTTGTCGATTTTTCGCATCATTAGCGTTAATTTGACATTTTGATGCCCCCTTAATGAAAAATGGCTCTAAGTGACATTTTAATCACCCGAAGCAGATAAAAAGATGGTTTCGGGGTAAAAAGCACGCTCCGAGCGTGAAAACGAGCATCCCCGCACCAAATTCCACCTCCAGATCATACTTTTATTACAATTTCAATTTTCTCATTTAAACCATTAAAAAATGGCCTAAGTTTGCAAAAAAAATTATTTTCTCGTAATTTAAAAAAATCCTAAGGGGACCTAGAACATGTCCATATGACTCAATAATAATGTCTAGCATGTTCATCTACATTGACACGTGAACTTTAATAACCTCCCAAAGTTTAACCACCAAGACGACCATTCCAACTTTGGAGGAGCAAGTGAAAAACTCGAAATTATACATCACTTGTTTAGCATTGCATAATTAACAAGGGAAAAACACCTTCGAATAATTGGCTTGATAACCAAGTCCTAGGAAGCCAAGTTCTTTACAAAAAACCCATGCTAGCACATTTTTTACAATCTCCCCGTAGGGTATGAACATGTGGTAAAAAGGGGAAAAAAGGGCCTTGGAAGGCCTGAATGGACTTATGAACTTGGGAAATGAATAAGTACTTGTTCATCCTTGGCGGCTCTCTTGAAAGTCCAATTAAGTGCCACTCAAGTGGTAATAGTGAGTATGATGCTTTTGCCCAGATCTTGCAAGATGTAGAGGTGAAATTTAAACAAACAAATGTATCTAGGAGAAAGTTGTAGATATTGGGGAGTTAAAGGGACAAATGAGTCATGCTCTAAATAAGCTATCAAGATTGAATGAAACAAGTGAGAAACTTGCACCCTCCAATGTCACAAAAATCTAAGTACCCCTCACAATCACAAATGAAGACTAGTATGGTCATAACCAGGCCTTAAATTTTATTTTTTTTCATCCATATCTGCAAACTCTACTAAATTAGAGGCATGTTTTGTTGATGCATGGAGATTTTAACTACCTACCTCTAAATTTAAATAAAAACACAAGATATATTTATGAAGCAACAAATGAGTTCAATGAAAACACTATGGAACCATAAAATTATGTAATAGTAAATAAGTGAATTCTCCTATACATACCTCCTTTAGCTTTTCCCGCTACACGTGGAATCTATGTCAGCCCTAAACCCACAATATGGGTTGTTAAGGCCTGCTTTCGATTAATTGAACCAGAAATAAA
>LPNX010700575.1:48060-58579 GCA_001517045.1 Pseudotsuga menziesii | reverse complement strand
TAGAGACCAAAATGTCTCATGACAAATCTTGAAGATACACCAAAAACCTCATGAGAAATACTAAACAATTTCCTAAATTATATTATGAGAAATCTTAGGCAAAGGTTAAAAATCTAATTCAAAATTAGGTACATCTTCTATTGCAAATACCAAAAATCACAAACCCTAGATAGCTGAGGGAAGAGAACTATTGTATCTGAAACAAGGATGATTTCATAGTAGAGAATACATGAATTTTGCACAAAAGGAGATCTCACCATATGCCTCTAAGTTTACTCACTGGCCCATATCTGGTTTACAAAAAGGCCTTTCAGCAATTTCATCAACAGTTATCCACCTTCCCTTACCTGCACTACATTTCCTCTAAATTTAAGCAAACACGTGATATAATGATGTAACAATAATTGATTTAAGTTCAAACGACATAAATCTTAAGTTCATATCTTCTATTCCTTAGATTTCTCCTCACCCATTGTACTGGTAAATATGCATCAACCCTAATATGGGTTGTTATCAGCAAATGTAAAACTCACCTTCGCCTCTACCTTTAAACCTGCACATGAGGATATTTCAATTGTGTCATTAGTGCTCCTCCGCCTTCCTTTACCCCCTGCAAAATAAAGAAACGAAAAAAATAATATAATATGACTCATATTTAAACAAACACACTTGAAACCATGCATTCCTCTTAGCCCACTTTACTCACACAAAGACATTTCAGCAGCTTCATCAATAGTCATCAAACTTCCTTTACCTGCATTACATTGCCTCTAAATTAAAAAAAAACACATGATATAATGATGTAAAAACAAATGAGTTAAGTTCAACCAGAATAAAATAATGAATACCTCCTACTCCTTAGCCTTCTCCTTGACCATTGTACCTTTAAATATGGATCATCCCTAAGCCCACACCATAGTTTGATATCAACAAATGTAGAACTCACACTTTGCCTCTTACATTTGCACCTACACACAAGAATATTTCAGCAGTGTCATTAGTGCTCTTCCACCTTCATTTACCCCCATGCACTCAATAAATAAATAAATGACAAATATTTTAATATGACTTTAATTTAAACAAACACACATGAAACCATGGATACCTCCTCTTCCTTTGCCTTCCAATTCACTCATTACAATGTGCAATCTGCATCATCCCTGAATTTACAATATGGGCAACCATGGATACCTCCTCTTCCTTTGCCTTCCACTTCACTCATTACAATGTGCAATCTGCATCATCCCTAAATTTACAATATGGGCTGTTAGGTCTTGCCTTAATTACATCACCCATATTAACCTAACAAAAGCCAAACCAGAAAATAGTAAATAAAGACCACAAAATCTTATTAGAAATCTTTAAAAGACACCAAAATTTTCATGAGAATGATTAAACAAATACTCAAATATATTATGAGTAATATTTTGCAAAAGTTAGTACATATTATGCAATGACCAAAAATCATAAACACTAAATAAAGGAGGGAGGGAAATATTGTATTTGTAATGAGGAGAAATTCATAGCATAACCAAAAGAGAACTCACCCTCTAATTGGGCATTGTCCTCTCTCACAAAGATGTTTTAGTAAATTTGTTTGTGCACCTCCAACTTTGATCTTCCTTCCTTTACCTACATGGCATTGCACTAATAATATAAGATACCTCTAATTGAAACAAACACATATAGATCCATACATACCACCTCATTCTGAGCCTTCACCTTCAACAAACGCACCAAAGAACTTTGCACCAACCTTAGGACCTATCTTTACTTGCCAATAACTGAACCCAACAAAATTAAAACCAAAAGATGTTATTAGAAATATTAAACAAAAACTGAGATATTACTAGAAAGCTTGAACATATAACAAATACATGCAAATTTCAAACTAAGTACATGATAAGCAGAGACAAAAAATCGTAAACCCTATATAGGTAACATAAGAGGAGAACTACTGTATTTAAAACTAGGATTTCATAGAAGAACATAAATGGGCCTTGCATCGGAACATAACTCACCTGCTGCCTCTATGTCTGCTATAGATCCTCACATCTCTCTCACACAAAGATAAATAGAGGTTTCAATAGATCTCTTCCACCTTTCTATACCTGTATTGCCTCTAAATTTAAACAAGCAAACAAGACATGATTATGATGCAGGAAATCAATTAGATTAAAATTCCATAGATCATAATATTATGTAACAACAAACGAGTAAATTTCCCCATATATACCTCCCTCACCTTTTCCCACTACATTAGTGGATTCTACATCAACCCTAATGGGTCATACGTGCTTGCCTTAACTTCAACCACAAAACAACTATGAACAAGAGTAAGAAAAACAGATGAGAACGCACGCAATAAACAAAAAATCCAAAGCACAAATTAGCATGACCATGCTTTAAAATGAAAAAAAACACGTATAGCAGTAGAAAAACAGTAATAGCAAAAGAAACAAACAGCAATAGCAGAAAACAACAAAACAGATATAAAAGAAAGACAAATAACAAACACAGACTTTGCTCTACAACCCCAAAAACCTTCCATCTCCAACCAAGGACGCCCTGCACACCAAAATATAGATAAGTATTAAATAGAGAACAAAAAATCTTATTATAGATATTACAAACACCAAATAGAATTTGGGAAAATATTATGTGTAATCTTATGTACAAGTACAACTTATGCAAACACCAAAAATTATGAACCAAAAGAGAACTCACCTCTACCTCTAATACAATCTCTCTTACATAGACATTTCAATAGCTTTTATTGGCGAACCAACCCATTCCTTTACATGCACTGCATTGGAGTCAATAATTAAATAATTTAATAAATGACAAATAATATAAGGTGTTTATAATTTAAGAAACACAAATGGAACCATACATACCACCTCAAGTTTTGCCTTCACTTGTTGATCTTGTCTATAACCACCAAATGGGTTGTTAGGACAAGACCTAATTTCCCCAACCACTGAACCACACAAAAACCAAACCATAAAAACATCAAATAGAATATGGGAAAATATTATGTGTAATCTTATGCAAACACCAAAAATTATGAACCAAAAGAGAACTCGCCTCTGCCTCTTTTATTAGTGAACCAACCTATTCCTTTACATGAATTGCATTGGAGTCAATAATTAAATAAATGACAAACAATATAAGGTGTCTATAATTTAACAAACACAAATGGAACCATACATACCACCTCAAGCATCACCTTCACTTGTTGATCTTGACTATAACCACCAAATGGGTTGTTAGGACAAGACCTAATCTCCCCAACCACTGAACCACACAAAAACCAAACCATAAGATATTAAATAGAGACCAAACAATCTCATGAGAAATATTGAACAAATTCTTGAAATATATTAAGAGAAATCTCATCCAAACTTAGGTACATCATATGCAAATTCAAAAAGTCGCAAACCCTAACTAGCTAACAAGGGAACAAAATGAAAAAACCATTATTTTTGAAACAAGGATGATTTAGGATTTAATAGAAGAGAATACATGAGTTTTGCACCAAAAGAGAACCAACCATATGCCTCTTTGTTTTTACTCACTAGCAAGCCCATCTCCCTCTCACACAAACATTTTAGTAGTTTCATTAGCAGTCATCCACCTTCTTTTACTTGCACTACATTGCGTTGAAATTTAGACAAACACATGATATAATGATTGACAACAAATAGTTAAGTTCAACTGGCTTAGAACTTAAATCCATACCTCCCACTCCTTAACATTCTCCTCCTCCATTGTGCCTATAAATATGCATCAACCCTAAACCCACAACAAGGGTTGTTATCAACAAATGTAAAACTCACCTTCTGCATCTGCTTTCACACCTACACACAAGGATATTTCAACAATGCCATTAAAGATCCTCCACCTTCCTTTCCTGATTTGCACTCAATAAATAAAGGAATGACAAATAATATAAATATAACAACTCCAATTTAAACAGACACAATTGAAACCATACATATCTCCTCTTCCTCGACCTTCCCCATCACCCATGGCAATGTGCAATCTACATCATCCCCAAAACTCACAATATGGGTAGTTAGGACATGCCTAGTCGGTATAGTGCGGACATTATAAAGAGTATATTTAGGGAGGGGAGGCTAAAAATCTGGATTTGCAAGTTCACATATATTTACTAGACTAAGTCTCATCAATCCCTCTCTACTGAGAAGAAATCATCCCATAATTCTATTTGAAGTTCGGGAATGAGTTGCTCAAACTCTAACTGGGATGGCTTGAGAGGGCAAGGTTCCTTGTAGCAAACCAAGTGGTAATATGGCAACGCCTAGTGGGTATGGTGCAGACATCATGAAGAGTATCTTTATGGAGGGGAGGCTAAAATAATATAATTTTTGGCCTCCGTAATTGTGACAGATCAAAATCCTCCAAGTGAGGTGGCTTAGAAAACTTCAACTTATTGACATTCACAACACCACGGATACCAATTTCAGGTGGGAGGTCCAACTCAAGGGCATTAGGACCCATTTGTTGTACGATGGTGTAAGGACGATATTGAATGGACTTTAACTTATGATGTTTTTTATTTTGTAGCATTACTTATCTAGTTGTAAAGATGACCAACCTGAAAATGTGGAGCAACTCGATTTTAGTCTTGAAGTGCCTTATACTAGGTTCACATTGTTCAGGGATGTCTTGAACCCTATTGTGGATCTAGGAAAGGATATTTGTTATCTATGAAATCGGAATGTAAAGATACCCCTCCGATTGTGGATTTTATATCAATGATAACAAGAGAGATGTAACGGAAATTTTTTATAAACTATGAAACAGGACATGTGCCAAACATGTGTCTGAGTCATGCCCTAGATGTGTCCCACTCTAAAAAGAAATTTCATTGTGTTTTACTCACTTTTAGTTGTAGTGAAAGAAATACCACAGTCTCTCATTGTGCAAGTAAAAGGTAGAATTGAGACTTAAACCTTGTTTATAATAAATATTTATAATAATTATATATATATATATATATATATATATATATATATATATATATACACATACACACACACATGCACACATATATATAGTGTTGGATTTGAAAAAGATGTCTAAGCTTGAGAACAAGACCGAGGGGGCCCCTAGGGTTTGGAAACATGATCACCCATCATTCTCTTGTTAGACCTTCCCTCCCTCTCCCCAGGTGCTACTAGTATACTCCATGATTCCTCCTTCGGGACATGATCGCTTACGGTCGAACCACTCTCTCTCTCATTATACCTAATGATGGACCCTTGGAAGAATCGATGGCTCTTTCACCAAGTACGCTCTACTTCCATCCATTCAGCCATAATTTACCTAATTCATGTAAACTAACCCCTGCTCACAGGCTCTACTACAACCTCCCACCGTATTCCTCATTCTATGCATCTTGACAAACTATTCGCTGGTAGGGTTTCTCCAAAAGGTGTCCCCAAGTCGACAGCACAACGCCGACAACGTTACATGAAACAAAAGTGCATATAGAAGCATTCCCAAGAGATGAAGACAGTAGTGGACCCATCCATCCTCAAGGATAGGTAATCTTTTTTCCTGAAAAATGATTTGATTGAAAGATTCCATGATAGGATGTTTTCTAAGATTGATTTAAAGAATTGGGTAAAGAGAACCTGGGAATAACTTTTGGGATACCTGTCACTGACCCATGTTGGTGCGTGAGGTTGTATCACCTTTGTATTCAATTTGGCAAATGATAGACATAAAATAGCTATGGAAGACCATTGGTTCTAGGGTCACTCAACCTTCTCACTTTTTAGAAGGCATGCAAGGTTTGATCCAATTAGGGAGAGATTTCACACTTATGGGTTAAGCGCCCATGCCTCCCTATAGAACTATGGGACAATCAGATTCTAAAGATCATTGGGGACTCACTGGGACCTTTCTGAAGGTAGCACTAGAGACAAAATCCAAAGCAAACACCTCTACAGCATCTCTATGTGTTGAAATGGACATAACTCAAGGACTACTAGTTGTTATATGATTGAAGTTGAGCACAATTACTATGTACAAACCCTAGATTACACAAATGTGTCATTCAAGTGTACATAGTGCAAATCCCATGGACATTTGAAAATTAGCTACCCATATAACCACAAATTAGATGATGTCAAGGGCACACATCTAGATATGAGTCCTTCTGATTTTGGGTTAGACTTGCTTACCAATGCACAGAAGAGAAAAAGAGGGGAGGAGGCCATGGAATTGAAACATTTGAAACTTCAGGTTAGATGAAGAATTTGAGATAGTAACTACATTATTGAAATCAAAGTATTGGAGACAGACATCCTCTCCTCGTGAGACATATTAGATCCCTCCTTAGGTGCACTGGATCAAGAACCATCAAAAGGGAAGCCGTCGATCTATTCTTACAGCGAGATGAGGGACCATCAAACCCTCCCCCTATACTATTTGTTTACCCAAGGAGCAGTGGCTCACTTTCTCGTCCAACACTGGGAAAAATCTTGGGGGATTTAGAGGAGGACCCCCTCACAAAAGTATCCAATGGAAATGCCACAAAATAACTCTTATTTTGAGCCATTTTTCTCTAAAAGATACCTCACCCGATCTCAAACAAGCATTCTGGGGCAAACAAGCTATTTATTTACCATACCAAGTTCAACTATCATGGTCACTAGGGAAAGTAAATCACACATGGAGGAGGGAAAGACCAGGGAGGAAAAGGAGATTCTATCAGGAAGACGACAAACTATTCATGGGGCCCTTAACAAAGAAGCACCCAAGAAGGGTAAAAAAATATATTTTTCTCCCACCATTGGAGAGGCATATGGATGTCCTCGAAGCAAAGATCCCTAAAGCATCTAGTGTACAAGCATCGCCCTTCTGTCATCTATATACAAGAGACTATGTGTGCACCTAAGCCCTCATTAAAGTTCCTAAAAAAGTGTTTTCCATACTGGTCATTCATCTCCATAGGATACTGATGGATACTCTAGAAGGTTGGTTCTTGGATGGAACCCTTCTCTCTCTCCTTTTCTCCATAAGCAATCCTCATCACATCCTAGCCTCCTGTTTTTAAAAATCCTTAAATTCCTCTATGAATCTTCTGAATGATTATGCTCCCTCGCATGGACAAAAGGATTTCTAGGAGGGTCTCCTATCCTCTAAAATCTTGACCCGTCCACATCTCATTATGTAAAGTAACTTAAAATTTACCTTCCATCTCTTCGAACTTTTTGGCCCCGCTGCTAAGAAGGAACTACTTGCCAACTTTCTATCCCACCTCTTGGCTGAAGCTCTCTTCGTAGATGTCGAACCTACTCCCCTCGGTCATACCTGGTCTAACAAGCGGGTTGGTTCACAACATATCACCAAAAGGTTAGAACCCTTCCTCATTAAGGACAGTCTTCTACTTCCCCTCAATGCTTGACATTCATCCACTCTTAATGCAACTCACCCAGACCATCTCTCGAATCTCCTAGAGCTTTCTCTCCCCTACAATCCATCCCCCTTTAAATTTAATTCGCACAGGATCACATAGGCAACCTGAGAGCTGGTGACACAAAATTGGATTTTGTTTGACTGTAAGGACGAGGGTCTAACTATGACAAGCCTCCAAGCCAATCTTAACAAAATTAAAGGGCTCACAAAAGCACGAATTAAAGAACATTTGTTAAATGAGGAAAGAGATCTAGCTGGGATGGAACATTAGTTGGAGTTGTGTATCAGTTCCCTTTACAATAATGACATTAGAAATGTAGAGCTTTTCGAAATCAACAAATTAGAAAAGGAAGATGCAAGGAACCATCAACCTAGCATGGTAGGAAGCCAAGTGAAAGATGGAGAGCAAGGCACTCTAGCTAGCAAAAGGGGGAAACATAAGGGAAGAAGAGCCTTAAACACCATTTGGAAGATCCGAAATCAATGCGGAGAGGAATGTACTAATTTAAAATCTATCTCCACAGCGACGATACAACATTACACAGCTTTTGTCGATTAAAAAAAAAGAATAGTTGACACTTTATTTGAGGAAGTTTCAAAGGATGAAGTTCACGTCTTCCTCTCTTTTCAACATGGTAAATCTCTCGAACTGGATGGCTAGACCTCTAAATTTTGTTTGGGGTTCTCAAACTTGATTGATGATGACATCACAATTATGGCGAAGGAATCTCGATCCTCGGGTATGGTACATCCCATTCAATTGCACTTTTATCACAAACATCCCAAAATCAAAACACCCATATGGGTTTGACCACTATAGACCTAGCTCCCTCTGTAACTACACCTACAAAGTCATTTCCAAGGTTATTGCTACCTAACTGAAGCCTTATCTCTCCACCAACATTTCTCCCAATCAATTTGGGTTCTTAGATCATAGGAATAGTAATGATGCCATTGGTTTGGCCCAAGAAACCATCACCATAATAAAAACCTCCTCCCTTCCTACTTTCATGTTGAAGAACGACCTCACAAAGCCTTCAACAAGGTAAATTGGTTATACCTTAGTTTAATCTTAACTCAAGTGGGTTTTCCTTGTCGCTATAAACTGGGTTGAAGCATGCACTCAGAGAGTCTCCTTCGCGATTCTTATCAATGGATCAACCTCTGCTTTTTTCATTCCTCCAAATGCCTTCACCAAGGGTGCCACCTCTCACCCATCCCTCTTCCCTGTTGTCATTGATACTCTGAGTACATTGATACTCTGAGTAGGCATATCGTCCCTGAAAGAAACTTGGGGAACCTTCATGGTGACAAATTCCAAGGACCTCACTATCTCCTACATTCTATTTGTTGACAGTATTCTCATATTTGGCAGGGCATCTATCATGCAAGCAAAGCTCTTGGACTGAATTATAAACATCTTTTCCTTCTCAACTGGCATGGATGTCAATCCTCGAAAATCCAACACTCTTCTTTCACATTCTTGTCACCCTTAAGTCAACCATCCTCCGCCACCTTCCTTTCACTAGAGAATCACCATACTCTTGTTTTAAATATCTAGGGTTCCTCTTGAAACCAAATGACTATTGTACAAAGGATTGAATGTGGAATCTAGAAAAGATTCAAAAGAGGATTGGTTCATGGTTCCATAGGTGGATCTCTCTGGCAAGTAGAGTTACTTTGGCTTTCATCACAAAAATGATCATTACCTCCATAAGGAAGATATGTTCATAGTATATATGGTGGAGGAACAAGGAAGAAAAATCCTCTCCTCTCTGTAAGTGGGATATATTATGTACACCAAAAAACAATGGAGGATGGGGGATTAAAAATCTACCACTCTTCTCACAGACGATGGCAACAAATAGTCTTTGGAGGCTCATTATCTCGTGTGATTTATGGCAGACTTGTGTTCAGAGGAAATACATAGAGCCTCTCTTGATCATCAGTTGGATCCCCTGCAAAGTCATGCTCCCTGTTGGAGGTTCACTCTTCTGGAGGACAATGGAAAAGTCTTTCAACCTGTTCTGCCATAACTTGGCATGGAATACGAGAAACAGGGAAGACAAATCATAGGGTGAACACGATATAGGCATGAAATATTTGGCGACCTGAACTTCAAGTATCTCCAGCAGCTACACAATGAAAAGATGGTTGAGGGATTGCCTCTCATCAAATATTCTGAAGGAGTGTGGAGTGGTTGCTTGGTAGGGAAGCATCTAGAGAAAAGATATGAGGTTTGGAAGGGAACAAGAGTTGCCTCCACATTAGATCTAATTCACAGTGATGTCTCAGGACCGATGGCTACAGCATCTATGAATGGATGCAGATATTTTTTGACCTTCATTGATGATTTTTCAAAGTATTATTGAGTATACTTTCTGAAGCAGAAGTCTGAGGTATTTGAGGCCTTCAAAGTCTTCAAAGCCTTGGTTGAGAACACTCTCGGAAAGAATATCAAAGCACTTAGATCTAATAATGGAGTGAGTATGTCAAAGGAGAATTCCAGCAGCTTTGTGCATCAGCAGGCATTCAAATGCAACACTCAGTCCCATACACACCACAGTGGAATGGTGTAGCTGAGAGGAAGAATAGATCCTTGAAAGATATGGCTACATGCCTTCTAGAAACAAGAAACCTTCCTCCTTATCTGTGGGTCGAGGCAATCAATTGTGCTTCGCATATCCATAATAGGGTGCCTCACAAGTCATTGATTAAGGCTACTCTTTTCGAAGCATTGATGGGACATAAGCCCAATGTCTCACATCTGATTGTTTTTGGCTCCAAGGCTTGGGCCAGAATTCCTGTTCTGGTACACAGGGTACTCCCAAAAGACCGAACACCTTGAGCAACCACTTCACACAAATAGATCACAGATCAACACACAGATGTTTGTCACGTGGTTAAAACCTTCGAGAGGGAAACAGTCCACGGCCCCAGCCAAATAGCTACTTGGAGCAATTTATTATGCAAAAGAAAGAAAGTTACATGAGCTTCTCATAATCAATCAACTAGCCAAGGACCCTCTATGCTCTTTAAGTAGAGATCATAGACCAATCGAGTGTCA
>LPNX010700575.1:0-42588 GCA_001517045.1 Pseudotsuga menziesii | reverse complement strand
TCAAATTTAAAGCAATTTCATTGGCTAACACATGATGACATGGAATTTGAATAAAAGTTAAAAGGCCCATTTTGAGTTGAAATTTCCTCTAATGTAGGGGGACCTAGAACATGTCCATATGACTCAATAATAATGTCTAGCATGTTCATATACATTGACACGTGAACTTTAATAACCTCCCAAGGTTTAACCACCAAGACGACCATTCCAACTTTGGAGGAGCAGGTGAAAATCTCGAAATTATACATCGCTCGTTTAGCATTGCATAATTAACAAGGGAAAAAACACCTTGGGATAATTGGCTCGATAACCAAGTCCTAGGAAGCCAATTTCTTTACAAAAAACCTGTGCTAGCACATTTTTTACAATCTCCCCGTAGGGTATGAACATGTGGTAAAAAGGGGAAAAAAAGGCCTTGGAAGGCTTGAATGGACTTCTGAACTTGGGAAATGAATAAGTACTTGTTCATCCTTGGCGGCTCTCTTGAAACTCCAACTAGTGCCACTCAGGTGGTAACAGTGAGTATGATGCTTTTGGGCTAGATCTTGCAAGATGTAGAGGAAATTTAAGCAAAGATCTGTATCTAGGAGAAAGTTGTAGATATAATGGAGTTAAAAGGCCAAATGTGTCATGGTCTAAATAAGCTATCAAGATTAAATGAAACAAGTGAGAAAACCGCACCCTCCAATGTCACAAAGATCTAAGCCCCCCTCCCAATCACAAATGAAGACTAGTATTTGCATAACTACGCTTTAAAAAAAACACTCATCTATATTTGCAAACTCTACAAAATTAGAGGCATGTTTTGTTGATGCATGGAGATTTTAACTACCTACCTCTAAATTTAAACAAAAACACAATATATATTTATGAAGCAACAAATGAGTTCAATGAAAATACTATGGAACCATAAAATTATGTAGTAGCAAATAAGTAAATTCTCCTATACATACCTCCTTTAGCTTTTCCCACTACACATGGAATTTGTGTCATCCCTAAACCCATAATATGGGTTGTTAAGGTCTACTTTCAACCAATTGAGCCAAAAACAAAAATTGTTCACAAAGATAAGAAAATCAAAGGAGAAAGCAAACAAGAAAAACGACATACCAAACAATGAATTAGCATGGCAATGCTCAAAGATGCAAAAAAGTAGCATTCATAGCAGTAGAAAAAACAAAACAAAAAACAAAAATAGCAAAATATATAAACAACAAAAATAAAACAAAGAAAGAGAAATAAAAAACATAGACTCCATTCTGCAACCCCAAAAGCTTCCATGGCCAACCAATGACACCCTACACACCAATATATACATAGGTATTAAATAGACACCAAAAGATCTTATCACAAATATTAAATACACATCGAATATCTTCTGAGAAAATCTAATGCACAAGTACATCTTATAAAAACACCAAAAATTATAAACCAAAAGAGAACTGACCTTTGCCTTTGATTTCAACATTGTGTGCTACAATCTCTCTCACATAGATATTTCAATAGTTTTTGTCAGTCAACCACCATATTCCTTTACCTGCATTGCATTGCACTCAATAATTCAATAAATGGCATATAATGTAAAATCCCTCTAATTTAATAAACACAAATGGAACCATGTACATACTACCTCAGGCTTCGGCTTAGCTCACTCCAATTGTCTATATCCACAAAATTGGTTGTTGGACAAGCCTTAAATTTCCAAACCACTGAACCACACAAAAACCAAACCATGAAATATTAAATAGAGACCAAAAAAGTCTCATGACAAATCTTGAAGATACACCAAAAATATCATGAGAAATACTAAACAATTTCTTAAACTATATTATGAGAAATCTTAGGTAAGGGCTAAGAATCTCATTTAGAATTAGTTTATCTTATATTGTAAATACCAAAAATCACAAACCCTAACTAGCTAAGGAGGGAAGAGAACCATTGTATATGAAACAAGGACAATTTTGTAGTAGAGAATGCATGGGTTTTACCTCAAAAGAGAGCTCACCATATGCATCTATGTTTACTTACTAGCCCATATCTCTTTCACAAAAAGGCATTTCAACAATTTCATCAACAGCTATCCACCTTCCCTTACCTGCACTACGTTGCCTTTATATTTAAACAAACACGTGATATAATGATGTAACAATAATTGATTTAAGTTCAACGGACATAAAACATAAATTCATGTCTTCGATTCCTTAGACTTCTCCTCACCCATTGTACAGGTAAATATTGTAGAAAACTGAGTTTTATTGCTTGCTGGTTTAAATGAACATTTTGTGTTTTTCACTTCAGCCGGTTTTGCATAGGCTGAAAGCTACTTAAAAATTTGCCGAACAATTTTAAACACACAGTAAAATACTAACAGGCTGAAAACAAATAGACAGTCACACCATAAATTTGACTCAGAGATTTTTGGCTAATCAGCCCTGGAAAAACCCCCACAGGGAAAACCAGTCAGAGAGAGGAGAGAGTTTATATTATTTTCTTCAGCAAAAAATCAGACATTAAATTTACAGTCAAATATTCCAACTTATCTCAACCCAGAATTTGACCGGCAGCAGACTGTCTCGATTTCTGTGCATGAACAGCACCTCGATTTCTGAGCCAACCGTACAGTAATAAATGCAGACCGTACACTCGATTTTAACCTCGATTTCTGTGCAAAATCGTACAGCATTTAACGCTGGGCCGTACCCTCGATTTCTGTGCTGTTTGTACCTCCATTTCTGTGCAAATTTAATGATGTCCGTACAGCAATTAATGCAGGCCGTACAGACTCAAAACTCCTCGATTTCTGTGCTGGAAAATTAATGCAAACCGTACAGCATTTAATGGGCCGTACTGTTCCTCGATTTCTGTGCAAGCAAAATGCAGCCGTACAGCATTAAAGGGGCCGTACTATCTTCTCGATTTCTGTGCCTGAGTTAATGCCCTGTACTCCTCGATTTCTGTGCATAAATTTTCCTTGGAAAATGTGCCAAAACCCTAGCTCGAAAATCCTTCTCTCTTAGCTCTTCTTCTTCTCCTGAAAAATGAAAAGTGAATGTCCTTTTGCCTCCCTCAACCTTTTTGTTTAACCCTAAGTGAGTTTCTAATCCGACGGTGGAAAAGAGATCTAATCCAACGGATGAGAATCAATGAGAGTAAAAAATCCCTTTTATTTATTTCACATAAATAAAATTACTCACTCACTTAAATTTATCAAAAAGTGACTTTATGTTTATAAAGTCTCATTAAGTGACATTTAATGTGAGGGTCACCTTTTTCCCTCTTTAAGTGACTTAGGCAAAATAAAGTCACCTAGGGAACATCTGCCTAGGTACAAAAACTAACAAATATGCATCAACAAATGTAGAACTCACCTCCCGCCTCTACCTTTAAACCTACACATGAGGGTATTTCAGTACACATGAGGGTATTTCAGTCGTGTCATTAGTGTTCCTCCACCTTCCTTTACCCCCTTGCAAAATAAAGAAATGGAAAAACAATATAATATGACTCTTATTTTAAAAAAATACACTTAAAATCATGCATACCTCTTAGCCCATGTTTACTCACACAAAGACATTTCAGCAGCTTCATTAATAGTCATCAAACTTCCTTTACCTACATTACATTGCCTCTAAATTTGAACAAAAACGTGATAACCGACATAGAACAATGAATACCTCTTACTCCTTATCCTTTTCCTTGCCCACTGTATCTGTAAATATGCATCAACCCTAAACCCACAATATGGTTTGATATCAACAAATGTAGAACTCACATTCTGCCCCTTACATTTGCACCTGCACACAAGGATATTCCGATAGTGTCATTAGTGCTCTTCCACCTTCATTTACACCTATGCACTTCATAAATATAAAAAAATGACGAATATTTTAATATGACTTTAATTTAAACAAACACACATGAAACCACGCATACCTCATGTTCCTTGGACTTCCACTTCACCTATTACAATGTGCAATCTACATCCCTAAACTCACAATATGGGCTGCTAGAACTTGCCTTAGTTACATCACCCATTGAACCTAACAAAAAACAAACCAGAATATATTAAATAAAGACCATAAAATCTTGTTAGAAATCTTTAAAAATCTTTAAAAAACACCAAATATCTTATGAGAATGATAAAACAATACAAAAATATATTATGAATAATATTATGCAAAAGTAAGTACATCTTATGAAATGACAAAAAATCGAAAACACTAAATAAAGGAGCGAGTAAAAGCATTGTATTTAAAATGAAGAGAAATTCATAGCATAACCAAAAGAGAACTCACCCTCTAATTGAGCATTGTCCTCTCTAACAAATATTTTTTAGTAGTTTCGTTGGTGCACCTCCTACTTTGATCTTCCTTCCTTTACCTACATGGCATTGCACTAATAATATAAGATACTTCTAATTAAAACAAACACGTATGGAGCCATACATACCCCCTCATCTTGAGCCTGAGCCTTCACCAAACGCACCTATGAACTTTTCACCGACCTTAGGACCAGCCTTTACTTGCCAACAATTGAACCCAACAAAATAAAACCAGAAAATGTTAAGAGAAATATTAAACAAAAACTTATAGATATTACCAAAGAGTTTAAACATAGAACAAATACATGAAAAACTTAGTGCATGATATGTTGAGACCAAAAAACGTAAATTCTATATAGGTAATACAGGAGGAGAACCGTTGTATTTAGAACTAGGATTTCATAGAACATAAATGGGTCTTGCATCAGAACATAACTCACCTATTGCCTCTATGTCTGCTACAGAGATCCACATCTCTCTCACACAAAGATATCCATAGGTTTTAGTACAGCTCTTCCAACTTTCAATACTTGCATTGCCACTAAATTTAAACTAACACATAAGTTATGATTATAATGCAAGAAATGAGTTAAATTAAAATTTCATCGAACCATAATCTTATGCAACAACAAATTCCCCCATATATACCTCCCTCACCTTTGCCCCTAGATTAGTGGAATCCACATCAATCCCAATGGGCCATCCGATCTTGCTTTAATTTCACCACCCATTCAACCACAAAAGAACTATAAACAACAACAAGAAAAAAAGACGAGAAAGCAAGCAATAAAACAAAATACCAAAGCACAAGTTAGCATGGTCATGCTCTAAAATGAAAAAAAAACACTAATAGTAGAAGAAAAAATAGAAAAACAGCAATAGCAAAATATACAAACAACAATAGAAAAAGACAACAAAAAGATAAAAAAGAAAGAGAAATAACAGACATAGACTCCACTCTACACCCTCAAAAAGCTTCCATGTCCAACCAAGGACTCCCTGAACACCAAAATATAGGTAAGTATTGAGTAGAGACCAAAAAATCTTATTATATATATTAAAAATAAATAAATAGAAAATGAGAGTATCTTATGTGTAATCTTATGCTCAAGTACAACTTATCCAAACATTAAAAATTATGAACCAAAAGAGAACTCACCTCCACCTCTAATACAATCTCTCTTACATAGGTATTTCAATAGTTTTTATCAGTGAACCAACCCATTCCTTTACATGAATTGCATTGGATTCAATAATTAAATAAATGACAAATAATGTAAGATGCCTATAATTTAACATATACAAATGAAACCATACATACCACCTCAAGCATCACCTTCACTTGTTGAGCTTGTCTATATCCACAAACTGGGTTGTTAGGACGAGACTTGATTTCCCTAACCACTGGACCACACAAAAACCAAACCATAAAATATTAAATAGAGACCAAACAATCTCATGAGAAATATTAAACAAATTCTTGTAATATATTATGAGAAATCTCACCCAAAATTAGTTACGTCAGACGCAAATTCAAAAAACTGCAAACCCTAGCTAGCTAACAACGAAACAAAAACTATTGTATTTGGAACAAGGATGATTTAATAAAAGAGAATACAGGGGTTTTGCACCAAAAGAGAACTAACCATATGCATCTATGTTTTTACTCACTAGCTAGCCCATCTCTCTCTCACATAAACATTTTAGTGGTTTTATTAGTAGTCATCTACCTTCTTTTACTTGCACTACACTGCGTTGAAATTTAAACAAACACATGATATAATGATCTGACAACAAATTTGTTAAGATCAACTGACTTGGAACTTAAATCTATATCTCCTGCTCTTTAGCCTTCTCCTCCCCCATTGTACCTGTAAATATGCATCAACCCTAAACCCGCAATATGGGTTGTTATCAACAAATGTAAAACTCACCCTTTGCCTCTATTTTTGCACCTGCACACAAGGATATTTCAACAATGCCATTAAGGATCCCTTACCCATTTGCACTCAATAAATAAAAAAATGACAAATAATATGACTCCAATTTAAACAAACACAATTGAAACGATGCATACCTCATGGCCCATGTTTACTCACTAGCACATATCTCTCTCAAACAAAGACATTTCAGCAGTTTCATCAACAGTTATCCCCCTTCCTTTACTTGCACTACATTGCCTCTAAAATAAATTAATAACATGATATAATGATGTAACAACAAATGAGTTAAACTCAATCATCATAGAACAATGCATACCTCCTACTCCTTAGCCCTCTCATTTCTTATTGCACTCAATAAATAAGGAAATGACAAATAATATAATGACTCTAATTTAAACAAACACAATTGAAACCATGCATACCTCATAGCCCATGTTTACACACTACCCCATATCTCTTTCACATAAAAACATTCCAAACGTTTCATCAATAGTCATCCACCTTCCTTTACCAACACTACATTGCCTATAAATTTAAACAAACGAATGATATAATGATGTAACAGCAAACAAGTTAAGTCCAATCAGCATAGAACAATGCATACCTCCTACTCCTTAGCTTTCTCCTCGCCCCTTGTACTTGTAAATATGCATCAACCCTAAACCCACAATATGGGTTGTTATCAACAAATATATAACTCACCTCTTGCCTTTACCTTTTCACCTATACACAAGCATATTTCACCAACGTCATTAGTGCCCTTCCACCTTCCTTTACCCCTTTGCATTGAATAAATAAAGAAATGACAAATAATTTAATGACTTTAACTTGAACAAACACAAAGGAAACCATGCATACCTCTTCTTCCCTAGACTTCCCCTTCACCCATGGCAATGTGCAATCTACATCATCCCCAAAACTCACAATATGGGCAATTAGGACATGCCTTAATTACCCCACCGATTTAACCTAACAAAAACCAAACCAGAAAATAGTAAATTCAGCCATAAAATCTTATTAGAAATATTTAAAAGACAGCAAAAATATCATGAGAATGATTAAACAAATACTGAAATATATTATCAGTAATTCTGCAAAAGCAAGTATATCCTATGCAATGACCAAAAATCGTAAACACTAAAATAAGAAAGGAGGGAGGAGAATCGTTGTATTTGAAATGAGGACAAATGCCTAGTAGAACCAAAAGAGAACTCATACTTTTCCTGGGTATTGTCCTACACTACCCCTTGTCCCTCTCACATAGAATTTTTAGAAGTTTCAGTAGTGTCCCTACAACTTTGCTCCTCCTTCCTTTACCTACATGGCATTGCTTAAACTATACATACAAACCTTTAATATGAGGCCTCTAATTAAACACATGGAACCATACATACCTCCTCTTGAGTCTTCACCTTCTCCAAATGGCAAAAATACCAATGAACACTGCAACAACCATAGGACTTGCCTTTACTTCTGAACAACTGAACCTAACAATAAGAAAAACCAAAATATATTAAATGGAGACCATAAAATATCATGAAAACAAAAATTGAAAGATATTACAAGAAAGCTTAAACAAAGAACAAAACTCTTATGAGTAATCATATGCAAAACTAAGTACATGATATGTAAAGACCAAAAATTGCAAACCCTGTATAGGTAAGGAAGGAGTAGAACCACTTTATTTTTTGTATACATGTTGTGCATTTATTTGTATTACTATATATAATGATTACAAAATTGTGGGTACAATGATCAAAATTGACCAAGTTGCCAATACAATACAAGAAGTGTGTGTGTGATCAATTTAGACTTAGTCACCTAAAAGAGAAATAAGTACAAATATAATACATGTTCACATATATTCACAAGACTAAGTCACATTATATCCTCTCCACTGAGAGGAATCATCCCCAATTTTTGTTGAAGATCAGCAAAGTGTTGCCCAAACATTGACTGGGACAACCATTTGGTTTGGGTGGGAAAGGTTCCTGTAATGTCTCCCTCACCCAATCCGACCATCGAGAGGGGACATTACACTGATTTGGGACTCCAAAATTCGCCCCACGTCCAATTTACAAATTCATAACAAATAAAATACATGTGTAGAACATAAATAAACATGCACAATGGATATACAATTGATCCACACAAGATTAACATGCATACACAAGCATAAACATTACAGACATCAATTAAAAACGTTTCAAATTCAAATATGCAAAAATACTTATCTTTAAACAACGCAGATCCAAGCAACTGGTTGTGTAAGAGTGATTTCCACCCAACCGTAGGCACTCTGTCCAGCATATACACTTTCTGCTGCAAAGCCACCCCCAAGTCATGCTATGAGGCCACTAGGGCAAAGGAAACACCTATATGCTTCTCTCTCTCATCCCACAACCCCATATGCTCTCTATGCTTAGCCAAATGCTCATACAGATCTCTGCAGGGGTCTCACTTAGCTTCCACAATACCTACCCCACATAACACCCATCTTAGCTCAAGCATCCCCTTCACCGATTCATGGTTCGTTTGGGCGATCCATCTTGCGAGTGCTTCCAGTGTGTACATAGAAGAAGACCAACCTGCTAAACGCTATTAGAGAACCACCTCTAGCCTAAATTCGTGGCTTCTCAAGCATCTACGAGTAGTAGAAAACAAGAGGAAAGGTTTCCTAGCTTTCCTAGCCTCTCTACTCACCTACAACCATCTATTTCCCTTCCAAATCAGTAGCTCTATCCCTAATTCGAATTTCTTGGGTTATACAATCCTAAACAATAATACAGAGCTCTCAGTAGTGTAGATCTGCACGAGAGTGTGAGAATGAGGGTTGACTCCAAGAGGTATGAGAAAATGGTGAAAAGACAACTGACGTAACTTCTGACAGTAGAAGAAAGGACTCCTAGCAGTTGCATATTGACTTCTGTCAACTGACAAAACTGTCACAAAAGTCAATCAGTCCTATGCTTCAATAACTGCATGAGGTGACTTTTCCCACCAACCCCACACATCCATTCAATGATTGGAAAATAGTCAAAAAGGAGATAATTGGCTTAGTCAAGGCACATGACAGAATTTTGTATGGGTTCTAACATTGACACTTGGAAGCAAGGATTTCGTCTCCCATGCCCCCCCTTTCGTCTTCCCCTATGGTGTATGATTGGAAAATTCAAAATAGTCAAAAAGGAGATAATTGGCTTAGTCAAGGCACATGACAGAATTTTGTATGGGTTCTAACATTGACACTTGGAAGCAAGGATTTCGTCTCCCATGGCCCCCCTTTCATCTTCCCCTATGGTGTAATCATAGCCCCTTTGGTCGCTCTTTACACAGCCATGTTGGACCATTTTATTATTTATGCACATAATATTTACATAATTTTTGAATGGGCATGATAAGCCAAACACAAAGTCCAATAAAATATTAACATCATACATGTCTAGCCATTCACTAATCGGGCCTTGGCCTTTAGCTCCACACTAGGAATCCATAGCAACATATTTACATCATTTACATAATTTTGTTCAAATACATCCAAGTCAAAACTAGGGGTATTACTGTTCCTTTATAGCAAACCAAGTGGGAATTTGGCAATGTTAGAAAGTGGCAACAAGGAAGGTCTTCTAGCATTGCATGTGTCCTTGCATGCTAGAGAGACATTAAATAGGAATCCAAATGTATTAAAGTAGTTTTCTCTAAGTTTTGACTTAGGAAAATACTTTAATTATTCTAATTTGATTTTGACTTTAATGAAATCACTTTTATAAAGTGAAAAGTGAAATATTTAAGTAATGGCTAATCTAATATTGGCCATTAACTCTCACCGGAGGATCTCATCCATAGATCCATAGTGAGGGTTAGGGTTTTCGCTTAGCCAATAAAGTTAAAAGGAGATTTGGTGGAGAGGGCACACACAGACAAGATATAGACAGACAAGGAAAAGTCAAATGGAGGATTTTTGCTGAGAAGACGAAGGAATAATTTACCGACAAAGTCACCGGGGTTCCAAACTGAGAGGAGGTCGTACAAATCACGCTGGGAGGCAATCGTACCAATCGACAAAGGGCAATTGTACAACTGTACGGAATCCGTACAACTGACGTTAGTTCTGTATGGATCCGTACAACCGCACAAAAGAGGTCGTACTACTGACGCAGGGGCCGTACTGTTACACTGAGGGTGTGCTGGGTTGCTGGACTTGTCCAGTGTTTCTGCAGAGGTTCACATTCGCCAGGTTGGGTGAATATTCTGTTGGTTGTAAAGTTTCATATCTTCTCAATAATAAAATTCATATCTAACTGTTGCACCGATTTTCCCATCTGGGTTTTTCTGGGGGTTTCCATACCCAAAATAATAGTGTCTATATTGTGATATGATGTTGTAAATGTTTCTCAGTTTTTATATTCCGTTGCAATACCAGTAAAGAAGTTCATGTGTGGTTTTCTAGTAAGTAACAAATTAAATATATTGTTTAGCCCTACATTGAACTTTAAAGAAAAAATTAACATGGTATCAGAGCTCTGGTGAGCTAAATCTAAGAGACTTGCAGCAACAGTGATAGATCAGGGGCAGATCTATTGAAGGCATAAACCTAGATTGCAAATCTAGGGTTTGGCAGGTACACTTCAATATGGCCGTGCAGTTGAGAGTTGAGGATAGACTCTAGGGGGCTCAGAACTTTCCTACATGGAAAGAAAGGAGCACAAGGATCCTGGATGTCAGTGATGCAAAGGAGCACATTGACTCCACGAAGGTTGTGCCCACTGATCTAGCAAAGTCAGTAGCTTGGAAAAAGATAGATTCCAGAACCATGTTGATCATCATGGATGGAGTGAAGGACCATATAGCCCCTCACCTTTCCGGGAAGAAGACCACATTGGATATGTGGAAGACTTTGGAAGGTACCAGAGCAAGAACGAAAACTGAAAGATGGTGCTGGAAGAGAGGATGCGTAGTACCAGGATGGCCAAGGGAGAAGGAGTGGTGCCTTTTCTCACGAGGCTCACACAGATCAGAGACGAGCATTAGAGGAAATTTCAACTCAAAATGGGCCTTTCAACCCTAATTCAAATTCTATGTCATCATGTGTTAGCCAATGAAATTGCTTTAAATTTGAAATACCGTATAGGTCTTAAACAATTTTTTAATATAAATTTGCGGATAGGTATCATAAAAAAAACTACTTTTTTTATTCGTACGTCATCATCACGTTTTTTCAGGTATTTCTTGTTTTTGAGGTAGCGAGGTCCGTCAAAAGTATGCATAGTGGGTACTCGTTGGATGCGGAATTTAATTCCACATCCAACGAGCTCTCCCAATCGATATTTGAGTAAAAACACAAGGAGATATGTCGAAAATACAAACAAAAAAAATAGTTTTTTTCTTTTCTTTCTCCAAAGTTAATAACTATTATTTTATTATTTTAACTAGTATTTTATTATTTTCCTTAGGAGGCTCATTTTGAGTTGAAATTTCATCTAATGCTTGGAGTTGTTGGCTCCAAGACCGAGGATGAGGAGCTAGTTCGGATAGACCTCAATGGCTTTTCTAAGCCATGGGACACCTTTGTCAAGGGTGTCGTGGCTAGGGAGAAGCTCCCTAATTGGCAGAGATTGTGGGATGACTTTGTGCAGGAGGAGACCCGCATAGGTCAAGGATCGACCTCATCCAACAGTGCCCCACAAATTGTGGATGAGGAGGCTCTAACCCTGATAGGGAAAAGCAAGGGGAAGGCAAAGAAAAAGAAGGGTGGTAAGAAGAACCTTGACATGTCTAAGATCAAGTGTTTTATCTGCCACAAGCAAAGACACTTTGCCTCCCAATGCCTAGACAGGAAGAAAAAGAACAACACTCATATGGCAGGTTTTGCAAAGGTGGAGGAGTTCAGTAGAAACTTCGATGATGAGTTTTGCTTGATAGCTTGCATGGCAAGCACCACAGGTAGCAGTATCTAGTACATCGACAGTGGAGCATCTAGTCATATGACTGGACAAAAAAGGCTCTTCAAGGACTTGCAGGAGGGTGGAACAAGTATCGGCGTTGAGCTGCATGATGATGCACGATATCAAGCGCAGAGAGTTGGCATTGTCTCATTTCAGAGGGAGTATGGCAAACCCTCAGTTTTTTTTATGTGTTATATGTTCCAGGGTTGACCAAGAACCTCATATTAGTCTCCGCTTTGGAGGACAAAGGATTTTAGGTGAAATTTCGAGACCATAGAGTGTATATCAGGCCCAAGGGGTCAGATAGGAGTTTGGATCGAGTGATTGGGATCAAGAGCAGGAAGGTGTATAGATTACACTTTGAGCCTGCAAAGGCTCTAGTCAGCAGCGACAGCAATCAAGGTAAGTTGTGGCATAGGAGGATGGCACACTTACACCATGGAGCACTGAGGCACTTGAGACAGGCAGTCATTGGAGTTCCTCGGGTAAAGGAGGAGAAGCATAACCACTGCAAGGGTTGTGCTTTGGGGAAGAACATCAGGAATCCTTTCCCATAAAGTGAGCACAAGTCTAAGAGGGCCTAGACTTAGTGCATTCTGATGTTTGCGGACCTATGAGTGTCCATTCTTTCAGTGGTTACAGTTACGGCATCACCTTCATTGATGACTATTCCAGGAAGACCTAGATCTATTTCTTGAAGTCCAAGTCAGAGGTCTTTGAGAGGTTTCGAGAGTTTAATATTCTCGTGGAGAACCAGACAGGAAGAAAGATCTATGTTTTGAGAACGAAGTCACAGACAATGGGGGAGAGTACACCTCCGATGAGTTCTTGGAGTATTGTTCGGCAAAGGGGATCAAGAAGGAACACACTGTGTCTCATACCCTACAGCGAAATGGAGTGGCAGAGACAAAGAACGGGACTATGGTAGGAGCATCCAAGGCCATGCTATTTGTTCAGGGATTACCACTATTCCTTTGGGTCGAGGCATACAAGATTGCAGTTTACATTCAGAACAGGTGTCCCCAAACAACTTTGGGGAGGAAGACACCCGAGGAAATCTTCACAGGCACTCGACCAGATGTGACCCATATTTGCATATTTTGGAGTGTCTGTTATTGTCACATTCATGCTGACACTAGGAAGAAGCTAGACCCTTCTGGAGAAAATGGGTTACTTGTTGGTTACAGCAAGACTTCGAAGGCATACAGAGTTTATATACCTGCTCGCAAGAGGATCAATGTGAGCAGGGATGTCCAATTTGATGAGAACAGGACCTTGTGGAGATCTATGGACTTACCAGCAGAGGAGCAGCCAGTACAAGTTTCGGGGGTCAAGTTGGAGGACCCAAAAGGTACAGGCACAGGTACAGACACAGGGCACAGGTTCTGGTAGTCAGAGGGAGTCAAGTGGATAGGATCCTTTAGTCATTGACTTGGAGGATGAGCTGCAGCAAGAGACGAATATCCAACAGCCGCAGTAGGTAGACACTAGGCCAAGGCCTAAGTGATTTAGGTCCACAGTTCAGGATCCCAGGCAGGTTGATCCTCCACAGAGCTCCATGAGACAGAGCAAACCACCAGAGAGACTCAGTTATATGGCACTGATGACAGAGTTAACTCTGAACCTTCCAATTTCGAGGAGGTTGCTCAACATGATGTGTGGCAGGAGGCCATGGCTGAGGAGTATGACTCAATCATGGAGAATCAGGTATGGGAGGTTGTGCCAAGGCCTAAAGGTAAGAAGGTGGTGGAATCCAAATGGATCTACAAGGTGAAGCATGCAACAGACGGAAGTATGGAGTAGTATAAGGCGCACTTCGTGGCAAAGGGGTTTTCAAAGAAGGAGGGTATTGACTATGAGGAGACCTTCGCCCCTGTTGCCAGGTATTCTTCTATTCGAACGATTATCTCTTTAGCAGCAGAGATGGGTTGGCGTGTCCTTCAGATCGACGTCAAGACTGCCTTCCTCAACGGAGTCATAGAGGAGGAGGTATATATTGAGCAACCAGAGGGGTTTGATGTGGAGAACAGGGAGACGCATGTATGCAAGCTGCATAGAGCTCTTTATGGGCTCAAGCAGGCACCTCAAGCATGGTACTCAAGGATTGGCATCTATCTACGGGATATGGGATTTCAACGAAGTGAGGCTAACCACAACCTGTACTTCTTGACACGTGAGGTGCCTCTCGTATTGGTCTTATATGTAGATGATCTCTTTCTTACAGGAGATGAGAGCCTGATTGGCGACTGCAAGTCCAACCTTGCATTTGAGTTTGAGATGAAAGACCTTGGGTGAATGCATTACTTCCTAGGCTTGGAGGTTTGGCAGAGAGACGAGTGCTTCTTCATTGGACAAGGGAAGTATGCAATAGAGATCTTGAAGAGATACAAGATGGTGGACTGCAAGCCTATAGCCATACCTCTAGTTTCCAACTAGAGGAAGATTGATGCATCAAGGTCAGACGGATTTGATCCTACATTGTATCGTCAACTTATCGGATCGCTCATGTATCTAGTGAACACATGGCCAAACATTAGCTTTGCAGTTAACTCTCTGACTCAGTTCATGGTGGACCCTTAGAGAGTGCATTGGATGGCTGAGAAGCACATACTTCGCTACATCAGAGGTACCGTGGAGTATGTATTGGTCTATGAGTGCAGGGGGAGTGTACAGTTAGCGGGATTCACAGATGCTAACTGGGCAGGATGTGTAGAGGACCGGAAGAGCACTTCAGGTTGTTGCTTCAGCATTGGATCAAGGGTTGTCTCGTGGTTCAGCAGGAAGCAGAAGTCAGTTGCATTGAGCTCGGCAGAGCCAAAGTACATGGAAGCCAGCATGGTTGTTTGTGAGGGTATGTGGCTGAGGAAGTTGCTTTCAGGGTTGTTCGAGTGTGAGCTAGAGGCTACAGTAGTTCATTGTGACAATCAGAGTGGCATCAGGCTATCTGAAAATCCAATGTTCCATGACCGGAGCAAATACATAGACATTCAATACCACTTCCTGAGAGATTGTGTACAGAGGAACCATTTGGTTGGAGTACATACAGACAGATGAGCAGGTGGCGAATATTTTCACCAAGGCACTTTGCAAACACAGTTTTGTGAAGTTCAGAGACAAGTTGGGGTTGCTACCGAATCCCTTCCTCGTTGAGAGGAAGTGTTAGAAAGTGGCAAGAAGGAAGGTCTTCTAGCATTGCATGTGTCATTGCATGCTAGAGAGATATTAAACAAGAAGCCAAATGTATTAAAGTAGTTTTCCCTAAGTTTTGACTTAGGAAAATACTTTAATTATTCTAATTTGATTTTGACTTTAATAGAATCATTTTTATAAAGTGAAAAGTGAAATATTTAAGTAATAGATAATCTAATCTTGGCCATTGATTCTCACCGGAGGATCTCATCCATAGATCCATAGTGATGGTTAGGGTTTTCACTTAGCCAATAAAGTTAAAAGGAGATTTGGTGTAGAGGGCACACACAGACAAGACACAGACAGATAGGGAAAAGTCAGAAGACGGATTTTTGCTGAGAAGACGGAGGAATAATTAACCGACAGAGTCCCCAAAGTTCCAGGCTAAGAGGAGGTCATACAAATCACGCTGGGAAGCAGCCGTACCATTCGGCAGAGGGCAGTCGTACAACCGTACGGAATCTGTATAGCTGACGTCAGCGCCGTATGGATCTGTACAGTTGTGCAGAAGAGGTCGTACTGCTGACGCAGGGGCCGTACTATTACGTTGAGGGTGTGCTGGGTTGTTGGACTTTTCCAATGTTTTTGCAGAGGTTTGCATTCGCCAGGTTGGATGAATATTTTGTTAGTTGTAAAAGTTTCATATCTTCTCAATAATAAAATTCATATCTGACTGTTGCACCGGTTTTCCCATCTTGGGTTTTTCCGGGGGTTTCCATACCCAAAATAATAGTGTCTATATTGTGATGTGATGTTGTGAATGTTTCTCAATTTTTATAATCCGCTGCAATACTAGTAAAGAAGTTCATGTGTGGTTTTCCAGTAACAAATTAAATATATTGTTTAGCCCTAGATTGAACTTTACAGGCAACGCCTAATGGGTATGGTGCAGACATCACGAAGAGTATCTTTATGAAGGGTAGGCTAAAAATTTGCAGTTGTGGCCTCCGGATGTGTGACAGATGAAATTCCTCCAAGTGAGGTGGCTTAGACAACTTTAACTTATGGACATTCACAACATCATGGATGCCAAGTTCAAGTGGGAGTTCCAACTCAAAAGCATTAAGACCCATTTGTTGCACGATGGTGTAATGACCATAATTAATGGACTTTAACTTATGATGTTGTTGATTTTGGAACATTGCTTATCCAGTTGCAACCAAACTCGGTCACCAACCTAAAAATGTGGATCAACTCGATTTTAGTCATGAAGTGCCTTATACTTGGTTCATGTTTGTTCAAGGATGTTTTGAACCCTATTGTGGATCTAGGAAAGGATATTTATTATCTATGAAATTGGAATGTAAAGATACCCCTCCGATCGTGTGTTTTATATCAAAGACAAAGAGAGAGAGAGAGAGAGATGTAAGAAAAAAATTTATAAACTATGAAACGAGACACATCCCTTGGGGGTTTTATGTCTTATTTCACATGTCAGACACGAATACACTAGGACACGTCTTTGGCATGTGTCATGAAATTGGACATGTGCCAAATATGTGTCTAATACATGCCCTAGATGTGTCCCACTCTAAAAAGAATTTTCATTGTGCTTACTCACTTTTAGTTGTAGTGAAAGAGATGGAACAGTCTCTCCCTATGCAAGTAAAGGGTAGAATCAAGACTTGATCTTTGTTTATATTAAATATTTATAATATACATACATACATACATATAGTGTTCAATTTGAAAAAATGGCTGAGCTCGAGAACGAAGCCAAGGCAGCCCCTAGGGTTTGGCAATATGAGCACCCATCATTCTCCTGTCAAAACTTTCGTCCCTCTCCCTAGGTGCAACCAGTAGGCTACATGATTCTTCCTTAAGGACATGATGAAGCACCTCCAACTAAACCACTCTCTCCCATTGTCTCGAATGATGTACCCTTGGAAGCATCAATGGCTCTTTCACCTAGTACCCTCCGCTTCCATCCATTCAACCATGAGTTACCTGATTCTTGTAACCTGCCCCTCCTCACGGGCTTGCCTACCACCTCCCACCATATTCCTCATTCTATCCAACCTAAGAACCCTCTCACTGGTGGGATTTCTCCAAAAGGTGGCCCCAAGCCAACATCGCAATGTCCCGAATGATGGACCCTTGGAAGCATCGATGGCTCTTTCACCTAGTACACTCCACTTCCATCCATTCAACCATGAGTTACCTAATTCTTGTAACCCGCCCCTCCTCACGGGCTTACCTACCACCTTCCACCATATTCCTCATTCTATGCAGGCTGAGAACCCTCTCACTGGTAAGATTTCTCCAAAAGGTGGCCCCAAGCCAACATCATAATGCCAACAATGTTATAAGAATCAAAAGTGCATCAAGAAGCGTTCTCTAAAGATGAAGGCAATAGTGGACCCAGCCATCCTCAAGGACAAGGTAATCTTTTAACCTGAAAATTAAAATGCTCTGATTGGAAGATTCCATGCCAGGCGGTTTTCTAAGATCAATTTAAAGAACCGGTTAAAGAGAACCTAAGCAATGGATTTGGGATACCTATCATCGACACATGTTGGTGCCCAAGGTTATACCACCTTTGTATTCAGTTCGGTAGTTGACATATTGAAAGTAGTTATGGAAGGCCCTTGTTTCTGGGGTAACTCAACCCTTTCCCATTTTAGATGGTATGTAAGGTTTGATCCAATGAGGGAGAGAATTCACACACTTTCCTTATGGGTAAAGCTCCCATGCCTCCCTATAGAACTATGGGACAATCAAATTCTAAAGATCATTGGGGACTCACTGGGAACCTTTCTAAAGGTCGCTCCAGAGAGAATCCAAAGCCAAGACCACTATAATGTCTATGTGTTAAAATGGATATAGCTCAAGCATTACCGAATGTTATTATGATTGAAGTTGGGAACAATCAGAATGTACAAACACTAGATTACAAATATGTAATTCAAGTGTACACAGTGCAGATCCCATGGACAATTGAAAATTAGCTACCCATATAAGCACAAATCATATGGGAGGTTCTTCTTCGTACATTCTTGATAGGGCATCAAACATCTCCTTAGGTGTATCCTTAGAGGATACTTGAGGAATCAAGTGATCCTTGATAGAATCTGCTATGATCCTCTTGGCTCCAATCATGTCTTTCTTGTACATTTCCTTTGCTTCATCTTCTCTGGGCTTAAGCACAACTTCCTTGATAAACTTTGCAAGATCATTCTCTTCTAGAATGAGTCATGTTCTGTATTTCCAAGCACAGAAGTTTTCTATGCCTTCCAACTTGTCATCAAGCTTAGTGCTTGGAGACATCTTGTCCCAGAGATCAGAAAATGACAAAAATTGAAAACTTCTCAAAAATAAAAACTGTACTCACGAAAAGATGCGCTTGACTGAGGAGAGTATGACGGTACAATCAGTTTCTGAAGAATCCAAAGTCTAAACCTTGAAACTGGACTTGCAAGATCCTAGACTGTAGTTTCTGGTTTTTTTGTTCCAATCCAAACTAAGGATTGACTTTCCGAAGGATCTGCCCACTGAAAAACCTCGATCTTGGTGCCAAAAGATGCGCCTAGGAGGGGCGCACTTCCCTATGTCACTTGCACTCAAAAACTCCACTTTAGTAGAAAACCCTAGTTTTCTTATCCGGAGAAGGAGAGAGAGATTTACCTCATGAAAGCTGCTCTTTTCAGGCTAGATCTGATACCATGTTAAGTATTTTATGTTGTCATAGCTTAAGTCCTAACTTGATAAGTATTTAATACATTTTCACAATAACAGCATAAAGAGGATCACTGAAAGAAACACAATCACAAGGTACACAACAATTTATCCTGGGAAAACCTTAAAGGGAAAAACCCAACAAAAATTTCCTCAATATAGATTACCAGTATGAAATGACCAAAGAACAAGGTCTCGTAGAGAGAGAGAGACCAAACCCCAAGCATAAGAGCCAAAACACCAAAGACACTAGTCCTCCTCCTTCTATGTCTCTCCTTCTTTCTCTCTCTTACGCAATACAAGTGTGAGTGAGTGTGTTTAAATGAGGGAGGGCGCCGCCCTATTTATACTAGTTTCCCATCTGACATTTTCCCTAACTGGGTCAACCCGTCTAACTGACAGGACCGACCTACATAGGAGAACTCACAATAATAATTATATTATTATTTTCTGGGTGCTATTGACCCGACTTACAACGGAGGGTTATCCTCATTATTTTAACATGACCTTTTACATCAGTGGCATCTCTCGAAGGAGGAATAATAACAATGTAAAGTACAAGTAGAATACTCTTCAAAGTTACATTATTTCAACAACTAGATGGATTGAGGAGACTCTACATGAGACTCAAAAGCTAGTTGGAGCTCCCAAGATAACTTTTAGTGAGAGCAAGTCTCTACAACGTTTCTCCAATTATATGGCTTTGATGACAAAGATACTAGAGGTTGAGCCTTCCAGTTAACTTGAGTGATCAGGATCTTTTCATTCCGTTGACTTATCATGGATTGCTTAGTTAAAATAGCATGAATAATGAAATGTGCAAATAAAGGAAGAAACACATAAAAGAGGTATGCACCATAAAAACACAAGAACCCGACTTGATAATAGAGTTCGTCCCAATGGACTACATCTCTGGATCTTCTTCTCAAATGGAGAGGTCAGTTTATAATCTCAGCATAAAGGCAAAATACTTGGCATAATTACACAAATATACTTGAAGGTGGAGATGGGTAGAATCTGTTGATTAGACCAACAAATGGGTTGCACCAGCAACTCTAGAACATGAAGACGACAAAAAACAAGCACAAACATGCCCACCTTCAGATTTCATGAGCTACAACAATCCTCTTCTTCTCATAGTACAAAAACCATAAAAGATGAGACCTCCATCAACTCTCTAACTCCAGGAAACTATCTCCAAAACATATGGGTCTCCCCCCTTACAATAGCATATGGAGCTCTCCCAGAAGTTTTATATGCCTTCCAACTTGTCATCAAGCTTAGTGCTTGGAGACATCTTCTCCCAGAGATTAGAAAATGACAAAATTGAAAACTTCTTAAAAATGAAAACTGTACTCACCAAAAGATGCGCTTGACCGAGGCTAGTATGATGGTACAGTCAATTTCTAAAGAATCCAAATTCTAAACCTTGAAACTGGACTTGCAAGATCTTGGACTATAGTTTCTGGTTTTCTCGTTTTCTGGTTACAACACAAACTAGGGCTTGACTTTCTGGAGAATCTGCCCACTGAAAAACTTCGATCTTCGTGCCAAAAGATGTGCCTAGAAAGGGCGCACTTCCCTATGTCACTTGCACTCAAAAATTCCACTTTAGTAGAAAACCCTAATTTTCTTGTCTAGAGAAGGAGAGAGAGATTTACCTCATGAAAGCTGCTCTTTTCAAGCTACCTCTGATACCATGTTAATTTTTCTATGTTGTCATAGCTTAAGTCCTAACTTGATAAGCATTTAATACATTTTCACAATAACAGCATAAAGAGGATCACTGAAAGAAACACAATCACAAGGTACAGAACAATTTATCTAGGAAAAACCCAGCAAAAACTTCCTCAATATAGATTACCAGTATGCAATGACCAAAGAACAAGATCTCATAGAGAGAGAGAGACCAAACCCCAAGCATAAGAACCAAAACACCAAAGACACTAGTCCTCCTTCTATATCTCTCCTTCTTTCTCTCTTTTGTGCAATACAAGTGTGAGTGAGTGTGTTTAAATGAGGGAGGGCGCCTCCCTATTTATACTAGTTTCCCAACTGACATTTTCCCTAACTGGGCCGACCTGTCTAACTGACAGGACCGACCTACCTAGGAGAACTCACAATAATAATTATATTATTCTTTTCTGGGTGCTATTGACCCGACTTACAACGGAGGGTTATCCTCATGACTTTTACATGACCCTTTACATAAGTGACATGAATAATAACAATGTAAAGTACAAGTAGAATATTCTTCAAAGTTACATCATTTCAACAACTAGATGGGTTGAGTAGACTCTACATGAGGCTCAAAAGCTAGTTGGAGCACCCAGGACAACTTTTAGTGAGAGTAGACCTCCACAACGTTTCTCCAATTATGTGGCTTTGATGATAAAAATACTAGAGGTTGAGCCTTCCAGATAACTTGAGTGATCACGATCTTTTCATTCGGTTGACTTATCATGGATTGCTTAGTTAAAAGAGCATGAATAATGAAATGTGCACATAAAGGAAGAAACACATAAAAGAGGCATGCACCATAAAAACACAAGAACCCGACTTGATAATGGAGTTCATCCCAATGGACTACATCTCTGGACCCGCTTCTCAAATGGAGAGGTCAGTTTATAATCTCAGCGTAAAAGAAAAATACATGGCATAATTACACAAATATACCTCAAGGTGGAGATGGGGAGAATCCGTTGATTAAACCAACAAATGGGTTGCACCAGCAACTCTAGAACATGAAGATGACAAAAAACAAGCACAAACATGCCCACACCTTCAGCTTTCATTAGCTACAACAATCCTCTTCTTCTCATAGTACAAAAACCACAACAGATGAGACCTCCATCAACTCTCTAGCTCCACAAAGCCATCTCCAAAACATATGGGTATCTCCCTTTACAATAGCATATCGAGCTCTCCCATAAGTTTTCTATGCCTTCCAACTTGTCATCAAGCTTAGTGCTTGGAGACATCTTGTCCCAGAGATCAGAAAATGACAAAAATTGAATCTTCTCAAAAATGAAAACTATACTCACCAAAAGATGCACTTGACTGAGGCGAGTATGATGGTACAGTCAATTTCTGAAGAATCCAAATTCTAAACCTTGAAACTGGATTTGCAAGATCCTGGACTGTAGTTTCTAGTTTTGTTTCTGGTTTTCTCGTTTTCTGGTTCCAAGACAAACTAGGACTTGACTTTCCGGAGGATCTGCCCACTGAAAAACTTCAATCTTGGTGCTAAAAGATGCGCCTAGGAGGGGCGCACTTCCCTATGTCACTAGCACTCAAAATTTCCACTTTAGTAAAAATACCCTAATTTTCTTGTCTGGAGAAGGAGAGAGAGATTTACCTCATGAAAGTTGCTCTTTTCAAGCTACCTCTGATACCATGTTAAGTTTTCTATGTTGTCATAGCTTAAGTCCTAACTTGATAAGCATTTAATACATTTTCACAATAACAGCATAAAGACGATCACTGAAAGAAACACAATCACAAGGTACACAACAATTTATCTAGGGAAAACCCTAAAGAGAAAAAACCAGCAAAAACTTCCTCAATATAGATTACCAGTATGCAATGACCAAAGAACAAGGTCTCATAGAGAGAGAGAGACTAAACCCCAAGCATAAGAGCCAAAACACCAAAGACACTAATCCTCCTCCTTCTATGTCTCTCCTTTCTCTCTCTTGCGCAATACAAGTGTGAGTGAGTGTGTTTGAATGAGGGAGGGCGCCTCCCTATTTATACTAGTTTCCCAACTGACATTTTCCCTAACTGGGCCAACCTGTCTAACTGACAGGAACAACCTACCTAGGAGAACTCACAATAATAATTATATTATTATTTTTTGGTGCTATTGACTCGACTTACAAAGGAGGGTTATCCTCATGACTTTTACATGACCTTTTACATTAGTGACATCTCTCGAAGGAGGAATAATAACAATGTAAAGTACAAGTAGAATATTCTTCAAAGTTACATTATTTCAACAACTAGATGGGTTGAGTAGACTCTACGTGAGGGTCAAAAGCTAGTTGGAGCACCCAGGACAACTTTTAGTGAGAGCGGGCCTTCACAACGTTTCTCCAATTATGTGGCTCTGATGACAAAGATACTAGAGGCTGAGCCTTCCAGTTAACTTGAGTGATCAAGATCTTTTCATTCGGTTGACTTATCATGGATTGTTTAGTTAAAAGAGCATGAATGATGAAATGTGCACATAATGGAAGAAACATAAAAGAGGCATGTACCGTAAAAACACAAGAACCCGACTTGATAATGGAGTTCGTCCCAATGGACTACATCTCTGGACCCGCTTCTCAAATGGAGAGGTCAGTTTATAATCTCAGCATAAAGGCAAAATACATGGCATAATTACACAAATATACCTCAAGGTGGAGATGGGGAGAATCCGTTGATTAACCAACAAATGGGTTGCACCAGCAACTCTAGAACATGAAGACGACAAAAAACAAGCACAAACATGCCCACCTTCAGCTTTCATGAGTTACAACAATCCTCTTCTTCTCATAGTACAAAAACCATAAAAGATGAGACCTCCATCAACTCTCTAACTCCACGAAGATATCTCTCTAACTTTCTAAAGCATATGGAGCTCTCCCAAAAGTTCTCCACCAAAAAGTGGATTACTTCACCCAAAAAAAATGGCTCCCCTTCCATGGGAATTCAACCTTGGTTATATACCCCAATGTCTCATAACAAAGCTCCAAATTTGAAATATTTTACCCCAAAATTACAAGATTTGGTCCTAACCACCAATTACATGTTTGGGTAATAAAATATATGGTTTTATCCATATATCATAATAATAGTTTGCCCAAATCCAAAATTAAAACATGTTTGACATAAATAGTTCATGGCCAACCATTAACAAATAACCATATTCCAAACAATAATAATATATACATGGGTGGCTACCATATAATTCATGGCATATAAAAATAGGTTTGAAAACCTACTTTTAAAAGAAAACCAAGCTTCGTTGGCATGAAGTCTTAACCACCCCAATTTGTGGCATATTATTTGAAATTCGTTGGCATGATAAATTCATACTAACCACTCCTAAAATTTAGGAAATGATTTTTCCCATTATATGCTCATGGGATTCGTTCCTTCTCAAACCATATTTTTAGGATATGGTCTCCACATTTTTAGGTGTGTTGCCACTTAATTTGGCATTTATTAAAAACTTTTTAAATGCTTCTCTTTAAAATATTTATAAATTTTTAGATATTCACACCTTTTCACATGATGCCACATGTCATGAGATTTTGGAGCTCATCCTTGCCACTTGTCAAATTGCTATTGGACCACATGCCAAATTGCTATTGGACCACATGCCAACTTGTGGTTGGTCCATGTCAGTCTGCCACATCATCACTTTTTACTTGTTGCAAGAAAACTTTTGAACGCGGTAATTCCCTCATATGGACTTCGATTGAGGTGTCGTTCGCGTCATTGGAATTGTCTCGACAAGCTCTTCCTAATCATGCCATTTTTGCTAAGATTTGTTGAGTTTTAAATTTGACCATTTGAGATCCTCCTGGATCATTGAGGCTTCTTAGAAGCAAGTATGGCAGGGATGCTATGGTGGAGGAATATTCCTCCACCATGCAAAACGATGTATGGGAGGTGGTACTGAGGCCTAAGGGGAAGCATGTGATTGGATCCAAGTGGATCTTTAAGATAAAGCATGTAGTTGATGAGAGCGTGGAGAAGCACAAGGCACGATTTGTGGCTAGAGGCTCCTTACATAAGGAAGGGGTGGATTATGATGACACCTTTGCTCCTGTAGCAAGGTATACATCCATCAGGACAATGATGGCCATTGCAGGAAAAATGGGGTGGGAGATCCACCAGATGGATGTGAAGATCACGTTTCTAAACGAGGTGATTAAGGAGGAGATTTATATTGAGTAGCCAGAGGGATTTGAGGATCATAGCAAAGAGTCTCATGTATGCAATCTCATGAGGGCTCTTTATGGGCTCAAACAAGCGCCTAGAGCATAATATGCTCGAATTAACAGCTACTTGCAGAAGATGGACTTCACCAAGAGCGAAGCTAATGCTAACCTATATCATATCATGGTGGAGGGTAAGCCTTTGATCTTGGTGCTCTATGTTGATGACATGTTCTTAACAAGTGATAGGAAACCCATTGATGAGTGTAAGTTAAATTTAGCAGCCGAGTTTGATATGCAGGATTGCATCCCCATGTCCACCCCATTGGTCACAAATTGGAAGAAAGTGGATGCTTTTAGTTCAGAAGGAGTAGATCCTACCTTCTACAAGCAACTCATTGGATCTTTGATGTATCTGGTAAATACAAGACCAGATATTTGCTTTGCAATGAATACACTCAACCAAGCCATGGTGGAACCCAAGAGAGTTCATTGGGTGGCTGCCAAGCACATTTTGAGGTACCTAAGAGGCACAGTTGATTTTGGGGTCAGATACTTGCAATTTAATGGAGTGCAGGTGCAAGGTTTCAATGATGTAGATTGGGCAAGTTGTGCTATGGACAAGAAGAGCATCTCTGGGTGCGTTTTCAACTTGGGGTTAGGGTTGTCTCTTGGCTCAACCGAAAGCAAAAGTCAGTAGCGTTGAGTTCTGTAGAGGCAGAATACATGGCAACCAGCCTTGCTACATGTGAAGCCATTTGGCTTTAAAAGTTATTGTTGAGTTTATTTAGGCAGCAATTGGACTGCACAGTGATTCATTGTGATAATAAGAGCTACATTAAGCTCTCTAAGAACCCTTTGTTTCAGCCATTGATTGAGTGTTGGAGGTATATTAGGGAAAAAAGTGGCTATGAGAGCACATAAGCAAGACACCAAGCAAGAGTGTGAGGGTAGTGAAAGTGTGGAAGAAAATTATAGCTACCAGGACAGGCAAAACTGAATTCATCTAAGCATATTGTGGGTCAATTCAAAAGGAAGGAAGGTCGCCTGAGTTTCAAAAGTTCATGAGGGGGGTCGTACAGTCCACAGAGGTGAATCGCCTAGGCCGTACAAGCCACATTTCTCTTCAACTATGAATAGAAATGATTCATCCTTGTTTCTTGAGGTCATACAACCAATAGTGAACTCGAAAAACAACGTTGGAGCACCCAGGCAGAGTTTGTAAGGAGCTGGGTTGATTTTCTTGGGGTGCCCAAGTCTGGGAGAACTCTAAACCTCTATAATATTGTTCCTGTGCATTTTTTGAAGCTGCCATTTACACTCTTGGTTGGTTTTTCCCCTTCAGGGGATTCCAGGGTATATTGGTGTCATTTTTGTGAATGGTTCTTTTATTTTCCGTTGTGCATGTGAAGTTATGGACTCAATTGTGTTATTACTCATGTTTATTAGTCATTAAGTTTGTTTTCTAACTAAGAATAAACATAGGAATAATAATCAGTCTGTTGGGTCTTAGTAAATTAACATCACTAGACATTGAGAACGGTATAAAGAAGGGAGGCTCGTACAAGCGACCAAACGAAGTGGTCAAACTTGTCCCAAGTATAGGACAACAAATAAATGCAAGAACTCAAGCTCAATCCAACATGATAAAGCAAGGAAAGGCCCAAGCACCCTTGTGATATAACAATTATGTTAACCCCAAGAGAAGGATCAAAAAATGTTTCTTCCCCCTTTGCCAATATTAAGGACTAGAAGTTACATTATTGTGTAGGTTGGCACAAAGGAAGAATAATAGCAAGTGCATGTGGATAAGGTGTTAAAAAAGGAGTTAAAGAAATGGCTTCTCTCTTATGATGCATTTGTTGCTCGCTCACTTATATCTCCTCACTATCTAAGTTAAATCCCCATCAACTTTTAGTTGGTCTATGTTACTAGGTTTTCCTAAGCCTACCGCTCAAATATATCGATGTTAATGCCAAGGGTAATGAGAACATTATAAGCAATGAGGCTTGCACAAGTGGTCGTTGTTAGTGTTCACCCCTATCATGGGTACAAGAAGGAAAACATGCATGGGAACTTAACCTCAAACCAGCATTCACCCTCATGATATGACTGATGGATCTTAACCCCAATAGTAAAATCAAAAACAAGTCATACCTATACCAAAAGGATCAAAAGCCATAGCCAATGCAAGTAAGGTGTTGAGAATGGAGATGAAGTTATGGCTCGAATCTTCAGATAGATTTGTTGCTTTTGTGCCTCACTTTCATGTCCTTCATATATAGTTAAGGACCATGTTTGGTTTTAGCTAGCCTACGTGACAAGATTTTTATAAGGCTTGGTCTCAATACAAGGAAGCACCTCCCTAGAATCCTTAACTTCAGTGTTGTAAAGGTGCAGGCATCGCACTTGCCACCCCCCTGCCCAACTACCACTATTAGCTCTATGAATAGGATGTTTGTTCAATCTCAATTGCTTAGAGGCTAGACTCAAATTGTATTCAACCAATGAGAGCATTTCATTGTTGTTGGTGAGCGCATTATTAGGCTACATTCTTGATCTAAGCTCCCTATAGTACCTAGACTAAGAGGTGTTTTTGGTCTAAGCTTTGTTCTTGTAACTTTTGGTCTAGGGTAATGGTTCACTTGGGAGGGTGGGAGAAATGGTAGAAGGTAGTTGATTGCTATAACATGCATTTGAAGGCCCAATTGAAATTGATTGACGAATGATAGAATGATGTATATAGGATAAGGCTTGAGGGGAATCCTAGATGATGTTGAAGTGCATCCCTCTCCAAACTCTTGGCATACTAGAGTTAGATGCACTATTCCCTAGCTTTTGATGGAGACCAATTTTTTTCTACTCATTTTTATAGTTTGTCTTACCTGGAGAATGATATGTTCAAAGAGGAGCTACAGAAGGACCATCGGCATGTTAATGAATGGCAATGTAGCTTTTGCAGGAAATTATTTATTTCAGAGAATTTACTTGACCAGCAATTTGATAATCATCAATATCACTTTTTGAAATCCACCAGAATCATGGTTATCAAATTGAAACTTATCTCCTAGCTTTCATTATATTTTTTCAAGCACCGCAAGAGCCATTCCAAGTGCATTTTTACAAGGCTTTTCTTGAGCAAGGCCTCCAATCGAGAATATACACAAGAAAACAACACAAAGCAATCTGATTTCTACATCAACTGTAGCAAAACTCATACTCATGTTAATTTGAAACCCAGGTTAAATTCTTTCAAATATTGAAGCTTTTGCTACTGCAAAACTCTGTTTTCTACCATATTAAAACAGACCTTTAACTCTTATCTCTTGCCAACTTCTAGTGGGGTTTAAGGTTTTAGGTAAAAATTGCTTTAGCAGTAATGAACACACCTACAACTGCTATTTTGAGGGAGTATAAGGACAAGCTCATTCCATGTCACTATGTGGTTTTCTATTCTGCAGTTGTGCAACACAAATCTAATAGCCCTTTAGAATTGCTTTTCCTCGCTCTTTAAACCAAAACTTCTAGAGAAAGTGTATCACAAAGTATACAGAACAATGGCTACCTATGTTTGTAGAGAAAATAGTATACACACAATGGTTGGCTATTTAGTTTCATATTTTCACATTGTATACGATGGTAGCATAGTTGTTCAAGATCTTTTTTTAGCTATATATGGTAACAAAGTGTGTCAAACTAATTATATTGAAGCAGAGTGTACTAGGTAGAGTAGGAATTAAGAAGTCTTCTCATACAAGATTTTTTTGCCATGCTGGTAAATGCACAATTCAAAAGTTATACAATTGTTTTCCTTCAAAGTCCTAGGCCCCTAGTGTGGAAATATGGGCTCTGATACAAATCCTTCTAGATATCTAAGGGGTTGGAGAAGAATCAAGGTATCATGACATCCTTGGACCATGATGTAGATGTTAAGGAGTTGAAAGGCCAAATGTGTCACACTGTAAAGAAACTGTCAGGATTTAGTGACACAAGTCAGAAGCTTGGCAAAACTGAAGTTGACAGACGAATGGAAGAATGAAGTATAAAGGATAGAGTATAACGAGAGTCCAGGATGATGTTGAAGTCCAACCTTCTCCAAACCTTTGTCATACTAGAGTTAGATGTTGAAATGAACAAAGTTTAATTTATTAACAAACATCCAATCCAACAATCTTTCCCAGACTTCTGTGGAGGCCAAATTATGTTGCTCGTTGCTCAATCAACAAGGCACTCTATCATAGAGTGATGGAGGGAGTCCAAGATTCTCTTGGCTGGGTCTTGTGAGATGTAGAGGTGAAATTTTAAGTACAGAAATGTGTCTGGAGCAAGTTGTAGATATTGTGGATTTAAAAGGCCAATTCTGTCATGCTCTAAATAAGCTATCAAGATTGAATTCACACACTCCAATAAACTACCTTTACCCGCATTGCCTCTAAATTTAAACAGAAATACATGATGCATTTATGAAGCAACAATTAATTCAATGAAAACACCAGTGAACCATAAAATTGTGTAGCAGCAAATAAGTAAATTCTCCCATACATACCTCCTTCAGCTTTTCCCACTACACTTGGAATCTGCGCCAGCCCTAAAACCATAATATGACTTGTTAAGGCATGCCTGCCACCAATTGAACCCCAAACAAAAATTGCTCACAAAAACCAGAAAAACAGAGGAAAAAGAAAACAATAAAAAACAACATACCAAACAATGAATTAAATAAAATACCACTAAAAACAATATATAAAAAAAAAGAATAAAAAAACTATAGCAAAAGATACAAACAATAATTAGAAAAAACAACAATAGGAAAACACAACAAAAGAGAAAAAAAAATAACAAACATAGACTTTGTTCTGCAACCCCGGATACCTTCCAGAGCCAACCAACAACACCCTGCACACCAAAATAATGATAACTATTAAATACACAGCAGAAAACCTTATTACAAATATTAAATACACAACAAATATCTTGTGAGGAAATCTGATGCACAAGTACATTTTATACAAACACCAAAAATTATAAGCCCAAAGAGAACTCACCTCTGTCTCTATTTCTGATTCTGTATAGTGTACTACAATCTTTCTCGCATTGATATTTTAATAGTTTTTATCAGTGAACCACCACATTCCTTTACCAACATTGCATTGCACTCAACAATTCAATAAATGACAAATAATGTAAGATGCCTCAAATTGATCAAATTTAACAGACACGTAGGGAACCATACATACCACCTTAGGGTTCACCTTCACTCACTGCAATTGTCTATATCCACAAAATGGGTTGTTAGGACAAGCCTTAATTTCTCCAACCACTAAACCACACAAAAACCAGACCAGACCATAAAATATTATGAATAATATGAAACCAGACCACAACAAAAGCTCCATGAATAATATGAAAAGCATACTAATATATTTTTAAAATATGAGAAACTGGTCCAAAATAGTAAACCCTAAACAGGTAAAGAGGGAGGTGATCAATTATATTTGCAATAAAAATGACACCAAAAGAGGACTCCCAATCTGTCCCTTCCACAAAAACATATACATCAGCTGCTCTATCTTCCTTACCTGTATTGCATGTTAAATTTATAAACCACACATTAAATAATTATGGACCATAAAATCAATTAAAAGTAAACTATACATCAGTCTTTGCCTTAGCATGTACCCACTGCACCTGTTCAATCAACAAAGAGGGAGGTGATCAATTGTATTTGCAATAAAAATGGCAGCAAAAGAGGACTCCCAATTTGTCCCTTCCACAAAAATATATACAACATTTGCTCCATCTTCCTTAACTGCATTGCATTTTAAATTTATAAACCACACATTATATACTTATGGACCATAAAATCAATTAAAACTAAACATACATTCTTAGCCTTAGCATGCACCCACTGCACCTGTGGAACCAGCATAGAGGAAGGTGATCAATTGTATTTGCAATAAAAATGGCAGCAAAAGAGGACTCCCAATCTGTCCCTTCCACAAAAATATATACAACAACTGCTCCATCTTCCTTACCTGCATTGCATTTTAAATTTATAAACCACACATTATATAATTATGGACCATAAAATCAATTAAAACTAAACATACATTCTGAGCCTTAGCATGCACCAACTGCACCTTTAGAATCAGCATAGAGAGAGGTGATCAATTGTGTTTGCAACAAAATGGCACCAAAAGAGGACTCTCAATCTGTCCCTTTCACAAAAATATATACAACAGCTGCTCTATCTTCCTTACCTGCATAGCATTTTAAATTTATAAACCATGCATTATATAACATAACATGGACAATAAAATCAATTAAAACTAAACCATACATACATTCTTAGCCTTACCATGCACCCACTATACCTGTGGAATCAGCATAGAGAGAGGTGATCAGTTGTATTTGTAATAAAAATGGCACCAAACAGGACTCCCAATCTGTCCCTTCCACAAAAATATATACAACAGCTGCTCCATCTTCCTTACCTGTAAAACATTTTAAATTTATAAACCACACATTATATAATTATGAACCATAAAATCAATTAAAATTAAACCATACATACAGTCTTAGCCTTAGCATGCACCCACTGCACCTGCGGAATCGGCACAGAAGGAGGTGATCAATTGTATTTGCAATAAAAATGGCGCCAAAAGAGAAGTCCCAATCTGTCCCTTCCACAAAAATATATACAACAGCTGCTCCATCTTCCTTACCTACATTGAATTTTAAATTTATACACCACACATTATATAATTATGAATCATAAAATCAATTAAAAGAGAACTCCCAATCTGTCCCTTCCACAAAAATATATAGAACAGCTGCTCCATCTTCCTTACCTGCATTGCTTTTTAAATTTATAAACCACACATTATATAATTATGAATCATAAAATCAATTAAAAGAAAACCATACATACATTCTTAGCTTTATCAGGCACCCACTGCACCTCTGGAATCAAATCAGCATAGAGGAAGGTGATCAGTTGAATTTGCAATAAAAATGACACCAAAAGAGGACTCCCAATCTGTCCCTTCCACAAAAATATATTAACAGCTGCTCCATCTTCTTTACCTGCATTGCATTTTAAATTTATAAACCATACATTATAGCATTAGAGACCATAAAATCATTTAAAAGTAAATCATACATACATTCTTAGCCTTACCATGCACCCACTGTCCTTGGTCTTACCATGCACCCACTGTACTTGTGTTGGCCTTACCATGCACCCACTGTACTTGTGGAATCAGCATCACCTTAGTCTTAGCATGCACCCACTGCACCTGTGAAATCAACATCACCTAGGCCATTCGGAGCTGCCTTGATTTCCATCTATTAAATCCAAAAAAGCATAAACTATGAAAAAAGATCAAAGAAAAAAAAGCAAAAACTATGAAAAAATATCAAATCAAAGAACACAGAAAAGAAAAATTAGCATGGCCATGCTTAAATATGCAAATCAAAAAGACAACCAAATCAGCCAAAACACAAAAAACAAGGGCAGCATAAAAAAAAACCCAAAACAAAAGAGCAGACACAAAATCAAGCTCTGTTCCGCGTCCTCTCTCATGAATCACAAAATCAAGCTCTGCTCCGCGTCCTCTCCCGCCAGCCCTCCCTTCAACCTCATGAATCAATAGCGCTCAGCGCTCCGTCCAACCGCCCATAAATGAACGAAGAGGAGGTCGGTGAGCTTTTTTTTCAACAGATCCGTCCGTTTTGATACGATCACCCATTATCAAATTTCAAATTTAACAGGCAATGAGAGCCTTTATCAAATTAAGAAACGATATGACACGATTCGCTTATCAATATTTTGGCAACACGAGTCTTTATCAAATTTTGACAACGATATGACACAATGCGCTTATCAATATTTATTATCCAATCTAAATATTATAAATCGACAATAATGGTTAACGTCAGCTTTTTTCATTATTTCGTCTAAGCTAGTTGATCAAGGGATTTAAAAAAAATTATAATCATACATATTTATTTTGAATTGCATAAATTTTGAAAGACTTTTGATTATGGTAAAATTTAAGTAATGTTTGCCATTTTTAGAAGATTTTTAATCAGAATTATGGTTGAAAGTAAAGTTTCTTTATGATAAGATTAAGTTTCAGAATTATGGTTAAAAGTAAAGTTTATTTATGATAAGATTTTTATTTTTTGGGAAAATATACACAAATTTTAAATATATGTGATAGATTTTAGTACTTTAAATACGTGGCTTAGAATCTTGATGTTACAACAAAGTTCAAAGCAAGCATTTATGGAAAGTGTGATTAGAGTGTAAGGATCTCAAAAGTTTATATGTTTTTATTAATTGTATAGGTAAATGAAATAAAAACTATCTTGAGTCATTAAGTTTATGCGTGCTTTAAAAAATCTTGATCAGTGTTGAACTCTTTTGTTCTCCCTTGCTGACGGTTTGCAGGTGGATCGGTCATTGGAGGAACAGATCTGGCTCTCCATTGCTAGCGGAGTGCGTGGCTTTACGTTCTCTCTAATCTCTGGTTTGCTAGGATTGTAGCTCGAGTGTCTCTGGATCTGAGTTTTCTGCGTTGAATGCCCTCCAAGAAGATATCAAGTTTCGAATGGCATCCTCTATGGTGGATTGAAAATCGAGAGGGAAGTAGAGAAATAAAGCAACTCTTTTTTTTTCTCTAGATCGTTGAAGACATCTCGACTCTGGTTCAATCTCTCTATTAAGAGGATGGCTTAGATCGCATCTCTCTTGGATGTAATGTGCAGATGCAATTTCTTTGCAATCTGGAGTTTTAACCCTCTCTGCAGATCTTGAATTTGAGAATTGCAGACATTTAAAGAACCTTTGCTCCAAGAAGATTTTGGTTCAGTGGACTGGCTCATCAAGGGTGGATCAGCTCTCTGTTGACCTCTTTGTCTCTTCTTTGCGAAGGAGGATTTGCCTATGTAAAGGAGCTCTAGAAGATCTTGGTTAATCGATTGTAGGGCTGCTTCTGCTTTCTCATGAGTTGTCTTGGTTGTTGTGTGAAGTTTTATTATGTGTTCCTTGTGGCTGCAAGTGCCTTGAGTGCCTGGATCTCCTTGAGACCAGCTATGTTTTGAGGTCATGGCGGATGGAGGGGGATCCTCCCCTTCCCCTGATCTCAATGCCTTCAGGAGATTGGTAGCTTCAGGCAGCAAGAGGAAACTCATCCAGAACCAGCAGGCTTTCGTCAAGAAGCTTGATAATATTCCTACAATGGAGCTTCCTACGAAACAACCATGTCGAACAGCCCTAAATATAGTTGACTAGGGCCTCATTGGCCAGTTCACTGGGCTTTGGCCATCCCCCAAGGAAATCGAAGGGTGGGTTCCAAGGAATTGGAAACCTCTTATCTCATAAGGCATATGCAGCAATTTGATAGGTAAGGGATACTATGTCTTTCTTTTTGAAAATTCAATAGATAAAGATTTAATCTTTAGAAACGTGTCATATTTCATGGGTCCTCAAGGGCTCTACTTGAACAAGTGGACTCCGGACTTTGATCTGAATCAAGATGTCCCTTTTGTTGTTCATGTTTGGGTTAAGTTGTTGCATCTTCCTCTCCATTGTTGGAATTCGGGGTCTCTAGAAGCTATAGGAAACACTTTGGGGAAATATATTAATAGGGATGAAAGAAGAGATCAATGCACTTGTGCGAGAATATGTGTTGAAGTGGATTTGTAGGTAGGGCTTCTTGAAGCTATTAATTTGACAGTAGCAGATTGGTCACACGTGCAATAGCTAGATTATGAGCAATTGTCCTTTAAGTGCAGATTTTGTCATGGTTATGGGTATTTTGCCAGATCATGTAAGAAAAAAGTTGAGGAATAAGTTGTCAAAGAGAAGGGAGATCAATGGACTCAAGTTCAAAAAACTAGTTCATCAAAGCAAGGAAACAAAGCTAAGGGACAAAGAGGAGCTGGGAAAGGCTAATGCTAAGCTGGTGAGCTCATTGAAGAGCTACAGACACCAACACCAGAACCAATCTGGCTTCTAGAACACTCACACACACACAACACAACGAAATCGTCCCTTTCTCTGCAACACAGTCCCTCAGACCCTGATCTCCTTTCCAGTGCTATTCAAGGGTTGTGGAGAAGGAAGCCAACTCAGTAGCTCTATCTATGTGGTTCTCATTCCACCAGGTGTCAAAACCCCAAAAATTCCGAAAAATTTTAAAATTTTAAAATAGCATATAATCTTATTAAATGCAGTCATTAACTGTTTGATTAGTTTATGTTACCAGAATTGTAACTGAATGATCTTTTATTATACTTAACTTTAAAGATGAGTTTTTTGTCAGTTACTGATTGTTTTCTGTTTGCAACCACAAGGGGGATTGCCATGACAGACTGGGCTTACTTAGCTTCCGAGCTAATGCAGCAGTTTTCTTTCTCTTACAGATATACAGGTAAAATTCGGGTCGCTGCAAACCAATCTTTAAAGTATTAGATAACAAATTGCTGTACCAAATCATTCAATAAAAGTATATGCATACTAGCCAGGTTTATCAAGCTTTTAAAGGTAAAGCTTTTCCTATAATCTCCTTAAGATCTTACTGATAGAAAGTTGGAAATTACTAGAAAATAAGCTAGCTATTTTCCTTTATAGCATCAGCATTAAGTATCCCTATGGAGTACTGGATCATTTGAAGAGTTTACTGAAATGCAAATATAGAAGTAAATAATATTTCTTATCTAGCACAGTAATTATAACTGGGTTATCATATTCAGACCCTATTCTACTCATCCGTTGTTACTGCATCATGCCAAGTTTAAATTCAGAATATGTTTTGATCTGCAATTACAATTGTAAAGGATATGGAGTTAAAAATATCAATATATACTTATCTTACTTCCAGCAATTACAAGGTTTATTGTTTGATACATGTCTTCTCTTAACATTTTAAGGGTTTGCCTTGTTTGGAAAAACTACTTCGATTTCCATGATTGACAATTGAATAAAATCTATAAGCACCTTTAGATTTAGTCCTAGATTATCATAATTAAACTCATTTAAGAGTTTCCAGACTATACTATCACAAGAATGGTTATAATAATTTACATAAATTGACTATCATACACTCACTTACACAATCTTTGTAAATATTTGAGCATGAAGGATAACAAAAGTCTAATTGTTACCATAAGGAATCTAAGACTATTAAGAGATTGTTATTATATTACTAATAACAAGTAAAATGGACTAGAGTAACCCTACTCCAAATTTATGGATTATATAGCTTGATTTCTATAAGTTAAAGTCATATAAAAGGAGAATGACAAGTCTTTTACCTTCAAAGCAAAACTATAGCAATTGGCATTATAGTTGTAGAATTGTAAACAACTATATCTAACATTACTCCATTATCTTATAGACTTAAAAGAAATGATAAATCTCTTGTTTTCACTTAAGATTAGGGTAAATGGCAATATAGTGGTAAGTTTTATGAACAACTATAAATTAACATTATACCCATATCCTTATAACTTTTATAATTAATATCAAGTCCTCTATGTCTAAATACCTCAAGACTTAATCTTGAACGATATTTATAATGCGAAGTTTTAATATTTACAATGCATAGTCTTAAGAGCATTGTTCTAACGTTCATGATCGTGAATTATATGGCAGGTAATACCATAGTATAGCGACCATATGGAATATCCATGCTATGATTTGTTTGGAAAAACAAACGATGGCAGACTCGTCGTGGAACATTAGAGTTTGATCCACCGCATGCAATATATTAAAACACTACGTGGTCACTCCAGAGCCATGCATTGGTGTTATAAAATCGTTGACTCAACCCTAATTTGCCATTTCTCCCTCGCCTTCCGGCTTGGTCGCTCTGCGAACCCTCCTGGTCCAATTTTTGCTGTTGCACTGTTTGATAGTAGCTTCTATGCTGCTCCAGTCCTTCGTGCTCGTCTACTGCACTGTGTGGAAGTCAGTAACTTGCTGTTGGCGGCCATATGGTTGTTGAAAAACCTAGGGTTTTTCCTTTCGGCACCATTGTCGACCCTGTCACGGCGTGTGTGTATCTTCGACTTGATACTATCAATGTTTCCATTGTGGAAGGTATCCTTTGCTTCCGCCAGCTCGTTCTTCTCGGTGACAAAGGAAGGGTTTATGCTTCCTCTGCTCGTGGTTATCAGTCTATTTGCGGTGGTTACACTTCCTTCAAACGCACCGGTAAGTTACAGGTCATTCCCTTCTTTTTCCATTTCATGAATATAGCTTAACCAAAATATGTCAAGGGTTTTTTAATTCATAATCCGTCCCTTCGTAATGCAGGTTTGGTCTTCTTCTTAAGGAGTGGGAAACGCAAGATCTCAACCATGGAACCTCCCGGTAAGACTGGTCCCGAACATGGCGTTCCCTCCTTGCTGGTTTTTAGGGCTGTTAGTGGTTGGCTTTGAGTGATGCGACTCTGTGGTTACCTCATCTCTGTTCAGTCTTTAACTGCATGTTAAAATGAATTCTTAACAGGTTAAACCCTGTGCTGTGCATGGGCGTTACGGCTTCGGTCGATATTGTAATTATTCGTCTTTCTTCTGTATTTAAGATCACTATAAAAGAAATACTGTATAGAAAAAGGGCACTGGCTGTAAGCCTGCCTGTATAAGAGGTTACGGCCTCGACATTCTGTTTCTCTTGCTGTACTCTTAAATTGTTCAGGGTTTTCACCCAGAGTTTTGTAATATGACTTATTATAAAGCTTTCCTGTATCTTTGGGTTTGTTTATCACATGCATTTTTAATTCTATGCTCTATACAGGAATAAGTAAAATATAGGTTTATAACCACTTATACTGTGGATTTATGATGCGACCGTAGGTGAAAACATTGTCTTAACTCTTAGTATTTATTTTACTTGTATAAACTGGACTTGTAGGGTTCAACCCTAATTTTACAGTTGAGATTAAGTTTAGTTGCTTAATCTGTCATTAAAATTATAACTCTGTTGGTAATTGAGAGTTAAATGAATTATATTAACCATAATGGTTAAGCTCGAAGATTGAGCCAATTACTGTTCTGTTATTTCTTTTGTTTTTAAAAATAATAACTGGGTTATTTAACTATTGGTAAACTCTTTTTAATAATGTTGTTGTTAGGGTTATATACCTTGATTCATTTGTTATATATTAACTTCTTAATTTATATATAGGGTTATACCCTTATACCAATATCCTAGCTGTGGATACTATTTTTTTTTTTGTATTGTTCTTGGTCATGTTATAATACTATAATTTATTTTATTATAAAAGAGTTCTGTAGTTAAAGTACTCTCCATCTTTTTGTTAAATAGATTTATTGTTAAAGTTTCTATACAGGCTTTATACCCTGGCTTCTATTTATTAGAAACAATAAATGCATAGTGCATACCTATTAAATTATGTAAGGCTGTTGTACTTCTTCTTATATTTTACTATTGTCTTCAAGTAAGGTTTATTTACTTTGTAATACACAGAGTATGAATAGTTTATACATAAACTTTATTTATTTATATATCGAGTATAAATAGTCTAGGTTTATAATTGTAGTAATAAAATATTACTTTAAATGTTACTTTTATAATGTATATAATATAGATACATTATTAGTGATACTATAATGATATTACTTCTTATCAATGTTACTATGATTGTTATTTAATGTTGTTATCCAATATTTGGTTTGGTTTATTTATTTAGTTATAATACCTGAGTATTTTTACCTAATACTCATTCAATATTTAAGTTTATTCTCATATACATATATATATATATATATATAAATTCTTGTGTATAAAATAACATTCATTTACCATATTTGAAAATAGTATAACAATTTTGAAATCTGTTTAAGCTTAGCTGAAATAAAAGAAGATTTAGTACTTAAATAACTGCATTCTTAACCAAAATACAGACTAACACCACTAGGATTTAACTGTAAAATTAAACCGATAAGTAATTATATCCTACTGTCAGTATTGACTTTTTCAACATTTAGAGGTTAAATTCTTTCAAACTGGAAGATAACAATTATAAGATTTAAACAGCAGAAATACTTATTCTATCTTTTCTTTATTACAGCTAGCATTTACTGGAAACAAGATACAGTACTAGGAAGTAGCTTTTAAGACTATTAGAAAATAACTTATGAATTTGTAAAACACTTGTAGTTACTGAAAGTAACTAATTAGGAAACTCGGTTCAGAAGGATACTACTTCACAATACCGAGATACTGTGCTGGAGTACGGTCTTGTGATCCCAGATGTGGAAAAACACAGTATTCTTTAACTCAGTAACAGATTTAACTACTAATATTCAGAGATACTCACATTACTAAACTAACTAACTCTTCAGACATATAATATAAACATAACATGCATCCATTCATACTCATCAACATAAAGAAATAAGTGACAGAACCTGTTTAAACTGTGGACAACAACAGCAATGGGAGGCCGTTCCTCCCTACCAACTCCTGGAGAGCGCTCAGACAGCGACTTCTCAGGACCCTCGAGTTTGCTCTGGTCTCCCTGGCTGGAACTAGGTGCAGCAAAGTCAGATACCAGTCTTCAAACTCAGTATTAACTCAAAACTTTCAGTCAGTTCTTTCAGCCAAAAAGCTGTAATAAAATCAAGTTACTGCAGCAATCCTCTTAAAACAACTTCCTTACTGTAATTCCCTCTTCCTTAATGAATTTCCTGAATAACATTCACCTGAATGAATTCTCTCTGGAAAATATCTGATCAGCCTCAGCTCTCTCCATTGAGTACTTTTAAAAGATTGCCCAGGTCTTTTTTGGGTTAACTGTCATTTAATGAGCCACCTGCTCTGATTCCACTTTCTTGGGGTATCATGACCCCAAATATAGAGAAGTTGCCACCTGCAACTTAGGAAGTGTTTGAGGATGCTGCCACTTATCTTTTGCCTTTCCACCTAGTTCCATCCACCAGTTTGACCAGTAACCTCTTTTTAACAGCTCTCCCATGCTGTTGTCTCCATAATTTATTTATTAATAATAAAATATTCTGAATTACACTCCATTTCTGTTGACTCTGCTGAGTCATCAATCCCTACTTAGGATTTAATTTAATCATAATGTCTCAAAAATATAATAAAACAATTTACATAATTTTACAAAATTGGGGTATGTGACATACACACCCCCTTAAAATGTAACATCGTCCTCGATGTTACTTATTCCTCATCCTCTGCAACCTCCTGGAACAGATTCGGGTATGCTTCCCGCATCTTACTTTCCAGTTCCCAGGTAGCTTCTTCAGGACTAAGGTGCTTCCATTGCACCTTCAGCTGTCCAATTGTGTGGTTCCGCAGAGTAATTTCCTTTCTCCCGAGGATACAGTCCGGTTCCACCAGAACTTCCCCTTCTGGTTCTACCTGTACAACGTTCCAATCAATCACATGAGTAGCATCACGAACATACTTTTTCAGAACATAAATATGAAAAACATTGTGCACTTTTAAGTTAGGTGGTAACGCTAGCTGATATGCAACTTGACCAATTTTAGATAAAATTTCAAACGGACCACAGTAACGTGGCGCTAATTTTGCACAACTCTCTAGTCTTAGGGAGCTCTTATTTGGTCTTATCTTTATGAACACGTGCTCACCCACCTGGAACTCTTTAGGATTTCTTTTTAAATCTGCTAGGCTCTTTTGCCGATCCTGGGCAACCTTCAAATTCTCCTGCACTTGTTTCACAATTTGTTCCATTTCTTTTAATAATTCGTGTCCCAACACTAATCTATCTACTGGATTATTCCAGGAGATAGGAGTGTTACATTTACGCCCATACAGAATCTCAAAAGGACTGAACTTAGCTGATGATTGATAGTTGTTATTGTATGCAAATTCTACTAAATGCAAGTAATCCTCCCACTTACTTGGTTGATCCTTGACGTACATTCTTAACAGATCTTCCAACACCTGATTCACTCTTTCAGTCTGTCCTTCCGTCTGAGGATGGAAAGAGGTGCTGAAATTCAGTGTTGTGTTTAATCCCTTAAACAAGGATTTCCAGAAATTCCCTGTGAATTTAGGATCCCTGTCTGAAATAATAACCTTCGGTACACCATGTAGCCGAAAAATCTGCTTTAGAAAAATGTCAGCTATGTTTGCAGCCTTGTAAGTGGTTTTAACATGAATAAAATGTGCTGCTTTACTTAATTTATCTACTACCACCATAATTGAATCATTCTGATTTTGATTCCTGGGTAATCCAGTAATGAAATCTAAGCTGATTATCTCCCATTTCCAACTAGGAATAGGTAAAGGTTGCAGTAACCCAGCTGGATGTTGATGTTCTGTTTTCACTTGTTGACAGTCCAAACATCTAGCTATATACTCAGCTACTTCAAATTTCATATTAGGCCAGAAATAGTCTTTTCTCAACATGGTGACAGTCTTCTGGTAGCCTGGATTCCCTGAGTAAGGGGTTTTATGAACTTCATCCAGAATCAGCAATTTAACCTTAGGCACATTAGGCACATACCACTACTACATTTTGACCAAAAATCCGACGGCCGTCATGTCGGATTTTCGACACTTTTCTGTCGCATGTACGACACTTTGAATTTTTTTTAAGCGTCGGAAACTTGTCGTCGATTAGCCGACACTTAAATCACCGTCGCTTAAGCGACACCTATGTAACCGTCACTTAAATGTCAAGTGTCTCTTAAGCGACAAAATATTTTCGACGGTAGAAAAAAAAAATTAAAAAAGCCTTCATAACCGTCGCTTAAGCGACGAATATCAACATACGGCGTCGGATATGCGACACCTACAACCGTCGGATAAGCGACGGAGATCCAAAAAGGCGTCGGAAAAGCGACGGTTAGTTAATATTTTTTTTTTTTAAACTACATAAAAGCTTGAAAAACCGTCGGACAAGCGACGGATATAACCATTAACCGTCGCTTAAGCGACAAGTAGAACCGTCGCTTAAGCGACGCTTGTTAAAAAAAAATTAAAATTCATTGAAAACATGAAAATACAGATTGGAGGACAGGTGCGGGAATCAATCTCTTTTCTTCTCCGCTCTCTCTGCTATCTAGCTCTATAGCTATTAAGGGGCAGATACCAAAAAGGCTTTCTCTGCTCGGCAAGATGACTGGCGGTAATCCCTTTATNTGCTCGGCAAGATGACTGGCGGTAATCCATTTCTTTTCTTTTCTGCTCTCTCTGCAGATCACTTTGTGTATCTTCCTATATCTCCACAGCAGCGGAAGGGAATCACTGGGTTTTTTTATCGTTCGTTCTATATCTCGACAGCAGCTGTAGGTAATCTCCGTAATCATAGCCAACACCAATTAGCATAGATCATCTAGCCAGGTTGGTAATGAAGAGAACAGCGAGGGGCGGATTAGTTTACATACTCTTCTTCTAGATCGTTCTTTCTCTCCTTGGTAGCCAGCCAGACATAGAATCCTTCCTTCTGACTAGACCCATTAGCTTGACTTATGACCATACCCGTGCGTGACAAGCAATACCCGTGATGCAGAGCGAGGAAGAATAGAGAGGGATGAATCTGTAACCTTTACCT
>LPNX010700573.1:691803-709427 GCA_001517045.1 Pseudotsuga menziesii | reverse complement strand
CAGTCACTCTCTCAAGCATATTTCATGGTGGAAAGTTTGTATTTCGATCTTACATATTATTTGCAATAAAGGAAGATTGTTTGCTGGAGTTTTTATCCCAAATTGGGTTTCTCCAGGGTAAATGCTTGTGCATGTGTGAGATCTTATTTGTATACTTCTTCTATTGCTGGTTATCATTTCAAGTGTTCATCTATCTGTTGGTTTAAAGATCTAAGTTTTGTTTAAAGTGGAAGAAAAGTAAAAGAACAGTAAACACTTTGCTCGAATATATATATGCTTGAAAAACTAACAGGTTTTGCATGCATGCAACCTATTAGCCACATGTCGCATGCAAAGTGAAATAAGGCCCGCATGCTTGTTAATAGTTGCTTCGGTGGCCTCTTTTAATCCATCGATGACTTAATAACACTGAAGTAATGTACTTTTCTATTCCTGATACTATTAGACCTTAGTCAATTCCCCTTTTCATGAATACCCACTTGAACCTATGGGAATTAAATAGGTTAACGGATGTCTTTGGTGCTTAATTAGAGGACATTACAGTCCTCCCCGCTCAAAATTGCTTGTCCTCAAGCAACTGTAAACCAAGATGTTGCAATACCTGATCTCCTTCCCAAATATTCACGGATTACCCTGTTCCTTAACTTTCTTTCTCGGACTTGTAGAATTTTCTCCGGAATCAGCACTAGAAGCCCCTCGTCGTCCAATGGAGGTAGCTCGTTGGATGAAGTGATTTGTTGTCCCACTGTTTTCTTAAGACTTGATACATGGAATACCTTATGGATTTTATTTTCCTCAGTGAGGAGCTCGAGCTCGTAAGCCACTTCCCCAACCTTTTTATTATTTTGTAAGGACCATAGAAGCGAGGCTTCAGTTTCTTTGCTCCCTTTTTCTTGAGTGAGGATTCTCTATAAAGTTGTAGTCGCAGGTATACCAAGTCTCCCACCTCGAAACTGCGCTCAATCCTGTTCCTTTCTACATACAACTTTTGTTGGTTCTCTGTGTTATCTGTAGATTTTCTTTATGTATCTTGAGAATATCCTGGTTGTCCTAGATCCAATCTTTTTCTTTAGGTTCTCTACTGTTCCCAAAGACTATGTCTGCAAAATTTAACGCCTCATAGCCATACAGTGCTTTGAAAAGAGTCATCCAAATAGACATATGGTGTGTAGTATTATAACAATATTCTCCAAGATGCAACCATTTAATCCATGTCCTATATTGCCTTGCTACATAATTCCTCGGGTATGACTTGATCCATTTGTTGACTATCTCTATCTGTCTGTTGCTCTGAGGATGATAGCTCGTGCTGGTAGCTAATTTTGTCCCCACCAATCGGAAAAGCTCCTACCAAAAGGCGCTAGTGAACATGTTCTCTATCACTGACGATCGTCTTAGGTAGTCCGTGTAATCTGAATACCTCTCTGGGAAATAACTCTGCTACTTGTGCTGCTAAATAGTCGGACAGAATGGCAAAGAAATGGGCAAACATAGTCAGTTTGTCCACAACTACATATAAGCAATCTCTTTCCTGTACCTTGGGAAACCTTGTAATGAAATCCATCGAGATCCTCTCCCACTTATGCTCAGGTATGGATAATGGCTGAAGTAATCTTGTCAGATGGGTGTTCTCTACCTTATTTTATCGGCAAGTACTGCATTCCCTGACATCCTACATTAAATCCTCCTTGAGGCCCTTCCATGAGAACCTCTCTTTGATCTGTCTATATGTCTTTAAGAAACCCTGATGTCCTGACTGTGATGAATCATGTGAAGCGTGCAAAATCTTTTCCTTTAAAGGCAACTCTGGAACCAAGTAAATTCTATTCTTGTAGTAAATGATGTCATCAATCACCCTATATCTGTCGTCCTATATCTGTCCATCCAGCAACTCACAAGTGAATTTATTTTTACAGTATTCAACCAAAAGGTGAGACTTCCAGTCTATAGATATGCTCATGAGAGATAAGGTGATCGGCCATCTAGATAGTGCATCTGCTACAGCATTGTTCTTTCCCTTCACATATTCAATCTCAAAGTCATAAGCTTGGACCTTGCTAACCCATTTTTGTTGTCTTTCATTTAATTATTTTTGTTCCAGAAAGTACCTGAGGCTGTTGTGATCTATCTTGATTTTAAACCTGCTACCCACCAAGTATTGCCTGAATTTTGTTAAGGCATGTAAGATTGCTAACATTCTTTATCATATATAGAGTAGTGACATTCATAATCTTTAAACTTTCTACTTTCAAAGACGATCAGATGGTGGTTTTGTATCAAAACAGCTACTATGCCCTCCCCTGAAGCATCACATTCTAATACAAATGGTTGAGTAAAGTCAGGTAAGGCCAAAACGGGACATGAACTCATAATCTTCTTCATTCTCTCAAATCTATGTTGTGCCTTCTCTGTCCAACCGAATGCCCCCTTCTTTGTAAGATCTATGAGGGGTGTTGTCAACTGTAAGAATCCTTTAGCATACCTCCTGTAGTAAGTGCAAAGGCCCAAAAACCCTTTCAATTATGTTACATTTTTCAGTGTAGGCCAATCCATAATGGCTCTCATCTTTTCCATATGAAACTGTACTCCATTAGCACTTATTACATGCCCTAATTATAACATTTCTTGCATACCGAACTCGCATTTAGACATTTTTTGTATATAAATATTGTTCTCCAAAATTCCCAACACTTCATCTAAGTGTCTCAAATGTCTTCCCATGTTTTATTGTATATCAATATATCATCAAAGCACACAAGTAGAAACTTACACAACTGAGCTTTGAAAGTGTTATTCATGCAGAATTGGAAAGTTGTTGGTGCATTTTTAAGCCCAAAAGGCATGACGAGAAACTCATAATGTTTGTAATGGCAACGAAAGGTTGTCTTTGCAATATCTTGATCCCTCACCCGGATCTGGTGGTATCCTGATCGAAGCTCAATTTTAGAGAAGTACTTTGCCCCTGCAACTCATCAATTCTAGGAATGGGGTACCTGTTCTTGATAGCTTTCTTGATAAAGGCCCTGTAATCAATGCACATCTGTAATGTGCCATCCTTCTTTTTTACTAATACCACTGAGGATGCAAATGGACTAGAACTTGGTCGTATGTAACCCAACTCAAGTAACTCTTTAATTGTTTTTTCTATTTCATCTTTATACCTTTTTGGATGCCTGTAAGGAGTGGTGATAACTGCCTGGGTCCCCTCCTCTAGCTCAATATGATGTGCTCGAACCCATGGTCAGGAGGCCTACCTGCTGGGAGATCTTTGAATACACTCTCATGCTTCTGTAGCAATGCCTGGATGTCTACGGGATGTTGTGTGGTGCTATCTGGAGGCTTTTGGAATGTGACTTAGCACTCGACTGCCCACTCTATGCCTCCCTATCTTAGCACTACCTCCATCCTCGGTGATGATACTGGCTTGGGAGGGTAAGTGTTCATGCCCTCAAGACTACATTCTTGCCATCCTGCCCCTGGAACTCCATCTCCATGGTTCGATAATCAGTGGTATACTTCCCTACAGAATGGAGCCACTGAACCCCTAGCACTACATTTGTATCTGCTACATTTACCACATAGAAAGAGTTTGTCAAAATTGTAGTTCCCCAGTGTTACATTTAGTTTGGGAATCCAATGGGTGCACTCCATGATGGTGTTACCTGCCACTGCTACTGTAAACCCATCAAACTCCTCTGTCTAAATGCCTCGCATAGCTACCCGTGTGTAATGTTCCGTTTTTATAAAAAGGGAATAACTGAAGACTAATAGCACTAAGAGCAGAAAGGTACATCAATTCAGTATTATTAAGTCATCAGTGTAGTAAGAAGGCCATAAGAGTTCATATCATAAAGCATGCAGAGCATGCAAGCCTTTTTTAGTCAATATTAAAGTCAACATCAAATTAGAATTGCATACATGCAAAAGTGAAGCATAAACCCTAAAAGTGACATGCAAACCCTAGAAGTATTTGAAGATCTATTTAAGAAGGGTTATGGGACTAAAGGAAATATCTATTGTTATTGTTGATTGATTTTGGAGTTTCGAGTAGCAGCACAGCGTGCAGCCGCAGCAGTTGGGGTTGGAGACGGTGTCTTCAGCTAGCGAGGGTTCGGCAATGATATATCTGCCCTAGTCTCTTATTGGATAGATCATCTAGGTTTATCCATTGCATCCATCATATACTACAGTATTCAGAGATCCAGCACATTCCGAAGGGTTATTAGCAGATCCACGTTTTGCAGCTGAAAGTAGCAGGGAAAACACACAGGAATTCGCTGGGACCACAAAACCCAAGCTTTCCACCGCATGTTAGCTTCCTCTTTCTCAACAGGCCTATCCTATGTTATGCAGTGATTATCAACCAAACAGATCAGTTGGGGGCGTGAGCAGCAAAACTGCCAATCAATTCGCTAGGGCACTTAGAGGCAGCCAAACCTCCGCATGTGCCAGTCCATCTCTCCGGCATCAGCAGACAAACAAGCTCAGAAAGTTTCAGCCCGAACGAACCTCTCCTCCTACAAAAACGTCACCTTCAGTCTGGAGGGTGCTTACGGTACTGCGGGGCAGTAATAGCGGAGGAAAAGAGCATTATTAGACCACCCATCTGAATCCTTATGCATGCAGCTATCTCTGGAATCATTATCAGCCAGAATATCAGTGGTAAGTATTAATTTCTCTCTACAAAACCCTAACCTAATTCAGCTATATTTTAGGGCATTTTTGCATGGCGAGTTTGCATACACAATTATTTTGCAAATTTGTATGAGATTGAGTGTCGAGTCAGCACTATCATAGAACATTAGAGAATATTAGTATTTGGGATATTATAGTGGTATCAGACCATGATCTTTGCCAGTTGTGGGCACATGATATTATAGTGGTATCAGTGATGTTGGTGAAGCGTATGTCAGAAAAAAGGTTTTTCTTTGCCAGCTTGTGAGAACATGAAGACAATGAGAAGGATCTTGACTGGAAATTTGAAGGTGTTAGCAGTACTTCAACACTTGCCTTGATATCAAAGGTATCTAACCTTGGGTGATGAGGTATGTGCAGCATTTTCCTTTCAAGATTATCACACCATTAAGTTCAGGAGCCAGCCCAAGGATTTGGATTAGGATCTCCTTAAAAGCATAGTTGGGGGAGGGAAGAAAGATGAGCATGAAGTAAAGGTTGTTGGTGAGCTTCATTTGGAGTTAACAGTACATGATGAGGATATGCATGAGGAGATCGCATTAGAGCCATCCTATGAGTCTAGCGACACAAGCACATTCGCTAGTCAGATTGTGGACAAGCCGTGTAATGAGTTCGAGTTGGTACACTCTTCATCACCTACAGCAGGAGTCCAGACAGTTATGAAAGGTGAAATACATGAGGTGCAAGGCAATGAGCACAGTAGTCGAGATAGTGAGCAGTCACACATGGAGGTTAGGGAGAGTTTATACATGCATAAGATAGAGCTTCCAGATGATAGTCACCGAAAGAAGATTGAACGTGTTAAAGAAAGCATTCTAGCGATAAAAGAGAGGACCAAGATACTCCGAGACACCATAGTACAACGAGATGTTGAGCTTACAGTTCTTCGAGTTGTATGTACCGAGTCAGCGGTCAGGATTTCTAGTATTGAACAACAGTTGATTCCTTGATGGGGCAACAAGAGAAACATACTATTGCATTTCAAAGCAGTCCTCTTAAGGAATACATAGACAATGCTTGCAGTAGCTTGAGTCCACATTTGCGTAATGGCGGATGGTTTTTACAGGTTGGCCATGATCGAGAAATTCACCAGCAGTATATGAGCATTCCAGTTGAAATCAGTAGGGCAAAATGTCAGCTTGGTAGGATTATTCCTTGTGATGGTGCTTATGGACAAGGTACTTTTCGGGGGTTGGATTGGAGAGAGATTAAGAGTTGGTGTCCTATTGAGTGGGCGATTCTTGGGAAGACATTCCTAGCCAAGGATATAGTCCCACAAGAGCCTTCAGATATTTGGGATGAAATATGCACAAGTTCGCATTGGGATCCAGGTGGAAGACCTTATGAGGGATGGATACGGTGTTTACTGATGGCGTTACTTGGGAGTCTACATGATGCTCCTTGTGTCGATACTACTCAGGGTAGCGGTTGATGCATTTTGACCTTTGCAATTCTTAGATTGAATTGGGACCCTAGGATTACAATGACTGACAGTTTAGTGATTGCTAGAGGATGCTTTCAGGGGGTCTCTGGTGATGGTACCGTGCAGTGCAGTGTTTTGAGCAGAGGGTGCTATAGATCTCCTAGGATAATTTGGGACCCTAGGATCATCCCCAGATTCAGTTGGTTCAGTTGATTGATTGTGTATTTGCGTTAGCATTGCTTGAGGACAAGCAATCTTTGACGAGGGAGGACTGTAATGTTCTGTTTTTATAAAAAGGGAATAACTAGGGACTAATAGTACAAGGAGCAGAAAGGTACCTCAATACAGTATTATTAAGTCATCCGTGTAGTAAGAAGGCCATAAGAGTTCATATCATAAAGCATGCAGAGCATGCAAGCCTTTTTTAGTCAGTATTAAAGTCAACATCAAATTAGAATTGCATGCATGCAAAAGTGACATGCAAACCCTAAAAGCATTTGAAGATCTATTTAAGAAGGGTTATGGGACTAAAGGAAATATCTATTGTTATTGTTGATTGATTTTGGAGTTTCGCGTAGCAGCATAGCGTGCAGCCGCGGCAATTGGGGTTGGAGACGGTATCTTCAGCTAGCGAGGGTTCGGCAGTGAGATATTTTCCCTAGTCTCTTATTGGGATAGATCATCCAGGTTTATCCATTGCATCCATCATATACTACAGTATTCGAAGATCCAACACATTCTGAAGGGTTATTCACAGATCCACGTTTTGCAACCAGAAGTAGCAAGGAAAACACAGAAGGATTCGCTCGGACCACAAAACCCAATCTTTATTTTGCATGTCAGCTTTTTCTTTCTCAGCAGGCCTATCCTACGGTATGCAGTGATTATCAGCCATCAGTTTGCTCACTTGGAGCAGCTATCAGCCAAACAGATCATTTGGGGGCGTGAGCAGCAGAACTGCCAATCAATTCGCTAGGGCACTTAGAGGCAGCCAAACCTCCGCATGTGCTAGTCCATCTCTCCGACATTAGCAAACGGACAAGCTCAGAAAGTTTCAACCCGAACAAACCTCTCCTACAAAAACGTCACCTTCAGTCTGGAGGGTGCTTACAGTACTACGGGGCGGTAACAACGGAGGAAAAGAGCATTATTAGACCACCCATCCAGATCCTTATGCATGCAACTATCTCTGGAGTCATTATCAGCCAAAATATCAGTGGTAAGTGTTAATTTCTCTCTGCAAAACCCTAACCCTAATTCAGCTATATTTTAGGGCATTTTTGCATGGCGAGTTTGCATGCACAATTATTTTGGAAATTTGTATGAGATTGAGTGTGCGAGTCAGCACTATCATAGAACATTAGAGAATATCAGTATTTGGAAATCTATAAAGTTGCGGGTTACTCCATCGTCAATTAGCATGCCCACTCGGTGACCCTGTATTACTTCCCTGACTCGGAGAGTGTGAAATCTAGGTACTCCTGATAATGTGCAATAACCCTGCCCCTGGGCTCTCACTGAAGTGACTCCTCCTATGTTGGTCTAAGCTCCTCTACCTGCCCTTGCTCTTGCTCATCCTCGTCCTCCCCACTACCACAATAGACCTCGATGTATTAGGCCTTGGATTCACCTGCGCACCTGTGGCCTGGGACCCATGGTTCTTGACAACTGAAACACAATTTCTTTCTTCTTAGTTCTTTTCTAGTGTCATCATCCACCCAATTCTTTCTCGGCCATTCTTGCTGGAAAGGTTTCTTATCTTTTGTTAGGGAAGGTTGGTTTAGGGGGGGATCTGTTTCTGGAACTAAGTCTTGCAAATCCCTAGTCTTGTTGATGTCATCCTGTCAGGTGGATGGTTTGTGGGCTTTCACCCACTCACGTAGAGGTTCAATCAGGGCCTCCCTAAATAACATCACAAGTCTTCTCTCTGAGATATCTGTCATCATAACTGCAACTCGCTGAAACTTTGTATGGAGGTCTCTACACTGCTTGTCTATTTGAGTTGGGCTAGCTCTCTAAAATGTGTCTCTAGGTCTCTTCCGTCAAAACGCTCGATGAGCCTCGGTATGAAATCAGTGTATGAAGTGATATTGTTGTGACCCAGTGTCACCAACCTGTGGTACCATCATTCATGGGCTTCCCCGTCCAAATGCAAGGTAGCTAATTTGATGGCATCTGCTTCGGTCATAGGATTAAGTTGGAAGTAGTTATCCAACTTTTGTACCCATATTCTCGTTGAACGACTACGTGTCCCATCAAAGTTAGGAATGGTCATCTTCCTCACTGTCCTCTGCAATTCATAGTTCTGGATGAATCCCTTGTTAAACCCTCTCGGTTTGTTCCTACTTTTCATGTTGCAGAAGTCTGAAAATGGCATGGCTAAATGAAAATCATCCCCCAAATCCCTGTATTCCTGTAAATATGCCCCGAATGGTTCACTCTGCTCAACAGGCATGATCGGTCATGTGGTGGGATTCTCCAAAAATTGAGGTATGGTATGTCTAGACGATTTGTTGGATATGTGAGGAGTATTCTGCATAGTAGTATATACTATATTCATGTCTTACATTGTTCCTGGTGGATCCCTTCTCATCCTGCGTGACCTATAATTTATGGTGGTCTTGCCCTAGTTTGTTGGCTAGCCTGTTTATTGCACTTAATACCTCCTTTTGTCCTTTAGCCAAATCGTTTAGAGCACTGATGAGACTATGGAATGCCTTTCTATCCTCTTCTTCTGAGGTGCCTTTTCCCTTGTTAACTTGTGAATACGTCATATCCTTTGATTTTGTATCCTCTAGATTAATTTCCTCTAGATCTGGGTCTTCTGTGTACTTACCCCTTCTTCTTCTATATGTCACAAAAGTTGTATCTTCTAGATTCATCTAACTTGTTATTGCATGTTCATGTTCAGGCCCTCATGTGGCCAAGAACATGCTCTGATACCACAGTAATATCCCAAACTGATATTCTCTTCTTTATACTAGTTCGATTGACGTATTGTTTATTGGTTCAGAGTTTTTTGATGTTTATAACTTATAAAATTAAATTGCATGTAATAGCATGATAGTGCACAAACCTCAAAATATGATAAAGCTCAGATTTATAATGAACTAGCTTCACATATACTGTAAGGACATACCAATAATAATAGCTTGGGTTGTTGATCAATACAAAAGAGACATGCATGCCATGCATCCAATATAGCTCCAAAACATGATGATCCCTTCAATCAATTCGCCCATGCAAAAGAGATACGCCCTCCTTCTCTCTTGATCCTTCGTAATTGCTTCAGTAAGAGAAATGGAATGCTAGAAATCCACAGATAAGATGAGAGAAGTCTTCTAGAGAGAACGAGTACAACATGCAAGAATTCTGGTGATTGTGGATCAAAATACGAATAGCTCTCTAAAGATGAATTCGCCCATGCAATAAACACGTCTTTCTCTTCCTTGTAATGATTCGTTATTGTTCTTGATGGACAAAGATGGCATTTGAAATTGCTAGATAAGGGAATATGGACCTTCTGAAGAGTTTGGTGAAGACATGCAAAGGATAAGAGGTCTCCTGAATTAAATACAAATTATTCCCCAGCTATTCAATTCGCCCATGCAAGAATTTGTGCGTCTTTGTAAGATAGATTTCTCTTGTGCCTTGGTTGTGCTGGATCTCTGATGGATACTGAATAATGTTGAAGAACTAATGATATATCTGAGTAATATAGCCTGGATGTGATTAGGGCAAACAAATTTCGTTGTCGAAAACACTTGTTAGTCAAGGACTCACGCCCTCAACCCAACTTGATTGATGAGCTCTCGAAACCAATTCTCAAAAGTGAATAATAATTATGGATACCTTTTACAGTTCAACTTAGCTTCTATAGAGTTGAGGTTGCATGACTAGGTTTGCATGCATGCAACCTATTTGTTGCATGTTGCATGCAAAGTGAAATAAGGCCCGCATGCTTGTTGATAACTGCTTCGGTGGCCTCTTTTAATCCATTGATGACTTAATAACATTGAAGTAATGTTCTTTTATGTTCCCGATACTATTAGTCCTAAGTCAATTCCCTTTTTCATCAATACCTGCTCAAACCTATGGGAATTAAATAGGTTAACGGGTGTCTTTGGTGCTTAATTAGAAGAGGACATTACAATTTAGTGTTACACTTCTACTACAATTACTCTGAAAAAATCATTTTTAATTTCAGCGCTGACACATTTGCAGTCTTCAAAATAAGGGTTAGGTCATAAGTTGGAGGGATGTTTGACTTCAAAAGAAGTGTTACGGTGTAAATGTAAGACCCAAATTGGCTTGTGGAACCTTTCCGTTGTTGAGCACAAATATATGAGAAGGCTTCGTATCAGATTAGAAGTCAACTTTTGCATTTTAGGCTCTTATCTGAAGGTGTCAGATTTCAAGTTCGAGTTTTATTTGAACTCTAAAACTAATATAGAGAGAAACAAGATGTCAATTGGGTGTAGCTTGAGCAGTGGTTGTGAGGAAAAGTTGTTAGCCTCCCCACCCAGGTTCAAATCCCACTTTGTGACATGTTTGCACCTAGTGAGTTGATCATTGATGAGCTATATATGATCTGTTCATGAATTGTTGACCTAACCTTGTGCCTTGAAGAATGTGGGGTTTAACCTGGGTTCCATCCTCAGAATGAGGGGAAGTGGCCAAGAGGTTTTCCCCAGGATATGTTACCTAGAAAGAGACATAAACAAGATAAAATCTTCCTCAACACAAGCAACTTTTGAAATTCAATTGTTGTTGAGAGCATTTAGAGCTCTGGTTTCAGGGGGCATGTTGGAGGACCAAACATCAAGCACCAACTTAGTATTAAATATATTTCTTATATTATGTAATATTTACGGTAGTAGACATTAATATATATTTCTTATATATTTCTAAATGTTACAATGGTCACATATCCAAGAGGTTTTCCCCAGGATATGTTACCTACAAAGAGACAAAAACAAGATAAAATCTTCCTCAACACAAGCAACTTTTGAAGTTCAATTGTTGTTGAGAGCATTTAGAGCTCTGGTTTCAGGGGGCATGTTGGAGGACCAAACATCAAGCACCAACTTAGTATTAAATATATTTCTTATATTATGTGATATTTACGGTAGTAGACATTAATGTTAGTGATATGTGACCATTGTAACATTTAGATCTTAAGGTCACTGGTTAGGTGGTTAAACCACCATAACCAACCTAGGGTGTTATTTAATGATGTAATGGGGGATAATTAACTTGAGAGAATGGTATTTGACATATGTAATCTTGGTACGCTACCTTAGGTTCTAAATCGTGTACATGTTGCATGTTGGAGCATCATTAATATATCTGCCATTTCTTATTCTCTGCACATTTAAGTGTTTGTTAATTTGTTATGCACCCATATAAAATCCTGCAATTATGTATCCCTACAATGAACTGTGACCAATTCCTATCTTGCTCCTCACCTCAGCTCACATAGATTTCAGTAGTTAATTTCACTTTCCATCAATTTGACATATGTACTTTTGCAAGAATCTGTAAGCACAAAATGTACAGATCACTTGTAGCCCTCTATTAATGGAGAACCTTCATCACTCCACTATCAGTGGGATACCAGCATTTGGATCATAATTAATAGCCCACTGGATCAAAGCTTTTCTAAAAGAAGAGAAGGTGATTTCAGAGGAGACGAATTGTCTACTAAGCATTTGCTTTGCAGGCTGAAATATTGGAGAGTCAAATTAAGAGTCGTAAGACCTAAAAGGAAAGCATCTAATTAATCTTACACAACAAGTACACTGGGGATGAATTGACGACTAAGCATTTTGCTTTGCAGGCTGAAGCATTGGAGGGTCAAATTAAGAGTTGTAAGACCTAAAAGGCAAGCATCTAATTAATCTTACACAACAAGTACAGTGTTCCTGGGTAATTTGAAACGTTTAAACTTTATTGAGCAAGAGTGCACACTCCTAACAATTTCCATGAAAAGTTCAACAAAAAATAGCATACAGTGTAGCAGTCATCTATTTGTGACACAAAATTCTACAATAAACCATGAATTACCAAGAGATTAGTTTACAACTCATTAAAAAAATCGAGCTTCACCTTTCTCTTCTTCATCATGACTTTAGCTGCTGCCTGCATACGAAATAAAAGTCGAATTGGTGACTTAAGACAGAGAATTGTCACTAAGGCAAAAGCCAGATGAAATAGCAAGACACTTTATTAGCTAGACCTTAATTCACCACGCTTGGAACAGACCAACATTTACCTGTGTACAAAGAAATACACCAGTAAGATTCAAGTCAATGACATCCTGCCACTGAGATTTTGTCATTCTCATCATTAGTGTGTCCCTTGTAATACCTGCAAATAAAACTCCATACACCCACACATAAGAATAAACGATAAATAAATATGGCAGATTGAGAAGATCCAAACATGAGAAAAAAAGACATAAAAGACTTAGAAATACCTGCATTGTTTACCAAGATGTCAATTGTTCCCCATGAGTCAATTACCTGTTCAAATAATAACAGCGAAAATGAAATCATCAATTAGTGTATAACATCATAACAATCGAAGTGCAGTTTAAAATGATCGCATGATATCTCATATTGACAGCAGCCTTAGTCTGGATAATTAGTCCTCACTGTTTTAAACATGCCCTCGACATCAGACTCCTTTGACATATCCCCTCCATAAATAAGGGCTGAGCCACCAGCAGCTTCAATCTGTGGTCATTTCACTCTTACAGGTTCAATAAAGATAATAAAGACAATAAAAAACTATAATGCAATATGTGTACTTTACATTAGACGCTATAGTGTATATCAAGGAACAAAGCAGTGTATATATATCACAGTTAAAAAAATCAATGAAAAACGTCGATGTCCCAAAAAATTGCGATTTTTTCTGGCTGTCGATATTTCCGGCAGAAAAAGTCGCTATCTTTTGGAAAAATCAGACCTCACGATGTTTTGAAAAATGGCATTCTTTTAGGAAAAATAATGTGACAAGCCAAAAAATCGCTAGGGAGGCAATTTTTTTTAAAAGTTCTTAAAAAAATTTGACCGGTTTTGTACAAATGACATTGAAATCAGTAATATTAAATGGTAATGTTAAATTTTTTGAAGTAAAAGTGACAATCTCCTTATCTTTTATTTTTCATCCGTGACATTCTCCTTATCTTTTATTTTCCATCCTTTTATACTTTTCTTAAATTTTTAACATTACCATTAATTGTTTCAGGATGTTTGAAAGTGGTTCCAACCTAAGTCACCGGGTTCGGCGATTTTTCGCCTTCAAAATCGAAAATCGCCGAATGTTGGAGCAACCCGAATTTGTTTCAAAAAAATCGCCAATTTTAAAGTGGGTAAACCCTTTTGCTGCCTACGACTGTTCCCCGATAAATTTTCTGGAGTATTAGCTCGTGGCCGCCTTGAAGTTTGGTGAGTCGTATTTCATGCCCTATTTCTGGTTGGTTTCGGTAGATCGTGGATTCCTTTCTGTCGGTTCCAGCAGCTCATGGTTCCAGCAAGTCGCGGTTCCAGAAAGTCGTCGTGAGTAGTTTTGGTTCCAGAAAGTCATTGTGGTTCCAACAAAGTCATCGAGGTTCTAGAAGGTCGTCGAGAACTCGTGATTCCGGCAGTTCGCTATTTTATTTAATACTTAAATATAAAATAAAATATTTTTAATTTCCAAAATTTATACACGAATTTTTTGTCGATTTTTATCACCAAACTTTTTCTTGCCGATTTTTTGTCGATTTTCAAGGTCTCCGAATTCGAACACGAACTCGAACCAGGTGACTTAGGTTCCAACCTCATCAGACTTCATATGCAAAAGTAGAATTTTAGATCCCATTCAGAATTCAACAGACTTAAAAATTTTCAGGATTTAAGGATTGCAACGTTTCCACTGGATTCTATCATGTATGAGGGTAAGGGATTCGAATTTAACTAAGTAGCATGGGTAACCGTACCCAGGGGTAGGGCACACACAGTGTTTTAAAAACCAGCCGAGTCCGAGTCCGAGTTGGCCGAGTTGACCCCCGGTCGAGCTGACTCGGCCTGCAACTCGGCTCAGGTGGCCGATTTTATACTTAGTTGGCAGAGTTGGGTCCGAGTCAGCCGAGTTAGGGTCTGAGTTGGCCGAGTCACCCGAGTTGACCAAGTTGCAACCCGAGTCAGTCAAGTTAGCTGTGGCAGACACCCACAAGAATGCAAACTCCAAAATAACATGTTTATTTTTTATTTTTAAGATTTTTCTTATTCTAACCATAACCTGAGGTCATAAGATGACCCCCTGCATCTCTATTTGCCTCACACTTCTGTTATAAGATGTTTGTGAGCATTTGGCATTAATGTTGTTTGGATTCATGTAGGCTTGGAGGAGCGTCCAACAGTGAAGAACAATCAACATGATTGGAGGAGTTGGACTGTTGGAGACCGGTTTTTTGTTACCTAGATGTATGTTAGCTTCCAGCTAGCCATTGTTTCTTTTTTTCTAATTAAATTAACAAATATCAGTCCTGTTTTCTATTGTTTGCTGCCAAAATAATAAGATTTTTTTCTTTTTTCTTTGCATGTTTAGATTTGCTTAGCATTTAGATTCTAGATTGGCCCCAGAAAGAAAAGATCAGGCATGGATCCATGCTCATGTCATTCAAGGGAAAATGTATTGCAAGTGTTACAAGACATGGATTAAAGGAGGGGGCATTAATAAATTTAAACAACAGTGGGCTGCTGTTAGAGGAAATATTGCCCCATGGGAAGCTGATTTAGAGTTTATTGGTGAGATTAGGTTGGAGTTGCAACAACAATTTGATGAATTTGAAGAGGAGAAGGCTAAACAAAAAGAGATGTATGATCATTGACATATGATGTAGTGGCATCATAGCATGTTGTTTTTTGGACTCTACAAGCCATTTAGGCCTCATTGATTATGTTTTTTGTTCTAGATATGTATTGCACAGTACACTCGATGCCATTTTGATATATTCACACTTATATGGTATATGCATGAGTAGACGTTGGATATTTTGTCTCTAATGCTTTGCAAGTATGGATTAAAATCTTTAAAATATTATTTTTCTTTAAAATTTAATATTTTATGTATTTTTTGAGTAATCCGAGTCATTAAATTCAAATCAGCCAAGTCATTACCGATTCCGAGTCTGAGTCCGAGTTGACCCTTGACCGATTCCGAGTCCAAGTCCGAGTTGACCCTTGACCGATTCCGAGTCCAAGTCCGAGTTTTAAAACATTGGGCACACATACCCGTGCCGGATACTTGTACCCACGTACCGGAAACCACGTACCCGCATACCCTGCCCCACCTTGCTATACCCAAAACTTGGCCAAAGTACCTGAGACGTTTCTCACGGATTCAAGGGACATTGATTGCAAAAGAGACGGAGTACCCTTGTTTTGGGGACGCCTAGGGACGCCCAAGGACCAGTTTTGTACTGGGTGCCCCTCTTTTGGATACGCCTAGGGGCCAGTTCGGTACGAGCCCAGCCAATTTTGTACTAGTGACATTAAAGTCAGTAATATTAAATGGCAATGCTAAATTCTTAAAGTAGAAGTGACATTCTCATTATCTTTCATTCTCTATCCTTTTACTTAAGTGTTTGACACTACCATTAATTGTTTCAGGATGTTTGAGAGTGGTTCCAACCTCATTGGACTTCATATGCAAAAAGTTGAATTTTAGATCCCATTTAGAATTCAACAAACTTAACAGCTTTCAATATTTCAGGATTGCAACGTTTTCACTACATTTTATCATGTATGAGGCAATGGGATTCGAATTTAATCAAGCACATCAACCTCTCTATGTACCTTGATGTTGGTGGTGCTTATCGTTGAAGTCCTCTGTCATGACCTTAACAAAAATGTACCCTTCACTCAAGCTAAATCAATTATTAAGCATGGAAAGCTTTTACTACCTTATTTTAACACTTGGAATAGTAAGTTCATTCAAAACTGTAGGTTGTTGACTAATGTCCTTGGAGGACCAACTTTGAGGTTCAAGGCAGAGGCAAGGGCTAGAGCCTAGAGGAGGGGGCGCAGGGTGCTATTGATGAATAGGATCCCAATAAAGATAAGGAATTTGATATGTATTTATTTGTTTTACCATGAATATTTTTGGACTCTATAGGCCATTTAGCCTCTTTGTTTATGTATTTTGGGTCAGATATGTATTGCGCTTGATGCTATTTTAGTTGTATGCACCCTTGCTATATACATGAAAAACTTTGCCTATTTATGTATAATGGTTTGGATTCATATGGATGCACATGAATATATATGTATAGTGAAAATAATTTAAATTTCAAATGTATTAAAATTTATAAATTTATGATTATATATAGTACCCCCAACGTACCCAAGTCCCCTGTTTCAAAAAATGGCATCTATGTCCCCGCACCTGTCTATGTACCCAAGTTTCCTGGAAACTTAGGAATTTAATCAAGCACATCAAACTCTCTATGTACCTTGATGTTGGTGGTGTTGATGCCTAATTGTTGAAGTTGATTGAGCTCCTCTGGCATGACCTTAATATAAATGTACCCTTCAGTCAAACAAAATCACTTATCAAGCATGGGAAGCTTTCTCTACCTTATTTTAATGCTTAGATTAGGAAGTTTCATCAAAATTGTAGGGTGTTGCCTAATGTCCTTGGAGGATCAACTTCGAGTATCGAGGTAGGGACTAGGGCTAGAGCCTAGATGAGGGGGGATGACCAATGTTCCAACTAGAGTTGAAACTTCTAAATTTCCAATCTTTGGAACTTTGATGTATCATTTTTTATTTGGCGTCCACTACATCATATATATCAGCTAAGTCACCGGATTCGGCGATTTTTCTCCTTAGAATTCGAAATTCGACGATTTTTTGGGGACAACAAATTAAATCGTTCAAAATCGGCGATTTTTTGCGGCCTGCAACTAAACCTAATCCCTCCAAAACTACCGTCACGCTCATTGTACGAGTGAAGTCGTTGTCCTGAGTCCCTGCACACAGTCGCAAACGCAATATTCAGGGCAGTCTTGACTCAATTGACCAGTCTTCGAGGCTGAGGACTGCTAACTGCTGGAGACAATCTGCAATCAACCAAGAACCTTTTGTTTCATCTAACTAGTTTATCCAACTGTACCTTCCCTTTGGACCAAATATCCACGATGTTGTACCTAGCCGTCGGAGTGTATAAACTGTTTGTGCGTTAGATCTCGAATTTTACATTATAATTGTCCAACTAACCCTGTCGGAACCATGCCATTGGTCCAATCCTTAATTTAGTTTAGATTTTCTTTGACTATTTGAAAAGGATGTGAATGCATCGGAGGTTTGGCCATACTTTGGAGTCCAAGGGTATGGTTATCTGAAGCATTAATGATATTACATAAATTGTAATGTAATTTTGTAAAGTCAAGTTATTTATATATTCATATAAATTTAATATATAAAAGTTATGTATAAAGTTTAGAATATAATAT
>LPNX010700573.1:676184-691709 GCA_001517045.1 Pseudotsuga menziesii | reverse complement strand
AAGTTTAGAATATATATTTAATACTTTATCAATTTATAAAAGTTATATTATATAATTAAAAATATTATTGAAAATAAAATTTGGGTATATATATATATATCTAAGTTGCCAGAAAACTTGGGTACGGGGATGGGGACGGGGACTGGGACGCCACTTTTTGAATCAGGGGACTTGGGTACGTCAAGGGTTTTGTATATATTTCAATAAGTAACAAGTACAATTAACATGCACATTGCTTCAAAGTTCATAAACCATAGATATAAAGTGGGAACTACATATGAACATTAAGTATAAACATGACAATAGTTGATGGAGCTTTTGTTTTTTCAAAATTAGAAATATGCACATGCATAGAAAGTTGAAACTTCTGCACAAACATCAACAAAGTAGGTTTTCTATCATTCATTAAGGACAAAGATTACGGTCTGTGCAACAACATTGAAACAACTTGCACAAAGGATCAACAATAAACACAAACTATGCCAAGAAAAATCCAATGACAAGATCCAGAGGCATAAAAGAATAAGGCAATCTTCTAGAAGAAACAGTCTAAGAATAGATGCCAGCCCCTCCAAGCTAGATAGTGCCATGTCCTTAACTTAATAGCACAAACCTTTTAAGTCTAAGACAACCTAAGCTTATCTTGCCTCTCCTCTGCATGTATCCTCCCCTTTGCGCAACAAGCTCTCCTCTCACGGGCTCCAACAAAAGTCAAGACTCAACTCTGCGTTGAGAGAAGTGGACAGGCCCGCAGTGAAGAAAATCTTGACTTAATAAAATGAAATAGTTCATTCACACATTCTGTCAAACAGTTTCAGGAACTAGGGCTTTAACTTGAATTTAATGAAAATTAAAACCACACTTCTGAAAATGCACTTCAAAATTCTGCCATATACTGAAACATTTTAAGTAGATGAACACAATAAAATTTTGGTCTAAAGACCGATCAAAACCCCACTTCTAGGGGAAAACCCTAGAAAGAAATTTTTCATTAAAGAAGACAAACTCAAAAAAAATTCTACAACTTAGAAAAAAAATTTCCTCTGAACCCTACTGGCAATTTTTCCAAAAACACCTTCTACAGCAAAATACCTCGAAAAACGTGCCTACTGTACAGTACGACCTGCTGTACCTTCACACGTGCAGGTACGGTCTATACTTTTTGTCACGTGTGGCTGTACGAATCTATCAGTTCTGTACTTTTCTGCTACCTCGAAATTCGTGCCACTGCCTACAATTAATGTTGTACGACTTGTCAGTCTTTTCTGTACTTTCATGGCTCGAGAAATGTGCCCACACGTGGCTGTACGGATTGCTTCAAAATGTCATTAATGCTACTACAATTCTGCATTTAATACTGTCACTTGCATTGGAATTCGTGCCAGGGGTCTTCTCTTTCTTCTTTGGTCTGCAATCTCTTTCTCTTTCTCTTTGGTGAGTTATCTTTCATTTGCCCTCTTTAATGTTTTATACTTAGATTTTGTAACTATCTTCAATAACTACCTATAATAGGGTTGAAGATCTTTTTACAAAATCAAGAGTCCACAACTTATCTCACTTTTAATAATTAAACACGTTAATTATTAAATACATTTTTAAGTGAGACCAACTTTTCTAAAGTATAAAAACATAATCACTTTATTTACATAAACGTCACTTTGTTACATAAATACATAATGACAAAAACTTTCAAGTCCTCTCATCACACCCACACCAAAAACATGGGAAGACCTTCAGAGATACAATTCAAAACTCCCTCCTAACGAGAAAGGTCCACAGCATTGTCTTCACCTCGGACTCCTGCAACAGCTCCCTCCTGCCCTGGAATCAACCTCGAAAACAAATGCCCAATCTCAAACTGAAACTCTAACATCTGAGACTCAACCTGAGTCCCATCATCCTGCTCAACTTCACCATCACTTGACTGGTTGAGTCTTCTGCCAGTGCTCAGGAGAGAGTCGCTCTCCTCATCTCTATCAAATGCAGCATCATCTTCGTCATTTGACTCTGACAGCCATCCTCCTGGTCCTACTCGCACAACATGTCCTTTCAGGACATATAATCTATCCCTGCGATCTCCCAATAAAAGATGGTGGTGCCAACTGGTTCATCCCTCCGATACAGGAAAATATGACCAGACCTAATCATCATCCCATAGCCATCATCCTCGAATGATGAAACTGAGAGTTTGCTCACTCTCATCCCAGGTACAAATAAAACTCCGTGTACTTCCAAAACCTCTCTAAGGTCTAGTTGGAACCTGACTGTTCCAACCCCTTGAATAGCAATCTGAGGACTGTCAATGTCTGTTTGAATGAAGTGCCCGGCCCCAGCATTGTAATCATCTGAAAAGAGTCATAGACTCCAGTCATATGTCTAGTTGCACCGTTGTCAACAACCCAGACATGCTCAAAGATAGAACTTCCTACACTGGAATCAATTGAGACAAGAGAAAACTCTTGCTCAAACTTTGTAGAAAACTCTTCTACAACTGCAGATGCTGCTACATCTCTATCAGTCTTCACAACATTTTTCCCAAGACATTTTGTGGCATAGTGTCCCATCTTGCCACAATGAAAGCATTTAATCTAACTTAGATCTTTCTTCTTCTTATTCTTGGATTTTGCTGCAAGTGCCACATTCTGCTCAGCATCCTCACTAGTTTGGCCAACCTGTGCCCCATCTTGGATTTCTTCTTGGGTGAAGTCATCCCACAATCTAGACCAACTTGGAAGAGTTTCTCTACCCACAATACACTTCACAAAAACCTCCCACTTCTTGGTGAAGGCCTTCAGGGCTATCCTCACTAGTTCTGAATCAGGAATGGTTTTTCCTACTGCTGCCAACTCGTCCTTAACTTGTGTAACACGAGTAAGGTAAGAAGCTACACCCTCATCATTTTTCATTTTAATGCTATGTAGCTTGTCTTTTAGGGCCATCTTCCTATTTTCATTCTTTGCTTCGAACAACTTGGTCAAAGTGTCCCATATATCTTTAGCAGTTTTCTTATCTGCTAAGTGTGGTACGAGATGGTCTTTAACCCCATCCAAGATAATTCTCTGGGCTCTGGCTTCAAGAGCTTCAAACTCCACAAGCTCATCTTTATCTGTTGGCTTGGTCATGACACTGTTAATAAAAATCCAAACCCTAAGTTCTTTCAAAACAGCAGTAATTCGTACCTTCCATGGAATGTAGTTGGACACTCCATCCAACCGATCCTCATACCTAATGTTCATCATGGAAAATAACTTGCAACCAAAAATTAACTAAAGAAAATATCTAACAATTTTCTGAAACTTCAGAGAACACCTACTAAACTTCTTTTTCAGTATGACTATGTTAAACTGAGATCTTATACCATTAGCTCTGATACCATGAAGAAAATCTTGACTTAATAAAATGAAATAGTTCATTCACACATTTTGTCAAACAGTTTCAGGAACTAGGGCTTTAACTTGAATTTAATGAAGAGTAAAACCACACTTCTGAAAATGCACTTCAAAATTCTGCCATATACTGAAACATTTTAAGCAGATAAACACAATAAGATTTTGGTCTAAAGACCGGGCAAAACCCCACTGCTTGGGGAAAAGGGGAAAACCCTAGAAAGAAACTTTTCATTAAAAAAAGGCAAACTCAGAAATTTTTCTACAACTCAAAAAAAAAATTTCCTCTGAACCCTACTGGCAATTTTTCCAAAAACACCTTCTACAGCAAAATACCTTGAAAAACATGCCTGTTGTACTTTCACACGTGCAGGTACAATCTGTTTTTTTTGTCACACGTGTGGCTGTACAGATCTCTTAGTTCTGTACTTTTCCGCTGCCTCCAAATTCGTGTCACTGCCTGCAATTAATGTTGTACGACATGTCAGTCTTTTCTGTACTTTTCTACCTCGAGAAATGTGCCCACACGTGGCTGTATGGACTGCTTCAGAGTATCATTAATGCTGCTGCAATTCTGCATTTAATGTTGTCACTTGCATTGGAATTCGTGCCAAAGGTATTCTCTTTCTTCTTTGGTCTTCAATCTCTTTCTCTCTCTCTCTGGTGAGTTATCTTTCATTTTCCCTCTCTAATGTTTTATACTTAGATTTTGTAACTATCTTCAATAACTACCTAATCTAGGGTTGAATATCTTTGTAAAAAATCAAGGGTCCACAACTTATCTCACTTTTAATAATTAAACACTTTAATTATTAAATACATTTTTAAGTGAAACCCACTTTTCTAGAGTATAAAAACATAATCACTTTATTTACATAAACGTCACTTTGTTACATAAATACACAAGGACAAAAACTTTCAAGTCCTCTCATCACACCCACACCAAAAACATGGAAGGACCTTCAGAGATACAATTCAACACGCAAGGTCTTAAGAGGGTAGGGGGGCCCAAACCTACCCCGTCCCTCTTCGTTAAGGTAATTTTTTTTTATAATTTTCACATACTGGAGTCCTCTAAGTCCCCAAAATGAACAAAGTTTCCGGTTTTTAGGCCAAAGGTACACGATACTTGGGGACTTCGGCGGGGACTTCAGGGGACGTCGATGAAGTACCTGACTCGGTTTCCTGGGCTTGGGGACGGGGATGTGAACCCAACCCCTGGGGACAGGTACCCCTATAACATATATATATATATATATATATATATATATATTCGAATTTAATAAATAAAAAATTGCTCAACGATTTTTTTCTGAATTTCATTCATGTCGAATTCGAACACGAACGCGAACCAAGTGACTTAGTATAGAAGTGCTTTCTCCATATTTATGTGTAAATGTGTTTATCTGATGTTGTTACTTTATATGTTTAAAATTCTGGGAAAAATGAATATATTTTGTATTTTTCAATGATTTTTGCAGTTTTCCGATTTTTTCGCCGATGTTGCCAAGAAGTTGTATTCGGGACCCTTGCCAATTTTTTCAACTATGATATATATGCAAACAACAAAAACCACGCAGCAATTCTGAAGAAACAAAGTACTGACACTACAAATATAAGGCCCCCACAGCAATTTAATCTTTTATAATACAAAATACATTTGAAAGGCTAATCCTTCCGATCAAAGGCACCTTCTGAAAATTATGGCCCATCCAAATAGTGTTTGGAAACATGAGATTTTCAGATGAATCAATCATCTCAGTTAGGCTTTGAAAAGAATAAATAATTTCAGATGATGATAGATTTGACAATATAAACAAATAAAGGACACTTCAAAATGGGAATTTAAAAAGTGAACCCCAGATTTTCACATAAAAGGTTTAAGATTCTTGTTTCTAGTTAGCTTTTGTGGGTTTCTATCAAAAAATACAAGAGCAGCTGTCTCTAAAATTCAAACTTACCTGTCTAGAGACATCTTCAGCCTCCTTTATGGACCGAGCATAGTTCACAAGAACCTGCATCACCGTTTGATTAAAGATAAAAGAGAATTACCTTCCCATGTTACAAAGTACTCCCTGTATTTCAAAAAAAACAGAAAACAGCCATCCACCTATGGAGAATGATAATTGTTAGAAGGAAGCAAATCACATAGGACAGGAAGGAAGACAATACCACATTATAAAAGGATGAAAACAAACAATCGTAAAAGCAGATTAAAGTGATACTCCAGTTAGGTATCCAGAAGCAAAGTAGAGAGTTTACAATTCCACAATGAGGAGTGGTCTAATAATTTTGCATTGATGCAAATAGAAAGGGGCAAAGAGCCACAAGCGAAATGTGAATGTTCCTGAGGATCAGCAATGGACTCTACTCCAGTTACCAGAAGCTTGGCATGACTTTAGCATTAACATTCATTAACTTGTCATACGGATCTAGCATGAGTGGTTAAAGAGGAAGAGTATTACCCTCCCAGCCAAATTCAACTCCCACAAGTGAAATATTGAGCTTTTAAATGAGTATATTGTTGACAAAGCCTCAAGCTTCGGCACAATCAAAATTACCCTGGGTACCACCCTTGAAATGAGGGGAAGCACCCAGAGGGTTTCTCCATGAAATGCATTCCATGGAAACCAAGAAAATAACATCATTAACTTCCCTCTCCAGCAAAAAACCTGGGCCTTCAACATAGAATTCATTAATTTCCTTTACAGAAAAAGCAAAGTAAGCCTTATTTGATACACAGTGGAGATCTGAGAGTTCCATTATAAAAAAACCGAAATACAGATTTTTTTTCAAGAGAAGGTATTTGAGCAAAGTAATGCAATTGAACCTTCAAGTGGCTAGAAACCTACCAGTTCCACAGAAAAATGATTAATGATGACTAAAATGAATATGTCACAGAAAAAAGTTGAAAACACTTGAACTAAAAGGAATTAAAACTGTGACCTGTCTCACTTAACTTGAGAGAAAATAACAATGGTATCATGAATTTTTTTGTTTTGTGTCACTACAGTTGCAACTAAGCAGAATATGAACCCAAGATGATATATTTCTATATGACTGTTATGAAAGATTTTCATTAAACACGACACAACCAAATCTAATTATGGTGAAAGTTAAACATCTAATACAAATAGTATGCTACCACAATCCAATGATACAGAGCTACAAACAGATAGACAATACTAATACTAGATAACTAATCGTATAGTGTATATTGTATATTGAATTCTCTTAAATTGGAATAGGAACTTTGATCAACGATCACTAATTATAATAACCAGATTTTAGTTTTGGATAGTTTTTAAGCTATCAGGAGGCTAGGATCCCTTTAAGAAAACACTATCATCTTAAGTATAAATGGTTGGCAATCATTTTAATCCAAACTATGGTAGGTGTAGGATTATGATACTTCGGAGTTCATAATAAAATTACTTGTAATGAAAAATTATATCATATGATCAAGTGTCAAACATCTTGAGAGTTATGCCATGTTAGAAACATATACATAGAGGACTATCATTGGCAACTTCAGCAACAGGAACTGAGTTCAATGGATAATGCCCGAGAGTGATCAGAGTGCCTATTTTTCATATGTTCAAAACAATAAGCCACACCCCATACTTATATGTGTGTGCTGTAGGTGCATGATGAATGGAATCTCTGTATGGTAACTATATATTCTGTTAATCATTTGTATGGGAGCCTAGCCTGTCAACGAGATGACATCAGTATTGTTATGCCATATTTTCTATGGGCATACTAGCACTTATTTTTGCTTTCAGTTTGCTTCAGCATTCCAAACTTCTATGGTTTCAGATGATATATGTGTTGTGATGATTATGATATGATGTCATGCCATGCCAAAAGATCTGCTATGATGATGATATGCTACTTGATGTTGTATTTTGTTGCTTCTATATGATCATGCATATGGTCATTTTGATGAGTATAGCTAGTAGTATCAGTCATAGATTGACGCGGTGAAGGATGTTTGATTTATTGATGTACCATGGACCAAGATGACCCTTGGTTTTGCAACAATTACTCCCCCTTCTTCGGTTTCATAATTGGACATCTCCATTATCCATCATCATTTCACTTTGATTCTGCATCCTAATGATTACTCAATTGACTTAATGAACTCTTGATCTCCATGTTTTCTATGTGTCTCAAACCCTCTTTTGTTGTAGTGATCCTCAGTACCGAGCGCTTTCAGGTAGATCCCCGTGACCGACTGTCAATAGTTAGGAGGAGCTACCATTGAGCAATGTTTCCCCTTTGATCTGAAACAAAAAAATATTTCCCCTAATATGCCTCAAAAAGGGCATGTGAAGACAAGCTCCCAGTCCAAGAATCTTGTACCAGAAGCTAGTGAAAAAGGCAAAATCAGTCCCAGTTCCTAAAGAAATCAAGAGAGACTAAAAAATTGCCAAATCAAGCAATCAAAAGAAAAGAAAAGAAAAACACTTATGCCTACACGAAAAATCAAGGCTAAAGATCTCCTCATCCAAAGTACAAGAAGCAAATTCAAAGAAGCAAAGGAGCAGCCGAACGAAAAAGAAAAGAATAAAGGGGAGTCTGGTTGCTAAGGTCAAAGGTAGAAATATCTCATAACACAATCCCTTGTTGAGACACGTCCCTATTCTTTGTACTTTGGTGAAGATTACAAAGGCACCCTTATTCCCATATCTTGAGTCATTTAGTTGAGTGAAAACCACTTCACTTGTCTAACCTTTCTTGAGTCATTCACCTCCACCCTGAAAAAGAACTAATTATTGCAAATACTTGGATGTTATTATGGTTATGATATGTTTATAAATCATTTATCTCATCAATCTAGTGAAAATACTTATGGGTTATATAATCATGTTTACATGAGCTATGCTATGTGATGACTCACACTTATGATTAATTGCAAGTATCGATTACAGTATGACTTGTAATACAACATCAAGCTTCAAAAACAACATCATATGTTCTTCAAATGTATACATTGGTTCCAGTATTTGGTTAGAAAGTTTGACCAAGTTTAATTTTTTCAATAGTTTGACTTCATTAACATTGCAATTTGACTAGTCAACAGGGCAAAGCAGCGATACATGTGCTACTCTTAGTTGTCAGATACTTGTCTTTGGAATCCTTCCGGAACATTTTCCCCTTGATTTATGTCATTCCTGGAATAATAGGTTTTAATTAAGGCTTTTTCCCAAGTTTTGATTTAAAAACCCCAAGTCTAGATTTAATTATTTGGAGTAGAGCATTTGAGGCATTTCTAGGGCAATTCAAGCATGAATTTGGATATGTATGATCTTCAAAGACTATGAGGACTCATCATGAGCAATTACCCTTCTTGACTCAAGGATTCATCAAGTATGGATTAACAGCATTTAATTAGAGCATTTCCTAAGGTTATGATTTAAAAAATGACTAAGTATGATTTGAGTGATTAATCTTACTATAGGGATATTATTTTTGATGATTTGGCATAGTAACTCATCTCCAAAGACTATCAGAAAGCTTCTTTGACTTCCATGAGATTACTTGGCATTCTTTTGGGTCCACTAAAGAGAATGAATTGACCAAGGGAAGCGCCTCACTAAGAGGGGTGATTTAGCTAGAGATGGATAAATTGTATGTGGTCACTTTCTTCTCCAGTACTTCGCATTGACATGGTCTATTTTAGCAAAGTGGTCAACTTATGCTTTCTCATCCAATTGAAGTGGTCCAAGCAAGTGGTACACCCCACTAATGAAGGCGACTTTGCATCAAGAAGGAAGCATCTTTGTAATTATTGTAATCTCATCCGTTGGTCCATTTTCTAGAGATCATCACTCCACTAATGTAATAACTTATTGACACTTCCAAATTAGCAACTCCTTGTCATATAAAAGGATGAGCAATTTCATTTGGAAGAGGTCGTGTTGACCTCCTAACCAACTAGGTGGGAAACCATGTACCATGTACCGTGAAGACAAGCAAGATGTACCTAGCAAAGTTTTGTCAAGCTCAAGAAGGCTCAGCAAGAAAATTTTGCCTCTTTCTCTTGTTCTTCTTCTCCATGAAAGTTTTGCACCCCTACGGAGGATTTTGTAATGATATGTCAACATGATGGTCATTTTTTGTAAAACTTCATTGCTTAAGACTTTAGCATTAGGGAAGTCCTTTCATCGAGTGTCTTTTTCACTTGGATAATTAAAATTTATTTTTAGTGATTTTAATTATCTGAGTTTTTCACTTAAAATCTCCCCCAAAGTGGTGAAAGGTGTTCTAATGATCGAATCTACGAGGTGATTAACACCTAGGAATGTTCTATATTAACGTGCAAAACATTCCAGAGTCTTGCGGAATTTCATTAAGTTTTGCCTAGGACTTTTTAATTTTTGGTGATTAAAAAATGTCCCTCAGCATAAAAAAATTGTAATGTAAAGAGGGATATATGGAACCTAATGCCCATAAATAGGGGTACAGGTACTCAAAATCAATGGCATGAGACCCCCTACACCATTGGGCTAAGTTTGAAGTCATTTGGACGAGTTTTGCTAAGGTTTAGGGCATGTTTTCCTAAGTCAGTCCAAAAAACTAGGAAAATTGGCCATTTCTTAGAAAGGCAAATTTTTGGAAAGTGCCTAAAGTCACTTAGAGGGTGGAAAAATTGTTTCCTAAAGTCAAGTTATGTTCCTAAGGTGGCATTAGACTCTAGAGGCAAAAAGGGGCTCCCCATGCAAGTGTTTCACAAATATGAAGTTGCCTCCCTGGGGGGCGCCCTCTCCATCCTTAGCAAATGAGAAAATTAAAAACAATTTAAATAAACCAAAGTAGGGGGTCCTACCTTGGTGGTCCGCTCCCTTTGGCCTTGAACACATTTTGATAGGGAATATGCTCATGCCCGACAATTTAATGCTTTTAATTTTTCATTTTCAATTTTTATTTGAATTAAATCAAATCAATGTATACTTTATCATACAGTTATTCTTTATCATATTTAATAATTCATACAGTTATACTTTATCTCATTTTTTAAATTTTTTATTACATAGGTTATTTGAATTTCATTTTATATTTTATGTTACATACTTTATTAAGTTCTAATGTTTTATATCATGATACATGAAATGTTTTATCTCTCCTCTTTATCATATTTAATAATTCATACAGTTATATTTTATCTCATTTTTTAAATTTTTTATTACATAGGATATTTGAATTTCATTTTATATTTTATGTTACATACTTTATTAAGTTCTAATGTTTTATCTCTAGACTCTAGAGTTATGTTTGCTAGACAACCTAGACCCAAAATAAATTGATTATAAATTTAGAATATGTTTTTTAAAATAAAATAAAAATATCATTTTCTTATTTGTACTTGACGTATCCTAGCCGTATCCAGATCCTGGCTTTTCAAAAATCTGGTGGATCCGGATCCTGGTAACCTAGGTCCTATTTCAATCCTTGTAATCCTAGACACACTCCCAGCCAAACTAGTAATTGTGAAAGATAGTAACAGCTGATTAGTATTAAGAAAAGTCCCGGGGTTTCCTTCCGATAGTGACACGTTGGTTTGGATATCCCATAGTTTTGTCGGGTTAGCAGCTGATTTACCTTGCAATCATTTGGCTGCTTGGTTGTGCAACAACAAGTATTGCCATATGCGTCAGTGTATTTGTTCATGTATAGCAGCCATAGAATATCATTATAATGGATCAAGGCAGAATGTGTCTACTGGGTTAAAGAAAAGTCTAGTATTATAGATGCATCATGCATGTTTTCAAAAGAAGAAACACATGATACATACTATGATAATTCTGCAAATCAAAGACTAAGAAAATCCGACACTGTTTGCCAGTATAAAATCATCCTATTAGAGTAAAAACATTGAACCTTTTGCCTTCCTGTTGTTGCTATACACTTGTCAAGTTCTGAGATGAAACTTTTCATTCAAACAGTAGAAGATGGTAAACATAAAAATAGATTCGAAACACAAGCAATTAGAAAATACCTAACCCATGTCAAACAAGTTTGATGACAAATATGGAAAATAAATTAAGCATAAAGCACGTAGTGCTTGTCTAACAGAGGTATAGAATGCCTGCATGCAGTTTTTATCCAAAATGGGTCATTGAATGCAAGTGATTTGATAATTAAGTAGACACAAGACAACTATCCAACTGTATAAAAAATATTTTGAAACAACTTTCAAAGAAAATGGAAAAGCACAGACACAGTACATTTAAAAAAATTGAGCACAAAATCTCTAATAAAAGCATTGCCTGACCATATACAAGAATGCAAACCCCAAAGGGAGATGACATAGAAAAAGAGAAACTGGCAAAAAAATCATTTTCTTACCTAGTCAAGAATGCCTGCAAGCAATTTTTACCAGAAATGGGGCATTGAATGCAAGAGATTTGATAATACAACAGCATAACATAAGACAATTGCCCAGCCATATAAAAATATTTCGAGACAACTTTAAAATGAAAATTGTGAAAGTAAATACATTGCAAGTTTAAAACAAATGAGCCCAATATCTTTAACAAAAGCATTGTCTGACCATATATAAGAACACAAACTTCCAGAGAGAGATGGCATACATCACCCTTTCAAGAGAAACATTCAGGTAGAACAAAACAAAAGTGGGCTGTTAGACTAATTAAAGTACAATGCAAATCAAACAAAGGATGAATCCACAGCTGGTGAATATGCCATGCTGAAGACATATTGAAAAAGTAGTGTATGAGTACCATGAACAAGGCCCACGAGAGCTGCCAAAACTAATCTTGAAGATCACTAGATTATTTACTCTTCTTGTAGCAATGCATCCTTTATTAGGTAAGACATTAAAATTCAAAATGGCAGGCTTTTATACTAATTTATCATCTTTTTCTCTGTTGTAATTTTCTTGGACTTGTTTGAACCCATGTGTTATCAATGACTTTATGGATGTTCAAGACGATAAACTGCATTACATTAATGATTAAACCCTTCTGTTCTGCTTTTGCTGTCTTACAATTACAAGACATCTCCTTGGACATGTGATTTGTATGGATATACAATGAAAAAAGGTAGTGAACTATAAAGAGACCATCTCTAAAAATAAAATATTAATCTCCTAATAGTGCAAATATGACTTGCCTTGTATCTCATGCATTATATTCACCTAAAGCAATAAAAGAGAAAGTTGTGTCACATCAATTGTTGCATCGATTGTCCCCTCTTCCTTTTCTAATAAATACGTCTTTAAACCATTCATCATAGATGAGTGCAGACAGCCATTGTAATTGAATGTATTAATTAGGCAATGATATAAGTATGCACCTTACAGCCTGCTCTACCTAGTGACAGAGCAATGGCTTTGCCAATTCCTCTGGAAGCTCCAGTTACAACAGCCACTGGGGCTTCAACTTTTTTAAGAGTTTCAGCAGTTGCTTGTTCAATCGATGCAACTTGAGCCTTGACACCTGCATGGCAACATATATAAAGCCCAAAGTTTACTTCCTGTAAAAGCATTCATGACCAAACAATAGTTTTCTGTATCATTTTTCAATGGGGTAGATTTGAGAACGGGAGAACGGTTCTCTCTCTCTCTCTCTCTCTCTCTCTCTCTCACACACACACACACACAAACACAACCAACAGTTCTTTTATTTATTGTCCTTATATATGAGACAGAGTAATATGTGATCAGGCAAGGACAGAATACACAACAATGAGTTAAGGAGAGTTGTTTCAGCAAATGGAAAATAATTGACATTCATGGAGAGATGCATCTAAGTCAATCCCCTAAAACTATTTAAAGTTAATAATAGCAAGCTGTGGTGTTTTCAAGACAAATACAAGGTCATAAAAGGGCCAAAAAGACAAATCTCTCTGTGCAAACAGATATTGTAGGATTTGACCCAATAAGCTGCATGTAGATGCACCAGATGCCAACTATCTGGTTTGCCCCCATTTCAGTACCATTAAAAGATAAATAGATTCATTCATGTACAGCTATTGAATAGCCAAAGAAACTTGAAGACAATCAATAATTGCTTTCTTCTCCTATTCCATCATATCCTAACCTTATCTCATCTCCTAAACAAAATAGTGAAGGAAAAAGCCAATATACACTAAAGTACTTAAAATACAAATTATCATTCTTCTGGTCAATGGTTCTATCTATTAGGAATATTCCATGCGTAACAAAGATTGCCCTATACTGATGACCAAATATCCTAGGGAATCTAAAAAATTTAGGCATGGACAACCAAATAAGAGGAAATTTGGAAACAAAGTCTAATGATCCATTAGAATTCCCTCAAAAATAAGCAGTGCTTACATCATACATGTTCCAAACAATTATAAGCTTCATTGCATTTTACTATTTAGTATTTACAGCTCACACAAACATCAAAACAGCTAATTGTTTTAGGCCAAAGGAGACCAAATTGGATATATTATAAACTAATGTTCTCCAAACAACATTCAATCTACAGAATAAAAAACATTAGGCTAGTTAAGCCTTCTCCTAAATTCTAAGGCTAGTTGAAAAGTCAACAGAATAAGAAAGGGAGCAGAGAACATAAGTTAGATTTTAGTGTAATTATGTAAGGATAAAGAGGCTACATATCTTTAATTATGGATCTATTAAACAAAAGGAAGCATATATTACTAACAAATAAACAGCAATAAATCAGGTCAAGCATCTTCAACTGTTAGTTTTTGGGTTACTCCGAAAGTGTTTTCACCATGCTTGGGGTGCTTGATGAGACTTGGGAACATGGTGTATGTTCAGCCCCTGGACAGTTCAAAATGGATTGGCACATGGGAGATGGTCCATGATTGATTTGCACAGTGGGGATAGCTTGCTCAGTGATTGCTTGACCTCAGTTAGGTGCTGGCTTGGTATTCTTCACTTAGGTGTACGAGTTCTCTTGATACTATGGCAGATGCCCTTCATTATGGCCACATGTAGAGTTCACTTGATTGGAGAACACCCTACTTCCGACAAGAAGTATTGTGCATCTTGGAGGGCATCAAGCTCTAGATGGCATGAGGTTACTTGGATTCCTGTTTGGAGGCCTGGAGTTGACTCAAGGATGCCCGGGCTGCAGCAGCGTTCTTGCAGGGGCAACTGACCCAAGGAGTACATTGCTTAGAAGGATGGAGTCCGTGGAAGCTTGTGATGGAGGGATGTGGACATAGCTTGTCTAGATACGAGCCCTTATTGTGTGTGACATCACCTTGGAGCACGACATGTGTACTTTGGAGTGGTGTGCTTCACTTGTGTTGGCTTACAAGTGCTCATTGTAGGTGTTGGACATTGTATTGTTGTCCTTCCTTACCTCTCATATATAAAGGAGAGAGTCATTTCATAATCATCATCATACACTTCTCCTTGTAATCTTCTTGGAGTGATTCACTAGGGTTCATGAGTTCAAGAGAAAACCCTATGAGAAGCTATGGAAGGGAAAAAGGGTGACTTGGTTTGGATTTTGCTCTTATGACTAGGGTCTACTATTATGGATGAAAAATTGGAGATGACCACCAGCATAGATCCAAATCCTAGGCTCTATCAAGCGCCAAGATGGATCAAATCTCTGGGGGTGCAAACCTCTTCTTAGGTATCCATTGATTTGATTCAAACCAAAAGACACATCTTTTTATTTAAGGTCCACATATAATATTTTTATTATTAATATTTAATATTATTTATGGCCAACATATAATATTTTTTATTATTTTTTATTTTGTTAGGAACTAACATTGCATCATTTCCCTACACATGGTTTTAAAACCATGTGCAAGGCCCTCCTACAACCATGGGTTGTTTAGGAGGCCTTGCACATGGTCTTAAAACCATTTGCAAGGCCCTCCTAAACCATGTACAATAAAACCATGGATTGTTTAGGAGGCCTTGCACATGGTCTTAAAACCATTTGCAAGGCCCTCCTAAACCATGTACAATAAAACCATGGATTGTTTAGGAGACCTTGCACATGGTTTTAAAACCATTTGCAAGGCCCTCCTAAACCATGTACAATAAAACCATGAGCTGTTTAGAATGTCTTGCACATGGTTTTAAAACCATGTGCAAGGCCAACATTTTTTTGCAGATAATTCAATTTTGTGTTCTTTTCTTGACCCACATTTC
>LPNX010700573.1:642421-669682 GCA_001517045.1 Pseudotsuga menziesii | reverse complement strand
TAGGGTCTACCCCCCTTGGCTTTGTTAGGAGTTGAGCCTAAACGGAGGAGTCAAGAACAAGGTGACAACCTTGACTCGAGACTTGCCCCCAAGGACACACCACGTGGCTTGAAGATTTCTGCCATGTCCCCCCAGGTGTGTGAAAGGCAACAAGAAGTTGAGATTCAAATTTTAGAGAAGTTATGTCAAGGAAAACTGCAAGCACTTTCATATATATTCTTATTGAACTCCATAATTTTGAATTATGGAGGGGTGAACGGAGTAACAAGGAGGCTCACATACACAATAGATTAGATAAATTAAAAAGCATTAAAGAAGAGGGGAACATTACATCAAAGGAAAAAGTAAACAACATTAATGAAATATAAAATTAGAAACTAAACGATACATCAAATTATCCCATTCTTGTGCTGGAGGTAATGGTCGTATTTAGAACTTAGGTCTTAGATCATTAATAAATGCTCACTACTAAAGCATGTAATAATAGGCCATTTAACGTAGTCATTGATGTAGTTGTTAATAGTTAGGTATTTGGGAGTTACATAATGTGCTCGTCCTCTCTCCCACAATGTAACAAGACAATGCATCATTTAATGAATGTATCAATCCACTCTCATTTATGTATATTCCTGTCCACACATGTGTGCATAGAATCTCAAATGGTATCAGAGCCATGGGGAAGATAAGAGAAGAAGCCAGAAGCAAGTGAATAAGCAGAGGGACTGTTGTGACCAGAGAAGGCACAGAGGAACTGCTCACATGCATTGGATAGAAAAATTTAATAAAAAAAGATAGGAAGCCAGATAAAGGGTGTTACCTACCTATGTAAGTATAGATAACAGATAGAGAGAGATTCTGTCATCATGAGAGATCAAAATCCGTGCTATGTAAATAGTGTTGTGCGGTAATAGAGCAGATTGCTTGGAGCCATCATGAGGAGTCAAATAAGTTGCACTGATCAAAGGAGTTTCCGTGAGAATCGAAGATAAAGCCAATGTAAAGGAAACACATGGTCAGAGGAGACAGTCTAATGAAAACGAACTAATTAAGTTGCCACAGTGATAAGTGAACAATAAAGGTGACATAACAGGTTTGACCACCAAATAAAAGGTATAGATGCAGAATAAGAAAGTCATAGAAGAGGTGAGAAATCAGAGAAAGTAGGGCCGCCAAGACCACGGCTGTGTGAAGGTCCATATATAGCGGTTGGGATTTTGTTTTAAAAGTATATCTGTCAGTAAAAGATTAAAAGCTTGAAGCCACTGGTTAACTATTAAAAGCCTGAAGCAGTTGGTGAAAGATTAAAAGCCTAAAGACATCAATGATATTGAATAGGAGCCAAGACAAAGTGATTACGTTGACAAAAGAGAGGTCGACCGTCAACCTATAGCGGAGGGTGAGGAAGAGCATTGATAGTTGTACAAATTTAAGCAATCGCTACCTGATAAATTTGTAAGATCGAGCTGCCAAAAACATCGCGTAGAAGTTGTGAGGCGCCATAGAGAGAGGAATCGGGTTTCATCTACGTTATTCTGAATTGAAGAGTAACTCCTGGGAAAATTAATCCCTGTAGAAGACTGCAATAGATAGACCAGAAGAATTCTTGGAATATGCATCACAGAACTGAACCAAGTAAGTTTTATAATTGTTGAGCCTGTATTAATTGAAATTCTAGAGAAGGCAACAAACTTGTTTTCTTCCAAGGTGCTGACCTTGTTGTTATAAAATTTGGACATTGTTTGATTGTCAATGATCAAATTAGAAGAGTAAAGACAGATTTCAAATTAGTTTATTGTATTTAAACCCTGGAAAAATGGTCAATTTATCTCATATAATATTGTGGATGAAAACAGATTATTTAATGGTCAAAATTCTAAATCATGGAAATAGAAAATGTTTTCCATATTTGAATACAGATGTTTGGACAAACTTGTATTGGGAAAAGAAATCCAGAGGGACATTAATGTGGATGCCCAAGAAAAGTATGATGTGAAGAACCAAGAGGTTGTGATGTTGATTAAGTTCTCAATATGATGCGAAGAATCAAGAGACTGTGATGTTGATCAAGCTCTTGTAATGAATGAGATGCTTTCCGAAGTCCAAGATAGTAACGATGCATTTGTCATGTTGGGGAATCTACTAAAGATGCATGAAACCTCAAACAAAGTTAGAGCATTTTTCCATAAAGATATGTTATTCTCAATTAAAATGGAGGAAGTGGATTCTTTATCAAATCATTAGTTAAAACTAAAGGAAGTTCAAGATCAACTGAAATCAAATAACAAGACAATGGAAAAAAATATGGTGGTTATAACTTTGAAAAGTTTGCTTTCTTCCTATGCAAATTTTATTCAAACTTTGAACATTACTAGTTTCGATAAAGATTTGACATTCGAGCAGTTGAGCACTAAGCTATTGCAGCAAAACAAATGGAAAAAGCAATTTGGGAATAACAATGTGATTGAGTTATCTAAGGTAGTACTTGTAGCGAAGTTTAAAGAGAAAGGGCCATAAACAAAAGGAAAAGAATGACGGAGATAACTTTTCCAGGTCAGGTAAAAGCAGAAAAGCAATAAAATGCCTTTTATGTGGAAAATTAGGGCATATAAGCAAAGTTTACAGGGAAACGGTTGTGTTATGAAAAGTACAAGAGAATTCTTCAGATCAATCAATCCAAACAGAAACATGCTAATGTGGTTGAACACAAGGAAGACGAAGAGTTCTATCTGTTCACAGCAAAAATCAAGGATTCAAAAAGTGGCAAGATAGATTAGTACATTGATTAGGGAGCATCTAGACATTTTACTAACAGTGTTGATTGCTATACTGAATTAAAAATGTCTATTATGGTTTTTGTTTGGAGAAAAACCTACATCTGATAAACAATATGATGAAGCATATCCTACACTTAAATATAAATTTCAGCAATGATAGGATTTTTATTGTTTATAAGAATAGCAAAAGTAGAAGAACAGGGTTTATTCCAGTCGAAAGAAGTTGAGAATCCAGGATTGGTTCAGCCGAAAGATGGCTGTAATGTCATTGAAAACTTGGCCATAATGCCTAGGCAAGAGAGGTGTCAACTAAGATAGAGCTCAAAAAACGAAGCCCTAAGATGATGTTCATGCTAAAACAAGTCAAGATCAACAAAAAGGAGAAGGCAAACAGCATCTATAATATATATTATGCATTATCTCTTATAATTCATAAGAAGGAGACCCCTGTGGATGGTGAAGATGAAGTGGTAAATAAGAAGACCCTCGAGGAGTGTGGAGTTGATGGTGCTTCCTCAGAGAAGCAAACACAACATTTTGATATGTTGGACAGCCATGATGTGGAGGAGGTGAGTTTAATGAACAAGCCAAGTTCTATCAATGGTAGAAAGGTTGATTCTTCAGCCAACATTGGCTCTTATCCAGCTGGTGAGTCGATGGTGATGTAAATTGTACTTCATCAACCTTGCCAGACATAGTTCACTTACAGTCACTATTTCGAAGATCTTATCTTGTGGTGCAAGCATCTTGCTTGTCCAAAGTCTTTATCTTTTTGTATCTTGAACAAGTGTGTAAAATGACCATCATGGGAAGTTGTTGGAGATAATGGTCATATTTAGAACTTGGAACTTAAAGTGATAATAAATGCTCACTAATATAGTGATATAATATTGATGCATTTAATATAGTAATTAATGTAGTTTTTAATATTTAGATGTTTATAAGTTACATAACATACTCTAATAAATGCATATATCCACTCTTTCTCAATTATGTGTATTCTTGTATCTTGCGAGGAAAGGGCTCTTTACGGAAAATAGCCCCTTGAAAGCTAAGATTAACAAGGAAGGATGGAAGCGATGATCACATAGAACTAGCCATGGACTCATCACCCAAACTGCCTCCCAAATATTTCAATACAAAAATAAGAAGCAAGAGGGGGTATGGGAAAACATGGACTTTGAGGTGGTAACCTAGATTAGGGGCTGCGGTATGGGAAAACATGGACTTTGAATCAAGATCAAGAAGGAGATGGTACGCCAAAAGAATTTGGGGGAGTGGATGAGGGAGACCCTCAATTCCCGTATCCACTATGAAATGAAGAGACGTTTAATGTGGTGGAGGAGACGATAATAGGAAATCTTAAGATCGGTGTAGGAAGGGTGATCATGAGTGAAGGCATGACGAAGTTGGTCATGGAGAGTCTTGATACTTGTCGTACCATCGATTCATGGGCAGCTCCACAAGATCCAAGTTTAGGGGAACGGGGGGTGGATCACGTGGAGTAGGGGTAGGTTTTAAGTGCAGCTTTGCAAATGGTGGATGAAAGACGAGTGTATTTGGATAAGACAAATTCAAGGGATGAGAAATAGGACTCAAATGGGAGCATCTAGTGGGGATGGGAAGTGAAGATGTCAAGGTCCCCCTCATCAAAGACGATATTGATCTAAGGTGGGCCCTGAGGAGTACGCATAACATGGAGAGATTGTCAACCTGAAGGGAGAAAGAGAGAAGAGCATGGTCATCCATGGCTATGGGGGTTAACGAGAAATGATGAATTAAGGGGAGTAGGTCCTCACTAGAGAGGACATAATCCACCACACTCACACCTCCACTGTGAGGTAAACAAGTGAAGAAGTGAGACTCCGGGAAGCAAGGGGGGTCGTTAAGGATCAGTAGCTCATGGGATTCTCCAAGCCATAAGACATGTTTGCCATACCCTGTAATAGCTCCAAAGGCACCATCATATAATCGGTGAAGTCCCACTAAATCTATATCTATCTCCTAATCGCAAAACACGTCCTTTGAGCGATCATGGAGAGGAGTCTAAAAAACTCTAGTGAAAGCATTAAAGTCGCCCAATAAAATGATATCCCTGACCGTGAGTACTTAATGATGCCAATGCACAAAGCTAGGTAAAGGTTTCCTTCGAAATTAAATAGCAAACTGAGATGAGACTAGGGGAAAGTAGCAAACTACAATGTAGATATCTCTAGGGAGGGTGGCTAAACCATTGAGACGAATCCACATAAACCTAGCAAACTCGTCTGAAGATATCAGAGAAACCCTGATCAGACAAGACACCTTGCTTGAACCTCTGACCCCACCTGAAGATCTAGTTTCTTGTTAGCAGGTGAAAAGCTAGTGATAACCTGTTATGTATGGGAATAACCAAATAGGGATCGTAAGGGTTTTAATAATAAAGAGTATGTCGAATCAACAAAGAGTGTCGTACATTATGATGCATTGCCATTCCACCACCCTACCAAAATACCTGATCCTTGTTGCCTCTTTCAACATGCTAGTCATAAAGAGAACCCAAGCCAAGAGTAACAAAGGGGAGGGAAATCCTAAATAGTGGCGCGAAGATCTCTAATGACCACCCATTTTCCCTGCCTATCATATTGTTGCTACCAACTCCCTAGCGTGTTTCAACTCAATGGCCTGGAATTTAGTGAGGTCCACAACTAGGAATATCTCATTGGGGAGGGAGAATAGCATCTTGATCTCAGTGACCTCGGATATAGTGAGGTCCACGTCTATGAATATCTTACTGGGGAGAATAGCATCTATATGGCTCTGAGAGCCTAAAGTTGACCGCCTACTAACCTAAACTAAATGAAAAGTGTGGAGTTGGCACCCATCTAAGCACACTCAATACCAATGTCCTTCAAACCTTAAGTGTCATGAAAGAAGGAGGTGCCCATCTATAGGGGATACATTGAGGACGTAGAGGGGGGGAGTCCACGTTCTCTAAGGTTAAGTTGTTGGGTCTGATGGACCCAATCTTCATTCGACCTGGCTTGTATCACCTCCTCAACCTCGACAAGAGGAGGGATTGTTCCCTTTTCTATACCACCTAAACCCAAGAGTTAAAGGTTTCTTGTTGCATTTATGTTTTTTCCATTTAAATAAGGCTTGTTGTAATCACGTCTCTTCTTGTAAATTTTTGATGTTCGAGATTTCAAATTGGAGAATGGGGGAGTCAGTAAGGGGGTTTTACAAGTGTTTATTTTCTTGATGTTTCATTTCAGAAACCAACTATTTCATATCAGTTACTTCAAGGTGGATCTTGTTGTTTTTGGTTTCAAGATATTCCATCCTCAATAATTTTTTAATCTGGAACACCCAATATGAAAATTTTAATTCCATGGCAACATCTATGGGCCTATAAATTGATATGGGATTATTGTTGCAATGGTAAAGGGACACATTGTTTGGTTGGAGATGAGCAAATCTATGGAGGATTCCAAGGTAGAGTCCACCACAACCTTAGCTCTATGAAAAAGCAATTTTTATACCTATGTCAATTTGAACAGGTTTAATCTAGTTAGCTCACATGTTGATTTGTAAACCCTAGAAATCATCGACAGTGGGATGAAAATCCCACAATCAATAACTGCCCCATTGAAGAAACTGGATGTCATTTATGTGTAGCATTTAAGACAGCTTTCCACTAGCAAATTACAAAGCTAGGATCAACCAGGCATATGGGGAACAAATTGAGCAATTTATGTTGACATTCTTGATGCCTTTAGTGATGAACCCATCTAAAACTCAAGATTGAATTCTCATGCCCATGGATTACCAATGGTGATGTCTATGCCTCAAGTAATCAAACATGCGGCCATTTGTTGACAACAATAGGTTCCCTAGTTTTGAACCCAAGAGGTCTCTATCCTAACAAGGAACTTCAGTTCTTTCACAAGTGATGACTTAGTGCCTTCCACATGTTGCTGGTGAATTCTAATTTGTACGAGTCTTCTTTATTGGTTGAGGGCTCTTGGTGGCTTATTAGTGTAGATGGCGGCTTAGGATCCCACGGCACCCTCTTCAATTTGTTTCGTTTGCAGCTGGGCGGTTCTTCTTTTTTCCTCCAGCAGCTCATGCGAGGTCTCTCGAGTCTTGATAGTTTTCTCAATGGTGGCTACTCCCATGTAGGCTATCACTACCCTACAAATTCCTCCAGGTTCTTCATGGGTGTTGACTACCTTTTCTGTTAGTTACGCCTAGAACAAGCTTCCGTTGCAAATCGACAAAGATCTACCACCCCACTCACACCTCCACCATGAGGTAAACAAGTGAAGAATTGAGAGTCCAAGAAGCAGGGGAGGTCGTTAAGGATCAGTAGCTCAGGGGATTCTCCAAGCCATAAGACATGCTTGCCATACCCTGTAATAGGTCCAAAGGCATCATCATATAATCGGCGAAGTCCCACTAAATCTAGATCTATCTCCTAATCGCAAAATACGTTCTTTGAGCGATCATGGAGAGGAGTCTAAAAAACTCTAGTGTAGGCATTAAAGTCGCCTAGTGAAATGATATCCCTGACCATGAGTACTTAATGATGCCAAACTACAAATCTAGGTAAGGGTCTCCTTCAAAATTGAATAGCAAACTGAGATGAGACTAGGGGAAAGTAGCAAACTACAATGTAGATATCTCTAGCGAGGGTGGCTAAACCATTCAAACGAATCCACATAAACCTAGCAAACTCGTCTAAAGATATCAGAGAAACCCTGATCAGACAAAACACCTTGCTCGAACCTCTGACCCCACCTGAAGATCTAGTTTCTTATTAGCAGGTGAAAAGCTAGTGATAACCTATTATGTATGGGAATAAACAGATAGGGCTCGTAAGGGTTTCAATAATAAAGAGTATGTCGAATGAACCGAGAGTGTCGTACATCATCATGCATTGCCATTCCACCACCCTACCAAAATACCTTAGCCTTGTTGCCTCTTCCAATAGCCCAGTCATAAAGAGAACCCAAGCCAAGAGTACCAAAGGGGAGGGAAATCCTAAATAGTGGCACGAAGATCTCTAATAACCACCCATTTTCCCTGCCTATCATATTGTTGCTACCAACTCCCTAGCATGTGTTTCAACTCAATGGCCTGGAATTTAGTGAGGTCCACAACTTGGAATATCTTGTTGGGGAGGGAGAATAGCATCTTGATATCAGTGACCTCGGATCTAGTGAGGTCCACGTCTATGAATATCTTACTGGGGAGAATAGCATCTATATGGCTTTGAGAGCCTAAAGCTGACCGCCTGCTAACCTAAACTAAATGAAAAGTGTGGAGTTGGCACCCATCTAAGCACACTCGATACCAATGTCCTTCAGACCTTAAGTGTCATGAAAGAAGGAGGTGCCCATCTATAGGGGATACATTGAGGACGTAGAGCGGGGGAGTCCACGTTCTCTAAGGTTAAGTTGTTGGGTCTAATGGACCCATTCTTCATTCGACCTGGCTTGTATCACCTCCTCAACCTCGACGAGAGGAGGGATTGTTCCCATTTCTATACCACCTGAACCAAAGAGTTAAAGGTTTCTTGTTGCATTTATGTTTTTTCCATTTAAATAAGGCTTGTTGTAATCACATCGCTTCTTGTAAATTTGTCATGTTCGAGATTTCAAATTGGAGAATGGGGGAGTCAGTAAGGGGGTTTTACAAGTGTCTATTTTCTTAATGTTTCATTTCAGAAACCAACTATTTCATATCAGTTACTTCAAGGTGGATCTTGTTGTTTTTGCTTTCAAGATGTTCCATCCTCAATAAATTTTTAATCTGGAACACCCAATATGAAAAATTTAATTCCATGGCGATATCTATGGGCCTATAAATTGATATGGGATTATTGATGCAATGGTAAAGGGCCACATTGTTTGGTTGGAGATGAGCAAATCTATGGAGGATTTCAAGGTAGAGTCCACCACAACCTTAGCCCTATGAAAAAGCAATTTTTATACCTATGTCAATTTGAACAGGTTTAATCTAGTCAGCGCACATGTTGATTTGTAAACCCTAGAAATCATCGACAGTGGGATGAAAATCCCATAAAACAATAACTGCGCCATGGAAGAAACTGGATGTCATTTCTGTGTAGCGTTTAAGATAGCTTTCCACTAGCAAATTACAAAGTCGGGATCAGCCCAGGCGCATGGGGAACAAATTGAGCAATTTATGTTGACATTCTTGATGCCTTTAGTGATGAGCCCATCTAAAACTCAAGATTGAATTCTCATGCCCATGGATTACCAATGGTGATGCCTATGCCTTAAGTAATCAAACATGCGGCCATTTGTTGACGACAATAGACGACAATAGGTTCCATAGTTTTGAACCCAAGAGGTCTCTATCCTAACAAGCAACTTCAGTTCTTTCACAAGTGGTGACTTAGTGCCTTCCACATGTCGCCAATGGATTCTAATTTGTACGAGTCTTCTTTATTGGTTGAGGGCTCTCGGTGGTTTATTAGCGTGGATGGTAGCTTATGATCCCACAGCACCCTCTTCAATTTGTTTCGTTTGCAGCTGGGCGATTCTTCTTTTTCCCTTCAGCGGCTCATGTGAGGTCTCTCGAGTCTTGATAGTTTTCTCAATGGTGGCTACTCCCATGTAGGCTATCACTACCCTACGAATTCCTCCAGGTTCTTCATGGGTGTTGACTACCTTTTCTGTTAGTTATGTCTAGAACAAGCCTCCATTGCAAATCAACAAAGATCTGCCACCAAAGATCCATCCCAAACAAAAGTTGTGGGAAATGATTTAATCAAATACACAATTGCACAAACGATATCACACACAATATTATCGTATGCCACCAATTCAAGCTAGGGCATAGATGAAGCCAAGTAAGTTATGGCTCGATATGACTGTTAGTAACCATGAGAGGACCATTGCTATAATCTAAAAAATCACAATTTAGAATGCAACTAAAGCATAGAAGATTGTTGTCCGTCATACAAAATGCCTTGTGAAGAATAATCAAGCCAACAAAGATGCAATCTGAGATGCTACAAAAATCAAAGTGGAAAGGAATCGTGTCCCATGTCCTTTCCAGTTTTGTTAAAGGCATCATGTTGAAGAGAGGAGAACTATTAGTGTAGGATAGAGGATGTAGAGGATGTTTTGACCTCAAAGCAAGACAGTTGTAAGTAGCCATGTTTCTCAATGAATAGGCTTTTGGAAGAAGAAAGAGCAAGAAAGGAATTACTTCCACAAAAGGTTTGCAAGTATTTGGGACTTTGGCTACAACCAAGAGTGGAAGGAGTGAAGGAAGGGAAGAGGTGGACTAAAGTGAGGATCAGACAATAATAAGATAAGATAATTATATTAATATCCAATGAATGACTAAAAAGGCAAATCAATGGGACTGAAGGAAAAAGTACAACCAGCAATAGGGATTTACAGTACACATTACACCTCATATTGCATAAGGGGTAAAATTGTCAAGAATTTTAAGTTATATATGGTGTATTCGATGAACCTGGTGTACACACAATCCTGCTTTCTCTATTCATGACAGTTTGGCTTACACTTGAAGATGTTGCTTTATTTGAGTGGGTTGGTGTTTTGGTGGAAGAGAGTCACTTTTCTCTTTGGTGCATTGTCGTGGTCATGGCTCATCTATTGTTTTTCTTCATGTTGCATGGATCACCCCCTTGGTAAATATTTGATGTTTATGGAGCATGCTACCTCAGCATAGTGTTGTCTTGGAATACTTGTGTGATGGTTCTAGCCCCCCAAGGGATTGGATAATGGTGATATGTGGTAGTGGCATGGCATTTTTTTAGCATGGTTTTGGTCATACATGATGCTTAGGTGAAGCAACATTATATTACCTATGGATTGCACCTTAGTTTGGTTGGTATTACTTTACTGGAGGGAGCCCAACATATGTACCCCTTTTCACATTTTTCCAGGCATTGATGTAGTTTATTTGATGTTGTTTGATGTGGGTTTGGGCCTAATGTGGAAGCACCCCAAGCTAATTGGGTGTATTAACACTTGGTACACTATACTATGATGACAACTATAACCCTGAGAGAAGCGTGCCCCTTGTGTACACATGTTTCGATGTTGAATGTAGCTTTTTAACCGTTATTTTGATCTGTTTTGAGTTTTGACTATATGGAAGCTTATTGCTTGAACACCCTAGCTCATATGGGTAACGTTCACACTTGGATGGGTGCATTATGATGTGGAATATTGAATTAGGTGAAGTTCCCATCCTCTTGACACATATTTCGAGGCATGTTGAAGATGAAGGTGGTTTTTACCCTTGGTTTTGCTTTCCAACACATGGTATTGCATTTTTATGATTTTTTGGAGGGCATTACTATTCTTCTTGCTTGAGCACACATGTGAGGAGGTTGGCATACTTCTCTACAACACACCTCTATGGAATTGTTTAAGTATCATTATTTTTTTTAACAAGAACATATTAAGATTGTACAAAAATATGTTGCAGTTGAGCTGAACAGCATATAAATACAAAATGAGAGCATACATATCTCCAAAAAATATCTACCCTATGGTGACTGCAAAGTACAACCTATATAGTATAAACTTCTACAGTATTGCTTGCAAAACTTGACATAGAACTGCTAGTAGTGTAAATTCTGAAAAAGACACCTAGGACCAAAACATATTTATAATACATTGACAGTGACATGATTAAGGGTAGGATTGACACTTGATCGTTGCATCATCCTAGGCGTGATTAAAAGGATGTGATTCTTGCCTATCTACCTCCGTGTCCTCCTGCAGCTGATGGGTTGTTTCTTCTTCTTTGAGTTCAACAGGAAAAGGACCAACAAAGATGTTCAGATTCGAGGTTGAAGATGACGAGCCTTTGCTGAGTGAGATGACCATTGCCTTAAGCTTAGCACATGCCTCCTCTAAATCTTGGATTTGTCTCTTCTGTTTTATCAATATATGCATGACAATTGCATTCTAAAAGATTTGTTGGTGTTCTAAATCATGTGCTTTAGTTGAGACAGAGAAAATTAATGTTTTATTCCCATTGATTAGGTCATCTTGACGCCACAGAAATCAACGAATCTATTGAATATCTCTTTGGCAATTAAGGGGATGATTGCCCATATAGTTAGCAATGTGGGTGACCAATTCCCCCACATGGTCAAATGAAACAAGAGATGTTTGCACCCACAAACCCCTAACCCCAAGGTCGAGCTACAGACTGAAAACGGACAGATCAAACATAGTGGTTCGAGGTACTAGTTCAAGAATGCAGGGAAGCTCAAAATAGCACAAAGAGCTCTCACCCAATTCACAAGCCTATTGAAAAACTATCTCTGGGAAGTCCAATTGCTACCAGGGCCGAGGAGAAAAACTATCCTTGTTTTTCCACATCACCCATTCTAGCAGTCTGTTTAAGTTTGGAAGTGAGCATACATAAGGGGCTTTATAAAGGATCCAATGGTTACTCTAACTCAAGTCATGTGTCTATTTGTATTGCCATACCACTATTGTGCTATATATGTTTTAACGTTTAAGTTTGCCTATTAACATAATCATGTGAGATTCATTCATCCTTTGTGCATACAGGATCATTCAGATCATTGCTTAGCCTTCAGTTTGAGTACTTTGATTTGGTCAAACCCAGTTTGACTTGTCAATACGGTTCCCGAGGCAGTATTGCTACAATATTCGAGATTGTACATTTGTTCTCCATGTATATCCAGTACACCATTTCCAGGCTCAGTTGATGATTTGTGGCCATTATACAAATATATCATGATTTATTATTATTATTATTATGGTCATATTTTTATTATTGGACATGGTGTTGACCTTCAGATGCATATTCAAATGGATATATGTGGTATGAGTAGTCACCATTACTATTTGTCTCTAGATCATGTGGTGCACTCAGATATTGATTTTTGGGCAAGGAAAATAAAGATAATGGCATATTTATTCTACAGCAGAGATTGCCAGTGATTTATTACATAAAAAATGACCACGATTGCTTGAGAAAAATCAATTTGGCTAGTGTGGGCTAGGAAATGGCCTTGGGGTGATATTTTATGATGCGACGAGGTCCTCCATGCATCTTCCATGCTTCATATCCTTCAGTGGGAAACATGCATGGAAGCTGTCTTTTATATTTAGGGAAACGTGGTGACCATGTGGCGCTAAGTTGCTAACCATTGGAAGAGAGCTCCATGAGAAGTTTAAATGGTTTTATAGCTCTCTTTTCACGCATAATGCTATTCACTTTGCAACATATATTGGACTCAATCATTACACACCCTTAGTGCTTGAGAAGATTTGCAATCAAGATAACCCATAACACCTTGTTGCTAGTCATAATGTCTTTCAGGTGTAGGAAAACGGTTGGAAAATGGTTCGAACAAACGGTATATGGCAGCTCCATATGGATTTTGAGATAAAAATTGAGGAAATTGTCTCTTAGGATTAAAAAATATAGATTATCATTACTGTTTAACAACCACGATTTTATGATTATCACTAGATGGCCTATCAAATTTCCCATCCCACCTATTCCAAACTCTACTAATTGCATGCAAAATCTAGAATTGACTTTGAAGGTTTGCTCCTGACTACAAGGTCAGGTCAACCCTTTGAAGAGTTGGTCCTGACTGAAAGGTCAACCCTTTGAAGAGTTGGTCCTGAAAGGCTTTACTAAGTTACTTGAGTTGGAAGAATTGGTCAAGCATTACTTGAGTACAGCAAATAATTGGTCCTGACTCCTGATAGCGAGCCAGTAAGGTCCTGCCCTTCTAGGAAAGGTTCTGAAAGGCGGACATAAAAATGCCCCAAATGAATAAGATAAGATCCAAGCACATCCAAATACATACCTAAATTGGAATAATTACCAGAAAAAGGAATAACTCGACACGTTTCACAAACTCTCTGAAATCAAGTGAGTCAGATACTAAAGTTATAAAACAGTGCCGCAACCACAGTCACAGCAGAAGCAAACCACAACACAGACTCTTCTCCGCAGTTGGCTTTTCCTTCCAGTATTCCATCCTGCTCGTGTTCAAAAAACAGTGAAGTAGAGACTCAACCTTCTGCAACAATACAGGAGAACCCCATGTGTTGTCCCTGCGCGCCTTAGATACCTCGAGACTCGCACTCGCTCATGAGGGAACTAAGATTTCAAGTTCAGTGACTCGTAGCTTCACCTTCTTGTTCCAATCAGCTAACAGATGGACACATCACTGTATTTGACCAGCAGTAATATGGGTAGACCCTAGAACAAACTAAACAGTTAGCCAGTGGTCTTAAGCCCAACTATTTCTCGTAAGACAGGTCCACTCTGCCTCCTCGGGCATAGGAGAACTGTAACAGTACGGATTTGTATTCATAGCCACCTAAAAGTAATGCAAAATGGATAGTCGACTAATCCAGGGATTGGTAAAGACCAATATATTTCAGAAGTACCAGATCTTCCCCGCACTAAACAAATATACAAACATGACGAGTGACGGATCAGATTCAATTGTTATCAACAAGTCCCAAAACACATACACAGAGGTATTGCCAAATATTGAATGTCTTGAAAGTTGAAGAAGGGCGTACCCACTTCCCAAAAGCCATACGGATTTTGCGGTCAATATGTCGACCCTTTATGGGGCCAATGAATTCAAGGCTAATTCTTTGAAATTAATAGATTTACAGGTCTGAAACAGAGAGTAAACCAAAGCTTTCTGTAAACGAGAGAGGAAATAGTAAATACCTGGTACAGAACACAGCGATCTTGACCTCGATCGTAAGGTGGAGGAAACACGAAGGGAAGGGCATTGGCATTGGCATAGAGAGTGCCCCAAAGTTAGCTGGTGAGCAGGGGGAACAAGCCTGTTAATCACCGCGTTATTTGCTGCGTGGAGCATCGCCACATTGGAAGCCGCCACGGATATGCCCGCCATTGTTGTCTCAGTGGAACTCTAAAGGAATCCACAAAATAAAGGTCTCAATATGTGAGAAAGCTCCTCGAGGTCTACTGCATCGCCATCTGTTATACGAGTTGTTATCCCTCGAACACATCGAACATGACTTGAAACAAACACATCGATGATCACGATGACGTTATGATAATCGATGTCGTTATTTATTTTTTATTATTTATTATAGAAGCAGTTGGGGTTGATATAAAGAACTTACTATTATTAAATTATATTTTATTATTTATTATAGAAGCAGTTGGGGTTGATATAAAGAACTTACTATTATTAAATTATATTGCTTGGTGATGGTGGTTTGGTTGGTTGGTTGCTGGTGGTCTAGTTATTGGTTCATGAATTTTGTCGAGTAATCCATCGACGTCGTCGAGAAAGTCTTGAATTAGTTGTGATGTAGTTGGAAATAGAGTTAATTGGCAATTACCTTCAAGGTCAAAGAAATTGACATAGAAAAAAACAAAGTCAACGTTTGTGTTATTTTCAAATAACAATTTTACAGCTTTCATAGAAGATATATAACAATTTTACAGCTTTCTTTCATAGATAATATATGAAGATATTTTCAAATAAATATGGAGAACAATATTTTACATACCTTTCATTCATAGAAGATATGTATAAGGGAAGACGCATTAATTATGGCAAGTATATTCTTTTTAAAGTGTTATGTACTGAGCATTGTAATTGTAATAGGGTATGTAAAAAATTGATGATGCCGTGAATATCTCAACTTTTAGTGTTGTTGAAAAAAAAAATCAGAATTGAAAATATATAATTTTTATGTCGGATAAACGAATATACAACTATATAGTTCCAATGATAATTGTTGTCATATATCAGTCAAATACATTGACACATGAACCTTACCCAATCCATGAGCAAAATAGATGATCACATGCTAAAATAATAGTAAAGTATAACATATAGCATATCAAAAATATTTATGATAGATGTCGATAATAGAAAAAAATAATAATAAATAAGAAAATAAGTAAAAAAAAGTCTTCAACGGGTGGCCTTGAAAACCTAATCACGTGCATATCCATGACTTTAAGTACTTCATGGAAAACCGTATTCTCCCTACTCCAATAGATATGATCCAAAATAGCTGCAATACAAAATAAATCAACTATCCCTCCTCCAATAGGTTGATACAATGGGGAAATGCCAGAGGAGGATATTGCCACATCAAATGGAACCGGTGTATATATAGTCTGTACAAAAAAATGTTGTTATATATTGTGCTCTAAACTCATATCGTAATCCCAGAGTAAAAAAACGCTAGGATGCTTGTATTGGATAAAAATTTATGTGTGAGATTCCTACACTCTATTTTTTTAAATGTGGTACATCATTTGTTAGAGGGCTACTCCACTGAAAATCCCAACATTTGATATTCAAATTGAATCAAGGTATGGCCAGCTCATCATTCACACATTTATTACAAAGTGCTCCACAAGAGCATCATGTCACTTACAAGAGTAGAACCTGGGTGGGGAGGGTAACATGCATTCCTCCCAACCACCCAAGCTACATCCATTTGACACCTACACTTTGTTATTATAACATGATTTGTCCTTGTTCCTAAATAACCTGAAGAATAAGATATGATAATTAATATATCTTTCTTGAATCCTTAAAGCAACTTTGGACAAGAAATCAACATCTTGATTGTATTCCTTATATATGTGTGAGAAGGAGATCTCCAACATATGAAAAATTATTTCCTTTATTATGTCCGTCCATGGATTAAGATTTATCAATTGAAAGGAATGTTGTGTCAAACCCAATCAATTATAGTTTTGGGATCTCCTACCATCCTTTCAATGGGAATCCCTTTAGATTTTGAGAAAAAAGAGTAACAACCAGAATGCCACTAATTCTGATATGGTATTGGTACCCCCCACAATTCATCATTAGCTTATAACATTCACGGTCGTTGACCCAAATGACAGCCCTTGCTCCTCCCCCTAAAGTAAAATCCATATATGATGCACTGTCAAAAAAGCCCCTGCAACAATTATGGGGAAAAACTGGCATAGATTTAATAATTCTCATTATGGATGGAACCTGAATGGATATTGATCCAGCAATCGTGTTGATCCTAGCACAAATCACTTGAGCAAGAATAAGTCTAACTTCAAAGATGACTTGATTCCTCAATTTCCAAATTTCCCGAAGATCCATCATGTTCTTGTCATTTTTCCAATTCTGCAAGCACGCTTATAATGTAGCTCCTCGTCATTAACGTGTATGCAATGGATCCTTGGATACTTCTCCAAATATCTCGCGCAAAAGAACATTGTATGAGAAGATGTTCATTGGTTTCTAATTGTTACCTGCATAGTATACACATCACAGGACCATTAAATCCTCCCTTTATTAGGTTTTCCTATGTCAATATGTATTTGTTCATTGCCAGCCAAAAGAATATATTGATTTCTAATGGCACCTACATTTTCCAAACCTCTTTGTACCACCATTTGGGGTCATATACATGTCCAACCCATAATGCATAGTAAGCATCATTTGCATTGATCACTCTTGTCTTATCATTCCACGTCCAAACCAATCTATCTGCCTGAACTGATAAACTTAAATTGTTCCTTCTGAGAGCTTGTATGAAATCATCCCATTCAACTATATTCTCGACTGTCGAGCCTATCTAATATGATTTATGCCAATTTGGAAAAACCTGTAGGGGCTCGTTCCCACCATATACTTGGTTCATGAAAATGAATTCCATTTGAGTGAAGACCATCCATGAGCTCATTTGATAGTTTATATGAGCATGATCCCCCAACAAATGGGTCCAGTCCTAGTCTGATACTAGCTCCATTACTAGGTATCCATGCCAATCATTCGCCCAAAAGTTTAAATGCATATGTGAGACAAGCCCAAATGTTCGATGCCCCTTTTTTAGTTTTGTCTTCACTTTGAATCCATTGTATCACAGAAAACTTCTTTAATTATTTTACCAGTATTACCTTATGCCATAAACTATCTACAAATAGTGCCCTCCATAAGCTCTTTGTTGTCAAGACCTTTGCAAACATATAGATATTCCCGATACCCCAACCACCCATCTCTTTTGGTCTTGAGATGTAATCCCAACAAGAAAGATGATATTTAATACCTGTGTTAGAGCCAACCCATAAGAAATTGTAAATTCTACTTTTGATAGCGTGAAAATTGGATTTTGGTATTTTACACAAAGAAAACCAGTAAATAAGAAGATCGGTTGGTACTAAATTTAGCAAAATCAGCCTACCACCCATAGATATCCACCACAAACTCCAATGACTATTTTTGACATCAAACCTTTTCAATAACCAATACCAATCATTTGTCGTGTAATTGTTTGGTTTGATTCTAAATCCTATATATTTTGACCATCCCTCCATGGATATGAAGTTGTATGGAAGCATGGCATTATATTGATCTAATTCATACTCAGTAACTCCATGATACAACATCGTAGATTTCATCCCACTGATAATCATCCCTGAAGCTTTACATAATGTATCCAAAATATTTTTATAGGCACGCCACTCCCCCAACTGGGCAATCCCAAATATCATAACATCATCTATGAAGTAGATGTGTTATTATGAGGAGAGCATATATATTTATCCCAGTAATGTCGCCATTGGCTCTACTAGTTTCAATTAACCTACTCATACCTTCTATAATAATAAGAAATAATAGGCTTCCTTCCATTGCGCAGGTTCAACCGACGGCAACAATGAAAGAAGATTATGATCTCCGAACTGAGCAATAGATCGAGCTTTTCGAGACGGCCGAGTTTCATTGCGGCTAGGGCCTAAACCCTAGCCGCCTTCGTTCTGGAGTTTGCAGGGACGGGATCGTTGTAGCAGCCGAAGAGTTGTGCCGCGGATCGGCGTTTTGGAGCAGGTTTTGGCTCGTGTCTTTTGGTGGTCGCCGGCTACGATGGCCCCAGATCCGTTTCATGAGATGGGAGATGTTCAATGGGAAGCTTTCAAAGCATTAGTCCGTTTGGCAGGTCCTAAAGCCAAGCCTTCTCTCTCGACTAAGTTTGTTAAGAAGATGGAGGAGATCCCTTCTCTGGAGCTATCTCCAGAGGAGCCTTGTAATCTTGCCCTCCTTCTGGCAGAAAACGCCCTCATTGGAAAGTTTACGGGGTTATGGCCTAGCCCCAAATCAATGGAGGCATGGATGGAAGACCGTTGGAAGCCGCTGATGCATGGAATCGTTTCTTTGCATGCAATAGGCAGGGGTTTTTTTGCCTTCAGCTTCTCGCAGAAAGAGGACCGTGATCTAGTTTTCAGATCTGGACCCTATTTCATGGGATCGAGGGGGCTGTTCTTAGCCCCCTGGACTCTTGATTTCAATCCTGGAGCTGAGATCACCGCAGCCCCTGTTTGGGTTAGGCTGCCTCATCTTCCTTTACATCTCTGGGGGAGAGGATCTCTGGAAGACATTGGAAATAAGCTTGGGAGGTTCTTGGACAGTGCGGAGCCGAAAGGGGGCCAGTTTACCTGCGCTCGTATTTGTGTTGAGGTTAACCTCGAGAAAGGTCTTCCGGAAGCCATTCAGCTCTCCCTGGGAGAATGGTGCCATATCCAAGAGCTGGATTACGAGCAAATACCTTTTAAGTGCCTCCAGTGCCATGCTTACGGTCATTTCGCAAAAAGCTGCCCCAAAGCCTCTGTGGATGCGGGACCAGCCAAAGAAGGTGATTTTCAGCCAGTAACTAACAGGCGAAGGCAGCCAAGGCGAAAGGAGCCAGCCCAGGCCCCGAAGGCCACTCACTCAGTAGAGGCAACTCTAGAAAATAAAAATAGCTTTGATGCGCTGAAGGAAGATGAAGTCCTAGAACCAGAAGCAACAGCAACTAAGGAAGATCCTCCAGCAGAAGAAAGCCTTCAGGATCCCGCCCCCCCAGAATCAGTAGTAGCGAGGGAGATTCGGGCTTCAGATCCTGAAGGCCCAACATATCTGGCTGTTTCAATCCCCTCTAGCGGCTCTGTGGAAACTTCTGAACCTGAAGACATTTCAGTCCCGTCTCCACCCCTTACCCGAGGGCGAAAGTCCAATAAGGCGCGTAGAGAAAAGGAGGCGACCTCCAGCATTTCTTTAGGTTCTCAGAAAAAGATGGATCCTTTCTTTAAGGGGCAAATTTCATCCCACTCGGTTTAATGCTTTGCTTCTGTCTTCTACTTTGCTCACAGTTTGTGAGAATTTACTCATGTCAGCATTCTTTGTCATTTTCTCGAATTAGCTCTAGACGCAGATGGGATTTGTCTCCCAAGACTTTCACAAGAAGGTTGGCAGCACTGTTAGAGGTCACCAACTTTCTTCAGATTTGTATCTTTCTGATTCTGGCTAGCCAGACTGCCGATTAATGCAACATAACCGTTCTTGTTAAAAAAAAAAAATAAGAAATAATAATGGAGATAAAGGGCAGCCTTGCCTTGCCCCTGTAGTACCTCTAGAGGAGTGTTGTAGAAACGTTTAATATTTGATGTTTTCCATCTTTGTAAATGACCAGCTTCAAGATTTTACAAGGAAGGTGACAAAAATAACATTCATGTAACTTAATTTAAAATATTTGTTTGATGTATGATGCATTTATTAGGGAAAAGATTAATTTTGTTGTAAGTCTTATGTCCATAGTTATGGTGATCAACGTGACAATCCTATGAGAGTGGGAAAAAAGGATAATTAAGTATATCAAAGACATAATTAGGTTTATAAAAGACATAATCCATCATCACAGTCATGACATTATAATTTTTTTTTTAATGGAGTTTAATTGGATTCTCATGATGAGATTAAATTGGTTAAGAGTTCATGATAAGAGATTGAATTCTTGATTGGGGTGGCAGGTGTGGGGCGGGGGGGAAGGGGGGGGAAGTGGGGTTTACCACGAAGGAAATATAGTCAAGACCTATGCATGTGGTTTAGGGATTGGAACTAATAATCAGGGGGAACGATATGCTTTGTTCCTAGGTTTGAAGTTATCCCTTAAAGTTCGAATCCGCTATCTAGCAATGATAGGTGTTTCTCTTATTGTCCTCTCACAAACAAGGAGCTGTCAAGATACGGTGGATCAAATTGTTGAGCATCTCCACAAACCTATCTTGGGCTTACTTTCTCAATTACATTCGTTTCAACTATTTCATGTTAGACAAAATTTGAACACGATTGATGATGGTCTATCCAATCAAGCCTCCCATCTACCTAGGGGGGGACTAATTAAAAATGATGATACAATCCAACAATATTGGCTCCCTTAAGGTTATCTCCTTGACATTTAATAATGTATCATTACCTCTTTTACTATCAAAACTAGCGGCAAGAGGTCTCCATCAATGTAAATGCGACCGATGACAAGTGGAGCTCAGATGTTTTCTTTACATGTGAAGAAGCTAATCTCTTTAAGGGCAGTGTAAAAGGTTTTAAAGTTGGTTGGTGCAATGGTTCTTCCTCCCAGTCCTCTATTGTTAGAAATGGCAAGGATGGTGAAGACTATCAGAGTCCTATGACTATTTAGCGTTCTGTAAGCTATTGTGGTTTTTTGTTTTCCATTGTGTTGTTTCAGAAGTTTTAGAGTTCAAGAGGATTGTGTTAGTGGCATGGTGGTGTGAAATGATAAGGAACTCATTACCTTCTCCTTAGCTTGGGGGGGGAGGCGCTCTTTTGCTAAGATTATCTCATTATCGTACTATCAGGTAACTCTTTGTCATAGTGGTTTAACTCTCTCTATATTTGTTAAGTTTGGGATTTTGGCATCTTGTCAGTCTTGGCTGGTGATTTTCGTTGGGGGATTTTTATCTCTGAGTTAGCAGATATAAGTTCTCCTTTGAACCGATACAGTGGTAGTGAGGACTTGCTAATTTTTCCCTTTGGTTGGTTTGTTAGTTGTGGTTCCATTGATATAAATTCTAATTGCGTGAATCTGGTTTATTCTGGGGGGGTTATGGTTGGAATTTGGTTTGTTTTCCTATCAAGGGTAGATTTGGATCTAACTTTTATAGGTTCAATAGAATTTGTAGCAGAACTCATGGGCTTAGAACAACATAATGATTAACTTGTTGAGTAAGTTAGTGTGGCTCATGCCAACATTTGTGACTTCCAACATCATATGAAATGGAGGCATGACCAAATGGAGAGTTTGATTGCTTCAATTCATGAGTTGGTTGCTCATGTGTCAATGATCGATGGGAGATTATATTAGTTTGACCAAATTTCTTAGCCAATCAATTATGGTTTGGATGATTTTTTCATTGGAATTGAAGGGGCAGTTAGGTCCTATGATGAGAACTTGCAAGAAATAACCAAAAAAGTTAAAAATCATGAAGTTCTAGTTAAAAATCATGAAGACCTTATTATAGGGAAAAACTCTAAGGTTAAATAAAATTATGATGCAAAGAATGGTGATGGTAATTCTGTCATGCAACCTATTCAAATTGTTTTGAGCTCTACTGAGAAAGAAGTGGTTGAGGGTCTACATGTTAACCTTATTGTAGACAGTGAGGACAAAGATGAAGATACCTATGACTCTCAGGGTGATGGAGATTCTCAAGATGATGTTATTAAGGATAACATGGAGGAAGATCTGGATGAAGACGATGTTGATTATGGTGAAGATGCTTCCATTGACATTGGGAATACTTTTGAAGAAAATTAAGAAGATGAAGAAGTTCTCTATGTTGGTCAAGGCATTGATATCATTATAGTAGTTAGTCTCTCTGTGTATGAAGTTTTTTTGTCTATTTCTAGTTAGTCAAAATGTTAGAAGATATAGAATTCTAGGGACATTGTGTTTTGGAACAGGAACTACTTATTATGGATTGCTATAAATATTTGTTTTTCTAGCAAGATACAAACTTTGTGCCACTAAACTTATATAGAGGAATTTTCTAATGATTATTGAAACTTTTTCATCCTTTTATCAACATAATTGTAATTGGTTGTGTAAGAAAAAGATTAAATTTTTTATATTATTTCATCCTTGGCACTCCAAATGTAGCCCAAGGTTCAAGGGATCAAGAGAGAGTTTTCTTCTACAACAAAAGCTTAATGTATAGCAAAACCCTTGTAACATTGTCATGTACTTTCTTTGCAAAGAATTTTCGAAAATTTACAACAGCTTATTATATATTAGCATTATAGTAATACTATGGTAATCAAACTAGGAATAATGTGTTCCACATAAGAAAGAAGCAATAAAAAAATCGTTATCACTTCATTAAAAAAATTGATATAACAAGAAGTAATGCCAGTTTGACCAGTTGTAGGATATTAACATGGAGAAGTAGTGGAATTAAATGTAAATATGTTTTACAAAGAAAGGTGGATGTTGTACAAATGAAGGTGACCAAATTTGGATTTTTAATATGGGGATCGAAGGAAGTGTTGCAAAATATAGCTAGGGTTTAATGGAGATTGTTGTAACTATCTTGGATTTAATCCTATTACAACTGATTTTACCACACATGGTTGATCACATATTCATGGCCTTCCCTGTCCCTCTGCAGACTCTTTGGACCCCATGGACTAATATTATACTTTGATGTTTCCAAGATCATCCCTAAAAATACTTGTTTATTGTTGTACGCGACTTTTTATCCCATACTCACGTAAATACGCGGATATTGACCTCAAACCCATGTACATCGGGATGTGTGCATAAGTCCAAATATTTTTGGAGTTTTCCTTAATGTGTGTCTGAACCACTTGACTCTTGGCCTTCCATATGCCTCGAGAACGCTAGGATTTGACCCTCCATTACCCCTTTGGAGTGCTATATAAGGAACCCCTTGGATACATTGAAGGAGAGGAATTAAAGAGCAAGGAAACTATAGTCCATTGTTGTCGTAGCCTGCTTATACTTGAGTCTGCATCCCTTTGTCCCTTTGGAGCACTTTGTGTTCTTCCCAAGCTTGCCTTTGCTTGTGAGCTTGCTATCAAGAGATGAAGGATTGAGGTGGTGGAGGCCCAGGTGGAGGACTCAGTTTCTTCGGTTTGCAGACGTGCCGACAGAGGTTGTCACTTGTGTAATCTCTGATTTGATTAATAGAAATATCTTTTCCTGTCCAATAATGTGCATTTGAATGAATATTGAATCCATGGATATGTTTAATTGCTTATACATTATTGATTATATATGCTAGAGTAGATCTAACACCATATTATATAGCATGCTTGTCTGGTTTGTTATTGTTGAGAGCAAATTGCTAGCGCAAGCGGGATTGGAAAAAGCTCAACGAGGATCTACTTCAACCGTTCGGAATAAGGTATGATTCAAGATCATTTAGTGTTAGATGTTTGGTTTCTCTTTCATATTGGGAAGGGATTGATTTCTACGGTCTATCTGTCTATTGTGGTACACCCCAGGCCATAGGAAGTTTCTCTACGTAACAGAATTGGCGACCATACTGGGGAGGTTCCTAGTTGTTTCTTTTTGGGGATTTTTCAGTGTTCAATGTACTTGAATTGCTCTGATTTCTCTATTTCTATGTTGGGTCTGGGGGCACGTTTGCCCAGTAGGGTCCTGAGGGAGTAAATTTTGCCTCAGCTTGTCTATTTACCTTAATTTTCTCTCTTTTTCTTCCTGTACAGGGGTTTAGCTTTCACAGTCATGCGTACATGCGGGTTTTCCTCGAATAGTCGCGTATGTACGCAGTTTTACTGAGAACAGTCGCGTATGCCTTGATTTTTAGCTTTAGTGGGAGGATTAAGTGTTGCTGGGTGATTTTGGATGATTGATGAGTCTTCTTGGATGCTTCTGGAGTCTGTTTAAACCCTCTGTTTCTGACCAGAGATTGTTTTTAATTTGATTTTTAGAAATGTTCTTGTCATTCATTTTCTACTTTTTTGTTTTGAGATTAGGTCATTAGGTCTCTTTTACCTTGGTGCTTTTCTTGGCTGCAATTTGTGAGTGGTTGTAGAGTATGAGGGTTGTAGAGTCATTTTGTTTGCTTTTATATCTCATTTAATTCAAAAATACAAAAATATTTTGCTTTTTGCATAGTTATGCATTGCTTGCATTTTGCATTAGCACGGTACTTACATTAGGTTTGCTTGGTGAATCTTAGTCGGATTTTCAGATAGGATTGACTGCACTTAAATTTGAAGGAAAATTTTTGCACTTCATGTAGTAGCATACCCTATTTTTCATTCTACACAGTGCATTTGCATTGATTGTTAGGTGTGCATTTTGCTTCATGTTGTGTCATAACTGTTGATGTACATATAACTTCGGAATGCATTATTCTATGTATATTATGTATTGTAACCCGATGTTTATTCCGGTATGTTTCTATTATGTATTTGAGTCATGTTGTCATGCCCCGATGTTCCGATTGGGAGGATTAATAATGTAAACAAGTCTTGTTAAGTCATTAGGTAAGTCCCCATAGTTTCGGGGCACTTGAGTTATTATACGCTAATTAAGGTGTAGGCTCGAGTAAGTAATTGTAAGTTGAGCCTACGTGATTAAGTGCACTTCAAGTGAACGGAAGAATATAAATAGAGAGTGAGAGTCTCTCTATTTATCACTTGCACAACACATCACTTGCTCTCTCAAGTGTGGCGCACTAGTGGAGAAGGAAATATACTGGGACTAGAAGACTACTGCTGTCGGGAGTGCATCTTACTGTTTTGGGGTCTTACATATTGTGGTGATTCTATCTTTAAGGAAGTTGCGGGGTTTTCTCCATTTATGGTTTCCCCGATCAAAACTCTTTGTGTCTCTTGTCTTTTGTGGTGTGCTTATGTTATTGTTGTGCTTGTTATTCTCTCAGTGAAAAGATCCTAACATAATGCTAGCTTAAATGTTGAAAAAACTAACATGGGATCAAAGCTAACCTGAGAAGAAGACATTGTGCAGCTGCAGGAACTAGGGCTTCCTAGTTTGTGGACCTTCCTCCACATATTTTTAGCAAAAGTAAGGTGGAACAACTCTCCTCCTTAGGGCGCATCTTTCTGTCGAAGCAGAATTCGATTCTGAGCGTTTTTCAGTTTCGATGCGAAAATTAGGGCTTTCTATAGAAGAGGAATTTTTGAGTGAGACCAGCATAGGATTGTTCTCCTCATCAAAACCGAAGTTTAGAGACCTGGATCAAGAAATTTGGTTGGGTAAAACTCTGGGAAAGTCAAACCCTAGCTTGACCCCAAGCTGGAAAAACCCTAAATACTAAAACTGATAAGTTTTGGTACAGTCACTATATTTCGCGTTTGGCAAAGTCTCAAAAGCTAAAAATTGTAGGGGCCGATGATAAAATCTGGATGAACACGGTATCCAAAATTCAGCCTCATATTCTCTATATTTTGGGAGATATGATCTCTCCAAGTTAGGGTTCCAGCCTCTTCCAGAATTCATCCATAAACAGGACACTTGGGGAGAATTGCAATATCGTGGGTTACGGAGGTCCAAATGGAATTCCTGAAGATATTCTAGAAATTTCATGGACTTTACTTTTGGTGGTCCAAATATCATACTCAGAAGATGAACCAGGGACACGTGGCAGGCCGTACAACTTCGTTGTTCTGAACAGTCCTGTAACAAGTCACCTTGGGAAAAGGATCATAAATCCCAAATGGTGAAACCAATTCTAATGAAACCTATGGTGTTAGATCAGGGACATACTAGGTTACCTCAGTGAGAAATTTCAGACATAGACGAGCCATAATTGCGGAGATATCACAGAAACAGTAACAGGAATTTATGCAGAAGAAATTGGAAAATTAGGGCTTCCTGTTCCGGGAGCTTTCCTCCATTGTTTTCAGAAAAGGAGTGCATTGGACAGATCCATTTGAAGAGATTTATCTGTCTATCCAATCAGATCTGAAAGATTCCAAGTTTTGAAAATTAGGGTTTCTATGGCAAACCCTAGATCATCCAGCTCCGGAACCAAGACAGACACCTCAAATCGGTAAGATCTAATCCTCCTATAAGCTAAACTCTGGAAAGTCTATGAAGATGCAAGATGTATTGTTTGTACTAGGACTAAAGAAGAACCTTCTCTCCATTTCAGCATTGATGCAAAAGGAATGGAGGTGGCATTCATAGATGGTCAAGTCATCATGTGGCCAAAAGGAAAGACTATCGATGATGCGGTAGTGATTAGAGAACAAGAAGGAGGCTTGTACAAATTGAAGGGCCATCCAAAACAAGCCTTGATCCATGAAATAGTAGAGCCAAATGAGCTTTGGCATAGAAGGCTTGCACATGTGCATTACAGAGCACTACCTATTGCAAGCAAAGCTGTTAAAGGTCTTCCAGAATTTCAAGCTATTTGAAGGGAAGAACAAAAATCAAAATATGACCTAAAGAAACCAGTTGAAGAATGTGAAGATCTAGAATGCATAGACCATGCAGTCATAAGAGTCTCTCAAATCAAGAACAACTTGAAGCAGAAGTGAAGAATGCAGAAGTGGTGATGGCCATTTTGAATGGCCTCCCAGGATCGTAGGATTCATTTATTCGAGGAATGTGTGCCAGAAGAAAGTGATTGCTTTCAATAGATTCTGGGA
>LPNX010700573.1:602087-642116 GCA_001517045.1 Pseudotsuga menziesii | reverse complement strand
ATCATTGATGCAGAACCTTCCAGCCACCAAGAAGAAAGGGAAGACCAGTTCAAGAAGAATGATGTCAGGGCGTAGTATCGAGACCTGAAGAGAAGTTCATATTTCCATCATGCAGTAGATGGAAACATCGTGGGATACAAAGCAAGATTCGTAGCATGAGGCTTCTCACGAAAGGAAGGCCTAGACTACGAAGAGACATTTACAGCCAGTAAGAGTTGAAACACATACATGATGAGATTGATGAAGATCTTAACCTTTGCTACAAGGTTGAATATGCAAGTCTATACACTAGATGGTCACATAGAATATTAGTAGAATAGGAAGCTACTTGTCACTCTGGTACATAATGTTTTCAGTACATAGAGCACAAAAGACAGAGGGAGTATGATGCTTCGCTTCAAAGGGAGTGACTACAGAAGATCTAAGGTTCGACATGGTACGACAGGATGGGCAGATTACTGATGACTCTAGGCTTTACTGAGAGTAAAGCAGATTCCAACCTTTGCTTCAAGGTTGAAGACAGAAGACCAGTGATGCTCCTGTTATGTGTCGATGCACTATTGTTCTAGGCATGGAGGTGTGGCAGAGTACAGATGGGATCTTCCTTGGATAAGGGAAGTATGTAGTAGAGATCCTGAAGAGGTTTGGGATGATGGACTACAAGGCTATGGCCACACCTATGGCATCGAACCTGAAGCTATTAAGTGATGCTTCATCAGAGTCAGTTGATGCTACGATGTATCGTTAGATGATTGGGTCATTGATGTACCTGACGAACACGAGACCAGACATTTGCTTTGTTGTGAACACCTTGAGCCAGTACTTGACAGATCCGAGAAGTGTTCACTTGATGGCTGCAAAGCATATTCTAAGGTACCTGAAGGGTACAGTTGATTATGGACTCAAGTATGATGCGAATCAGAAGATTAACCTGGAGGGTTATGTTGATTCAGATTGGGCAGGCAGTGCCATCGACAAGAAGAGTACTTCAGGGTGTTGCTTCAGTATGGGATCAGGTGTGATCTCTTGGTTTAGCAGGAAGCAATCCTGTGTGGCACTGAGTACAGTTGAAGCAGAGTATGTCGCAGCTTGTTCAACTAGTTGTGAGGCAGTATGGCTGTGGAAGCTACTGTATGATATATTTGATCTCCAGTTGGATGCTACTTGTATACATTGTGACAACCAGAGTTGCGTGAAGTTGTCAAAGAATCCAGTGTTCCATGACAAGTCGAAGCATATCGAGATCAAATATCACTATATCAGGGATATGGTGCAGAGAGGAGCAGTGAAGCTCCAGTATGTTGCGACGGAGGAACAGATAGCTGATGTATTGATGAAGCCATTGGCTAGGCTGAAGTTCGAGTACTTCAGAGAGAGACTTGGTGTTCTCCAAATAGAGGTTCCTTCCAAGAGAAAGTGATGAGACCCATAACCATTCTGACATGGTGAGAGGATTGGTTCCTTCCATGGTCAAATGTAAGGGCTGAGCCATTCTGTCATGGTGAGAGGATTTGGTTCCTTCCATGTCAGATATGAGTGCTGACTGCCATTCTGGGAATGGAGGCACCTGGTCAGTTACCAGGAACACTCAGTCAGGGACTGAGAGAGCCATTCTGACGAGCAGGTCAGATGTAAGGGCTGAGCCATTCTGTTCATGGCTAAAGGATTAAGTTCCTTCCATGGCAGATGTGAGTGCTGGCCATTCTGTCGAGTAGGACAGATGTAAGGGAAACTGCCACTCTCAGGGAGAGTGGAGGTGCCTGGTCTGTTACCAGGTAGCTCAGTCAGGGACTGGGGGCCATTCTGACGAGGGTGTAGGATTCAGTTCCTACCAGGTGAGATATGAGTGCACAAATCTCTCATCACTATGGTAGGAGGGGCTCCAGCCTGGGTGAGACTCGTTCATCATTGTGGTAGGATGTGTTCCGGCCTGGGTGAATGTGTGAAAATATTTCATCATTGTGGTAGGAGGGGCTCTGGCCTGGTTGAAAGTCATTCATCACTGTGGTAGGATGTGTTCCCGCCTAGATGGGTGTGCCATTCTGACGAGTAGGTCAGATATAAGTGCAGAGCCATTTCATAGATGTTAGTGATGTGATGTCCTATCATGCTGGTGAATGTGAGTGCTGGGCATGCCTTTCTGACGAGTAGGTCAGATATAAGTGCAGAGCCATTTCATAGATGTTAGTGATGTGATGTCCTATCATGCTGGTGAATGTGAGTGCTGGGCCTTTCTAATGTGATTGTAGTTTACTACATGATCAGATGTGAGTGATGGGCGTGCCTTTCTAACGAGCAGGTCAGATGTAAGTGCTGGGTGAAGACCTACCTGGTGGCTAGGCCTACAACCAGCATGAAAAAGGGCTGGCTCTGTAGAACTTCCTATGACGAGATAGTACACACATGATGATGACCAGAGGAGATCCAGATCGAGCTATGATCCAAATCCAGTTATGATGACTCCGAGAGATCCAGATCGAGTGATGATCCAGATCCAGCAGTGATGATCCAGATCGAGAGATGATCCAGATCCAGATCCAGATCGAGTGATGATCCAGATCCAGTCCAGTGATGATGATCCAGATCGAGTGATGATCCAAATCCAGTGATGATGATCCAGATCGAGTGATGATCCAGATCCAGATGACTTGAAGATGAAGATGACTTGAAGTCGAAGATGACTTGAAGACGAAGATGACTTGAAGACGAAGATAATCCAGTTGATACAGAGAAGAAGACCAGTGTTGAAAATCGTGTCGAAAGAATACCTTCCTAGTTAAGAGGGAGTGTTGATGTACATATAACTTCAGAATGTATTATTCTATGTATATTATGTATTGTAACCCAATGTTTATTCCGGGATGTTTCTATTATGTATTTGAGTCATGTTGTCATGCCCCGATGTTCCGATTGGGAGGATTAATAATGTAAACAAGTCTTGTCAAGTCATTAGGTAAGTCCACACAGTTTCGGGGCACTTGAGTTATTATACACTAATTAAGGTGTAGGCTCGAGTAAGTAATTGTAAGTTGAGCCTACGTGATTAAGTGCACTTCAAGTGAACGGAAGAATATAAATAGAGAGTGAGAGTCTCTCTATTTATCACTTGCACAACACATCACTTGCTCTCTCAAGTGTGGCGCACTAGTGGAGAAGGAAATATACTGGGACTAGAAGACTATTGCTGTCGGGAGTGAATCTTACTATTTTGGGGTCTTACATATTGTGGTGATTCTATCTTTGAGGAAGTTGCGGGGTTTTCTCCATTTATGGTTTCCCCGATCAAAACTCTTTGTGTCTCTTGTCTCTTGTGGTGTGCTTATGTTATTGATGTGCTTGTTATTCTCTCAGTGAAAAGATCCTAACATAATGCTAGCTTAAATGTTGAAAAAACTAACAATAACACCATAAGTTGCACGACCATTACCCTTTGAGTATAATAGCCAAATAAAATCAACACTTAATAAAATGAATTACACTCTTTGCTTTTGTAGGTTGCATCAACAAGATTAGGTTTTAGGGTCTTGGAATAGATCATTATAAGTTAATTCTCTAAGACCACTAAACAAAACAATTAGTTGTATGTTCGGGTGAGAGTGTGAAACCCTTGGTATAATTAGTGTTTCTCGGGATCCTCCTCTTACACGGGACTTAAGCACGAGGCAGTGCACGCGGTTGTGACTAAGATGACCCCTGGTTACTTTCTGTGAGCATCGAAGATATTTCCAGGATTGTATTCGTATCTGGGGGCCTTTGAGGTATTAGCTAGTGCACCCTTGGGGTACCAGTTGTGCTTTCAGGCTTCGGGCTTTGCTACCCTTCCCATACGGTCAATCCCTCTTGCGATTGTCCGCCTGAGCATTTATTATATTGAGGTGACCTTAGTTTCCGTACCTAGGTTATCGAGGGGGTATTTACAGAGGTTATTCTGCAGGTGTCCTGGCCAGGTAGGGGTCGGACGACACAGTCACTATATGCGTTGAAGTTGAGGGACACTGTAATTGATTACGAACCTCCGCTTATTGTGTATGGGAGTCTCAAGCCTCTCCTAGGCGAGACATACCTGCTTCATTTGGGAGATCACTTATCCTACCCTTGGTTTGCTCATTGTTTGGCTTTAGATTCTCTTAGGTGTATGCTCTGTGCATGCTAGTCTACTTAGGGTTGCGTAGATAGATCGAGTCTTTTCTTTTTGTTGAGTCATTGTGGATCTGAGTGCGGCTCCCCGTCGATCTTGTTGTTTAGCAGGTTTTCCACCTTCTACGTCCCCTCCTCCCTTGGGAGAGCTAGATAGTCCGGGCGAACTAGTCATCACATTGATTCACACAGAGATCTCACCACGAGTCATCATGAGCTTGAGGTCACGAAGCTGATCCTTCAAGCACATATGGAACTTCGCCTGAGTCTGGTCCTGATGGGACTGGATTGTCATAAGACGATTTATCATAGTTTCCTGATCACATTAGCTCTGAACCCCGGTATTGGTTATACTATCCGGGTGAAAATACTCGCCATGAAACGACCAGCACTGGCCACATTAGATATGGCATGGCTGATATTCCCGATCCCAGTCTGACACCTCACATCGAACTGGTTGGTGACCCTGGTACTGCGCTTGGGGGCACTTCCATTCCTTTCCATGCGGAGAGGTTTGGTCATAGTAGTCACATTGTGCCATCCACTCTTGTGGTGGTAATTCCTTCACAAACACAACCCAGACCTAGCACCAGTGTTCCTCCTCGGGGACCTCAGCCGAGACATGTGAATATTGGGGGTACAAGCTACATTCCTTCACATATTCCATCATCTTCTCAACCTGTTCCTTCGAATGCTTTTTTTATGCATCCTCTTCCTAACTCTAGTGGTCCTTCAGGCTAGAGTTCGACTTCAAGCCATGTTCGTCCTACGACTGCTAACACTGTAGTATCACAAAGCCAAGTGCCTCCTGTTGTGTTAGTAGGTCATGTACATGTTTCTAAATCATCTCATGGAATACCTCGTGGATCATCTCATGGTCTAGCTCATGGAGCTTCCCATATACCTAACCATCTCATGGGACACCTTATGGATCATCCCATGGACCATCTCATGGTACAACTTATGGAGCTTCCCATGGACATTCTTATGGACCGCAGTACGGATAAAAATATCAACCGTATGGGTGCAGGTATCAACAACCCGCTTACTCTTCTAATTATGGATTTGTAGCACCTCATAATCAAGGTACTCTGCATCACAATGCTTCCATGCAGCCCTTCATGGGTCAAATGGGAGGAGGTTATTATCCAACTAGCCAAGGCCATGGTGTGTATAGCAATCAACCTTATATGAATCAATTCTACCAGGGAGCGTGGCAACAACTGGCTCAACCTAGGCTCCCTTTTCGTGCGACCTTGAACCCACTTGATTTGTTGAGATTGACGAATGATCCTGTGTTTCATAATCGGGCATGACCAGTAGTCCCTACCAAGCTTCCTTCGTACATTCCCAAGTTCGAAGGTAAGGCTGGTGAAGATCTTGGTGAGCATGTCACAACCTTCCACCTTTGGTGCTCTTCTAATTCCTTACACGATGATTCCATTCGTTTGAGGCTATTTCAACGCACCCTCACGGGTCCTGCGGCGAAATGGTAGATAGAGTTACCGGGGGGGCCTATACTACGTTTAATGACCTTGCCATGACTTTTCTTAATAATTTCCAGCTGCCCGTACGTTACGACGTTGGTACCGAACTCTTGTCGACCTTCCGGCAAGAGCCACACATATTTCGGATCATATTCAAGAGTGGTGCAGACATAAACGATTAATTAAAGCCTTTATACCACCATAGTTTCTTCTAGAGTGGTTCCTCAAGTCATTGTTACCTTACATCGCGAAGGATGTTTCTACATCCGGAGTTCAAAATGAGGACTAAGCTATTTTTAGGGCTCAAGAGTTGGATTTGATCTATGCTCAATTTGGACTCTTGTATGAAATTATCTTGTATTCTCCAAGATCCAATTTCGACCCCAAGATCAAACTTGGGCCACATGCCGATGGTATTGTTGGCTCCACAAGTACTAAATCTGCAGACTCAATTACAAAACAAGTGAGCCAGTTATCTATTAACTAGCCTACATCGGGACAAGCTACGGCTTTGTCTCAACCTACCCAATCGGCGAGTGTACTCTCCATGCAAACGTTGAACCCAAAAGGCAACCAATAGCCTGGAAGGAATAAAAAGAAAGGAAAAAATAATCATAAGGGTGGGAATAAAAATGAAAATGGTAATAATAATGACAAGAACACGAATAATGCTGGGGGGGACAAGCAGCCTAAGCATAAGGTGAAGTTTCCTTGTAAGTTGTGTAAGGACGATCACCTCACGAACTTGTGCCCTCGTATGGAGGATGCCTCGAAGTTCATAGCACATGGCCCAACTATGTTTACTAATCCTTTACCTAATAATCAAAATATGAACTTGAGGACCGTTGATCCTGGTTGTGCGTCTGGTGGAACTCAAAACCCCCCGAAGGTCGCTCCTGGTCACTATTGCACCAACATGGTGAAAGCTACTTAAGTTGTGACATGTGCGAAAGATTATGGTTCGTCACAACCAGACCTTGGGAAAGAACCTGATCCACCTGAGAGCTCTTTGTGAATTGAAAAACATACAGATAAACCTGAAGTTCCGCCTCACATTCCTAAGGGAGTCTTGAAGCACTTGGGGCACAATCCTAATGCTCGAGCCACCCAAAACTATTCAGTTGTCGAGGATTTGGGCCAGACTCCTTGTGCGATGTCCACATTAGAAGTACTTCAGACTTGTCCTTCGTAGAGAAATGCATTGCTATATGCTCTTGGGGTTAGTGATGATACCTCTTCTTGCATGATCAAATTTGAAACTCGTGGAATCCAGCCTCGCTTTCCTTACTACGTGTCTCTTTTGATTAATGTAGAGTGTCTCAACAACACCATCATGTGTACTGTCATTGATGAAGGCGCTACTGCTTTTGTGATGTCTTTGTCTTGTTGGAAGGGTTTAGGTTCTCCCTGCACGTTGTCTCAATCTGCCAACATGTTGACTACTTTTTATGGCAGGTCATTTCAGTCCCATGGTATACTTCCTTCTCTAGAGGTCCAATTGGGAGGGAAGACTGTCGCGATCGAGGTCGAGGTGGTTGATGCACCCCTTGATTATAATCTTTTGCTGGGTAGGAACTAGATGTACAATATGCAAGTTGTAGCTTCTTCCCTATTTCGATTAGTTTGCTTTCCATTTAATGGGAAGATCGTTACTATTGATCGAAAGTATTTCCAGAATCCGAGTGTTAACGTATCATCGAGATCTTCTATCCCGATTATCAATCATTCTCAGCTAGCAACTGAGAATGTGGGTGTGGGTATGTATCCTTCTCTTATGGGAACCTTTAGTTGTCCTGCGCCTGTTCTTATGATTGGGTGTAGTCTTGGTAGGGCTTCATCCTCATCAAATTCGGTATCTTTTCACACTTATCATATGGAAGATACTTGGATTCTTCCTTCACCGAGTACTTCGAGTGTGCCTATCGAAACAGACATGCCATTGCTTGCAACAATGGTGGCGTATCAAGCGAATCTTGATCATGTTGTAGAGCCTAGTCCTTCCTCTCCGCGGATGGAGGAGGAGGACCCTTATGTGCTACCTACATGGGCAGTAGAGTCATCTCACTCTCATGACTGCCTTGATGATGTTTTTCCGTCAGATGAAGCTATTCTTGAGGCCATGTCTGGGATTGAACAACCTTGGGAAGAGTTGCACCATAGATCGTATTTCCTTCTTGAGATTGATCGTTTAGAGTGTGATGACTTTAGGTCGATTATAAGCGAGAAAATTGGTAGCCCCGTGGTCCCATTAAGCTCTCCTGGTCAGATGGCTGAAGGGAACATGGCTAACTTGTCACCAACTATTCCAATCAATATTTCTCGTGATCCTGGTAAGATTGAGAACGTCTACATTGGGGCAGGTTGTTCCCCCGATAAGTTCAAAGAGTATATCGAGTTGTTTAAGGAATTTCGTGATAGTTTCGCTTGGTCATATGAAGAAATTCCAGGTATATACCCTCGTATTGTCGAACACAAAATCAAAACCTATCCGGATGCAAGATCGGTTCGACAACATTTGCGTGCCGTGAATCCTAGAAAAGCACCCGCTATTAAAGTTGAGATAGAGAAACTGCTCAAAGTTGGTTTTATCTATCCTTTTTCCTTAACGGAGTGGGTTTCAAATCCCATTCCGGTGGATAAGAAGCAGGGAGCATTCTGAATATGCACTAATTTCCGTGATTTAAATCGAGCCTATCCTAAAGATAATTTCCCTACACCGTTTATTGATCAAATTTTGGATGAGTGTGCAGGAAGTGAGGTATTTTTTTTTATGGATGGCTTTTCTGGATATAATCAGATACAAATTAAGCGTGAGGATCAACACAAGACCAAATTTATTTGCCCTTAGGGAACTTTTGCATATCGAGAGATTCCCTTCGACCTTAAAAACATCGGAGCTACATTTCAATGGGCCATGACCTTAATCTTTCACGATCTTAAAATGATTATTGAAGTATATTTGGATGATCTCGATGCTCACTCTCGTTTGAGAGTGCGTCATCCTTACCATTTGCGATTAATGTTCGAAAGATGTCATCATTATCAAGTTTGTTTAAACCCTCATAAGTGCATCTTTTGCATGACAATTGGTCATTTACTAGGATTCATCGTGTCCATGGAGGGTATTAGAGTCGATCCCTTGAAGGTTGAGGCAATACTTCAATTGTCTCCCCCGCGTAACATTCGACACCTTCAATGTTTACAGGGTATGGGGAACTTCTTGTGGAGGTTCGTGGTCAATTTTTCCAACTTGACTAAAGGCTTCATGCATCTGTTGAAGAAGGACACCCCTTTTTACTGGGATGAGTGAGCCCAAGAGTCTTTCGATGCTCTTAAGCAAGCCTTAGAAACTGTCCCCGTGCTTAGTCCACCAGACTAGAGCCATGATTTCTTGATTTATGAGGCCGCGTCTTAAGAGACGATTGGTATGGTATTGGTTCAAGAGGATGAGGAGCTCCATAAGCATGTCATATATTATTTGAGTAGAAACCTTATTGATGCAGAACTTCGTTATTCCCATGTGGAGAAGCTAGCCTTAGCCACCGTTCATGTGGTTCAGCATTTGAGACATTACATTCTCCTTCGCCAAACATTGGTCGTAGCTCACATCAATCCATTTCAGTTCGTCCTCACTAGAAGGATGATTGGGGGAAAATATAATAAATGGATTGTGATTTTGCAAGAGTTTGATATCGAGTTCATTTTGGCAAAATCGAAGAAATCGTTAATCTTTGTGAAGCTCATATCAGAGTTCCCAAATTTGGAGGAAGAGGAGGTTTATGAGGATTCTTTTGTCGATGAGCATATATTCCTCATCTCAATTGTGGACCCTTGGTAAGGAGATATTATTGTGTATTTGCAAACATTGAATGTCCCCACTCACCTCTCACGGGATGAGCGACGATGACTATGCACGTAGCGAAGAACTACCTCATAGTGGATGATACTTTGTACCGTCGTGGGGTGGATTCCGTTTTACGTCATTGTTTAACTCATGATGAGGCTGAAGTCGTGCTTAATGATTTCCATGGAGGAGCATGTGGTGGTCATTTATCTGGGCTTTCTATAGCCCAAAAAATCTTAAGAGCGGGCTATTTTTGGTCATCCATCTTTAAGGATTGCGTTAATGCAGTCAAGAAGTGCCACCCTTGCCAAGTGTTTGCATGTAATATGCACTTGTGTCCCGCCCCTTTGCATCCTATTGTCACCACTGGTCCCTTCACCAAGTGGGGGCTTGATTTTAAGGATTGCAACCTAGCTTCGGTTGGGGGGCACCATCATATTATTATGGTTGTCGATCACTTCACGAAATGGGCAGAGGCTATGCCTATAGTTAAATTCGACGGTGAGACAGCCGCGCATTTCGTATTTAACCCGATTATCACCCGGTTTGGCATTCCGAAAGAGCTTGTCACTGACCATGGTAGGCACTTTCAAAACAAAATGATGGAAGAGTTGGCTTCTAAGTTAGGGTATAAGCAAGAGTACTCCTCTTCTTATTGCCCTCAAGCGAATGGACAAGTTGAAGCAGTGAAGAAGTCACTTAAGTCTATTCTCCAACGAACCATCGCACACAACAAGAATAATTGGCATATCATGTTGTATCCTATTTTGTGGGCCTATAGAACCGCGGTTAAGACTGCCACCGGTTTTTCTGCCTATTAACTTGTGCATGGGGTGGAGTCAGTATTACCGATTGAATGTGAAATCCCTTCTCTAAACCTAGTTGTGGAGATTTTACCAGACACTTCCGCACTGGAAGAGCATTTGGTACACTTAGAGCAGCTTGATAAGCAGCGCTGAGATGCCTTAGTGGCTCTAGAGGTTAACAAGCATCGCGTTAAGGTCCAGTATGACAAGTCTGTCCATCCTAGGAGGTTTAGTGAAGGTGACTTGGTCCTTTTGTGGGATCAAGCTAAGGAACCCGTGGGGGCAAGAAAGTTTAATCCCATGTGGCATGGTCATTACATGGTTAAACGTGTCTTAGAGAAAGGTGCCTATGAGCTGGTTGATTATGAAGGGAAAGCCTTGGCGGAGCCTAGAAATGGGCTCTATCTCAAAAAATACTATGCATGATCTTAAACTAGGGTTGATTTTTGTATATTATTGTACAATTTTGCATTGCATAGTTAGGTTTTCTTTGGTGTTCGGGTTTATTGATTAGCTTTTGTTTGTTATGGCAGATGTCGATGGAGTCTTCTGTTTACATAGGATTCACTGATGGTGCTAGCCACCACACTCAAAATTTAGCTTCGACTGCTTGGGTGATCTATACTCTTACGGGTCAAGTGTTGTCTTCAGGAGGCGTATGTTTACGGCCTTCGTTAAACAATGTTGCTGAATATAGTGTCATTATTGAGTTATTGCGTGATGGTATTTCGCATGGTGTTCATTCTCTTGAGGTACGTCTTGATTCGTAGTTAGTGGTTTCACACCTTAATGGCTTGTATCGTATTAGGGATCTGACATTATTACGAAGATTCTTACGTGTTAGATTGCTAGAACGACAATGTGAGAGTATAACATACATTCATGTTTCAAGAGTTTTTAATCAAGTTGCTGATTCATATGCTAACTATGTGTTAGATTGGCATTTGTTTCACAAATCATAAGCATATCGCAAACACATTTTACACATGTAAATAAAGTAAAAATCGATCATCATAAAAAAAAATTCATTAAGTTCAAAAAGTGACGTCATAATACATAAGTGTCATATACAAAATTGGGGCTTCCGAGCCAGCAAAATATACTACACAGTCATACAAAAATGTATACACCTAGGTCTCTAATCTTGAGGTGGAGGAGGGTGCTAATCATGGTAGCACACTATGACTCTAGCTATCTGCTGAAACAATCGAACCCATGCTTGTGGTACTCCAACCACCTGGCACTGCATGGCCTCAAGCAAGTCCTCGACTTGCACCATGGGTACTCAATGTGCCAATCGAACAAAGTTTGTGTGAATGCTTTGGAGCATCCGCACCCATGATCTCATCACCTCTTCCCCTCTGTCGATGACAAGGAAAGCCATCTGGCCGTTGTGGTCCTACATCTGCATATACATGATAGATTGTCACTATGTGTTGTCACATGAAAAACATGTCTTTTGATTTCATATATCAAAAAACACACAAAAAAATTAAATAATTCAAAAATTACAAGTGGGTTTGGGATTCTTTACCTATGTCTCCATAAGCCGCTCCTGGTGGTAGGGGCATGTCTGGATCATCGCGGAAGTCAATACCTACATAGGGATAGTCATATTCAGTTGTCTCCGCCACCATGGAAAGAACTCTGCTGGGTAGGGGTTAGCCACCCTGCCACCTCCCAGTTTGTGCATGACATTATCCCAACACCGCTGATTTGGATCTCAGACTCCATGTGGAGCAATGTCTACCCTAGGGCTTAGCCCTGGCACCCGCTCAAAGAAGAATGTGCTCAGTATGCTACCAAACCCAAAGTTCTGTACCCTTCCCATCTTGTAGTCACTGAGTTGATGTTTCATGTTGCTCAGCAGTGTAGTACTCCAGTTATATATTGTAGGTCGCATACACTCTACCGCATAGAACATCATTGGCCATGAGTCCTGGTGGAGTGAATCCAAACCTGCAATCCTACCTAAGGCCAAAAGTATGGCTTTTAGCCCCAGAATATGAATAGAGTTTGTTGGGATTTGACTCCTAACCTTCTCCATATTCGGAAGATAGTACATAGCTATGTACTCATTTATGGTCAGCCCGTGACCTGGCCCACGAGATCAGAGGTTCACCACCTCCCCTTGTCAGGAAAAACCTGTGATGAAATATATGTCCTCAAACTCAATGCTGAGTGACATCCCATCTATCTGAAATGTTTCAGACTCTAGATCCTAGTAATCTACCAGCAGTTGGAGTAGTCTTGGCTTTTCCCTCAAGCTTCCAAGACACCAAAACTTGTATAATCCACATGCCCGTAATGCTTGTTTAGCCTTGAGATTAGCTTGAACAGCTTCCTCAACATCACCATGTTCCCTCTCTCTCCACTCTAGTACCATCCTGCACAAAAAACCAAGTTTTTTTATTATGATTTGCCCATTAAATCCTTGTTCACGGCCTTATACGCGACTGTTTGCAAAACAACCGCATATGTACGCGGGTTTCAGGTCATTTTTCACGTATGGTGAACCCTATACGTGGAAAAAAGCCCGATTTCCACGTGGGTCGAAGCGCCCAAGTTGGGATGGCCCAAAAAATTAATTTGACCATGAAAATTGAAAATTTTTATATCAAAATGCAAGAGAGGGACAAGGGAATCTACCTGGATCAAACGAGGAGGGATTCCGCCTGACGATACTCCCGAAATTCGCTTCTGAAGTTCTAAGCTCAAATGCACTATGCTGGGTAAAAATTCAAAATGGTATGAAATTTTTTAAAATTTTCACTATTTATAGAAAAAAATTGAAAGTTTTACCCACTTTATATAGTTTTTGACCGTTTCTGACCATTTTGGACCGTTTGAACTAATTTGATATTGTAGGAGCCTGTTTTGAGTGCGGTTTGACCGTGTCTTTGACCTGTTTGTGCCTATTTCAAGCATTATGTCTAAACTGGCATTTAGGTTAGGTTTTCACATCCATTTACACTTTGCATAACCTTATGATCTTTTCATATTAACCGTAGGCACAAACCCATTCTATCTTGTCACCTAACCTTCTTGCTGCTTTTAGAAGTGACATGTTGTGAATGGTACAACTTTCCCATACATGGGTACCCTAGTTAGATCTTGTTTTGCATTTGGTGCCCATGCAGACATTTCTCCTTTAGGGTGTGGGATTCCTTTGTATAGTATCGCCATGACTTTGAGCAAGAGCTTCATACTCCTCTTGAACTTTATGCTGGCCTTTCCCCCTAGACTCCCCTTGTATATGTCAAGTTGTAATTGCATCGTCATGAGTTTTTCTTGCCTTATTAAGCCTTATGCTGGCTTCCCTGACTTTGATTATCAAACATATAGCCCGAGCTTGTCTCATGTCTAACCAAGCAGAGCCTTTTTACATATATTTTGCAGCTTGATACCCCATTTTTTACTGGGAGGGGACTGTTAACCCAAAAAATCCCTCACTAAGCTCTCCATGACCTACACCACCCAAGGACACCACTTCACAACCCTCCATTAGACCCCCACACCCTAAAAAATGCTTAAGGATGAAGAAAATGGCTTAAAAACCCCAAAAAGGAGCCTAAAATACTCTCCTAGGAGCTAAAGCCCCCCAAAAGGGGCTAAAAACCTAAAAGGAGCTAAAATTAGGCTGGAAGGGGCTAAAAGCCCAAAAAAGGGGCTAAATCCCTGACCAAGGGCTTAAAACCCTAAAAACACAAAAAAGCTATAAAAGGAGGGTGGGGCGTCACTCTCAAAACGCTTCTCCCTTGCATACTGTTATGCTGCCTGTGGATGCCTTGAGACCCTTTGTCTCTCAAGCCACCCACATCCCCCTCTCATCCATTCATTCTGCCATTAAGCCATAGCTCCTCCATTGCCAAGAGAGAGAGAGAGGCTTCTTTTAGCCAGGGCATTGTGGCCCATTGCACCAAAGAGAAGGTATAACTATGTATTTTGTTTTGTTTATTTGCTTTCCTCTAACCCATTGCTTGTTTGCAGGTTTTCATTTTCTTTTTGCAGGTTTTTTGTTTCCAATAGTTGTTTGCAGGTTATTGGAAGCAGAACCCTAACCTTTGTTTGCAAATGGGTTCTTCATATTTCTCTTCCATCTTTGCTTTTATTTATGTCTAGTTTCATTCCCGCTTTCCTTTTCTGCATTTCCACAAGCAGGAACCTACCCTTCTGTCCTATAGACAGAAGGGAGCCATTCTTGCCCCTATAGCAAGGAGAAATCCTTGCTACAGAACTGGCAACCATACCAAATCGATCCCATAGGATCCCTGGTCCAGATTTTTAAAATTTCAAGTTTTTTAATTTTTGCCCTAGGTTTTAAAATTTCATGTCAAATTTAGTTTAGATCTAGTTTATTTACAGTTCTTAGTGTTGTTGAAGCCTCTGCTAGGCAAATCCGAGTCAGTTTGGCCAAAGTACAAGTTATTGTTGGCCAGATTTGACTCAGGATCAGAAAAACCCCAAATCCAGTGCAGGTCACATTTATCGGGCCTGATCAAGGGATGAGGATGCACTTAATGGCCTAACAGGCATGCCCAGGGTGCACTTAATCCCTTGAAAGGTGCGACTTCACTCAAAAACACATACCGCGACTGTCTGTGAAATCTGTGCGACCCCCTCGCCTGTTTCTGAAAAACATTTGCGGCCCCCTCGCCAAATTTGATCAGAAATGTGCGGTCTGTCAATTAGAAGTTCAATTTCAGTTTAATAGGGACTGTTAGTGCGGCTCAACCACCTCTGTCCAACACAGAAGTTTAATTTCAGTTTCTATTTTAATTTCCTATAATTGCATCAACAAACAAAGTGTAGATTCAAAGTAAATTTTAATGGCTTAATTAATGAACATAGCTTAACTAAAATTGACTTAAAATCAAGTCTTGCTTACCCTTTCTCCTCTACCCATTCATCACCCTTTGGGGTATTCTAGGATACGACGAAGGGCAAGCTCGTATAGTCCTAGGCCCTTCATTGAACATTGTTCTAAACCATTAAAACCGGATGACCTGGAAGGTAGAGTGGGTAGAGAAGGAGGGCTTCTCACTGCGCTAAGCGTCCTCCCTGTTGACCAACCTTACATTCAGGAGGTGACCTGTGGATCTACGGATGGGCTTAGTCCCATTGTGTTGAGAGCCCAACACCTTCTCTTGGTTGAAGAAGAATATCAGTGTGAGGTAGTCATCTAGTTAGGCCATCAAACATTCAGGGTTACAAACTGTATCTGTTTACAAATTTCTAATTATTCATTGCATGCACAACAATGATATGAACTCTGCCACAATATGATGAATTCATAAACCATGTGCAGCTACCAAATACTAGAAAGACATACAAACGAATACACCATACCAAGTAATCAACCCAACTCAGTTCATGACGCTGAGAGAGCCTTAAAATTTATCAATTTACACTAAGTTCAATCAAATCTACAGTCTTTGAGGACATACGTCCCTGACTACTTCAACCGTGGGAAGTACTTGGGCTCTGCCCAGAAACTCATTGTGAGGAGTACCATGGGAACCCCAAAGTAGCTGGCCGCTGAGAGGAATTGCCAAGCAAAATGGGCAACGACCCCTTCCGATTGAGTAGAAACGCCTATGAGGAAAAAGCCAAGCACTGTCTTCTGATATTCTTGGTGGCCAAGTGACCACCTACAGCCAATAGGAAGCCACTGAAAGCAGGGTCCAAACATCATTCCCATCAGTTTGATAAACATCTAGCACAATTGATCCCCCACGCTCTTCCTCACGCCTAAGAGGCAAACCACCACCATTCGAAACGTTGAACTGACACCGTTGAGCCTATTCTTGATGACCTCGCACACCATCAGAAGGCCACATGGGCTCTGATTCAAATCAAGACTCATATCAGTCTGAACCGGACCTCCATACTACACCATCAAGCCCCATGGCTAGTGCAAACCCGAATCCATTTTTCGGCATAGCCATAGCAAGTGGACCCATGTCCACACCACAACTTGTCACCAACAACCCTGCAGGTGGCCCAAGCACAGTCATGCAAACTGTCATCAGTCAGCTGCCACCACTCATCGTGACCAGCCAAGCTGGCCCATCTACAACACACGGGGGCAGTGGCCCCTCCACCTACACTGCCCCTCCTGCCACACAGGGGGGCAGTGGACCTTCCACTTACATTGCCCCTACTGTCATACATGGGGGCAATGTCCCCGCCACCCATACTGTCCCCCCCACAACACTTGGGGGCATTGGCCCATCCACAATGGTACCACCGCAAGTACCCCCAGCTGTGCAGATGCATTATGCACCTACAAACCCCACCACCATCCCTTCCCCATCTCACATCAACCTAGGGTCCAATCTGCCTTTCATGGCTCGTCTTAACTTGCCTGATTTGGCTCGATTGACAAACGACCCCATTCGCCATCAAGCTTTTTGGCCACCCATGCCAATTAATATGCCATCAGACATTCCCAAGTTTGAACGCAAAGCAGGGGAATGTCCCCAAAACCACATAATGACATTCCATCTATGGTGCTTGTCAAACAACATCGTAGATGATTCCATCAGACTGAGCCTATTCCAACGCACCCTCATAGGTGCTGCGGCTAAATGGTACATTGAGCTACCACAAGCCAAGTACCCTAATTTTAACTCCCTAGCCTTCATGTTCCTACAATATTTCCAACTCCCCGTCAGATATGATGAGGAGGTGGAGATTCTGTTAGCCTGGCATCAAAACACTGCCACTCATATAACTGACCATATCCATGAGTGGTGGTGACGCCGTAGCCTATGTAAAATACAACTTGACAACAAGATCTTCTTGGATTGGTTCCGTAAGACCTTGCTCCCACCCATAGCAAAGGACGTCGCATCCGAATGTCCCGAATCGAAAGAAGAGGCCATATTGAAAGCTCAACAATTTGACCTCATATATGCTCAGTCTGGATACCTGTACACCATCATCCCGGATGCTCCCCGCGCAGGCACATCTTACCGCAACGCACCGAGGGCATCCCATGCTACAGATGGCATCATAGGATCAGTCTCCCAACAGCCACAACACCGACCAACACCACCTATAGTTCCATCACAACCAAGCAACACTCCTAATGTTGCTTACCAAAACCAAGCTCCGAACTACGCTAGAATGATGTCCCAATCCAGAGAAACAACTTCCTATGCACAACCTCTGCCACTGCCACAGGCTCAGGCCATGGCTTGGCCTACATAGCAATATGCAGGGCAAATTCTTGCATTTGTGGCACCACCTCCCACTCAAATCTACTATGCACCGCCAGTGCAAGCGGTTCAAGCCCCCACCCCTGCTCCACCCGCTCCGTTGGGACAAGTGTTCGCACAACAAAATCATCCCAACTAGCCTGCCCCCAACAACCAACAAGGGAAAGCTAGAAATAATCGGCCCCGGAACCAAGCCAACAACCAACCACAGGGAGGTGGTCAACAACCAAACCCTCCCAACAATGTCGCGACAAACCGACCAGCCCAAACCCCCCCACAACAAAACGCACCAAGACGCAACACCCCGTTGCGCACAAACCAACCATGCACATTATGTGATGTTTATGGGCACTACACATTTGAGTGTCCCCTTATGGGTCACGCCAAGCAGGCCATTCAAAATGAGGTTCAACAGGTCGCAACGCTGCAAATCAAACCCAACCCAACCTGGCACCATAAGGACCTCCTCCTATGGTGCTTCAAAACCCACTACCTGTCCAAGGGTTGGTGGCAACCGCACCCCCTCCCCAACCCAATCCCAATGCTTCGAGGGCACCTCAAACACACCGAAACATGTGTTCACCACCTGCTAGCCATGAGGACTGAAGAGGTCAACTTGCAAACCAGACATAATCAGTACGGTACCACCACTGAACCCGCTGACACATCAACGGCATCAACGTCCAAAATAGTCAACCTACCTCTTTAGTTACCCCCGTTCCCGCGCCCCCGCATACGCAGAGTTGCCAATAACGCCACGGCTATTGTGGATGATTTCGCCCAAACGCCAACCGCCATGTCCGCTCTTGAGGTACTTAAAACATGCCCAACGCAGCGGGAAGCCTTACTAGCCGCCCTTGGGGCAGTTGACCCCTTCGACTCCAAGTTAATCACATTTGACACAGAGAATGGAGAACCACGCATGCTGTCCACCATCGCCTTCCAAATCTCGGTGTCTATCTGGAACCTGGTTGTGCACTGGTGCATAGTGGATGAGGGGGCATCCATGTGCGTTATGTCTACCTTGGTTTGGCAGAAACTTGGATCCCCAATTCTGCAACCATCCTCCACAACTCTGCGGGCTTATGATGGCCATCCCACTAAAGCCCAAGGAATCCTCCCCCATGTCCCCATCACATTAACCAGGAAGACAGTGCTGATCGACATAGAGGTCGTAAACGCTCAACTGGACTATAACCTTCTCCTCGGAAGAAGTTATATGTATGCCATGAGAGCGATCGCATCAACTGTCTTCCATCTCATGATGTTCCCTCACGAAGGGAAGATTGTGACGGTTGATCAACTCATTTATCATGATCCACAAGGGTTAACGACACCCACCATCGTTATCCCTACCATCACTGCCATTGAGCCACAAGGGACAACCACACATGCCAATGTCATCCCTGCAGTCAACACTATGGTTGACAACACACCAACCTCCCCATTGTTGAATGTGGGCCCTGGGTTGTTTGCCGATCCCACCATGACGGCTCCTTTCCCCTTAGTGTCACCGCCATCGACACAAAATGAGACTGTGAACTTGTGCATGCTCTCATCCAGCACCACTGCACCCAAACAACAACCGCAGCCGCAGCCCCAACCACAACCACAACATCATCCGCAGCCACAACATCAACAGTAACCGCAACATCAACAGTAGCCGCAACATCATTCACAGCCGCAACATCATCTGCAGACGCAACATTACGCACAGCCGCAACCACAACCACACCCCCACATACAACTAGCAGGGAGTTATCTGGGATCCTCACCAGTCCATATAATTCCCTTCCTCTTTGCCCTGCCTGGTGTTATGAGCAAGCCAGTAATGGCCACCCTCAACCTACCCAACTTTACATTGGGCATTCCGGTGTGGTATCTTGATCCAACAGCTCAACCATCGATGCCCCAGGTAGTCTTAACACCTGTGCTACCCATTACGGTCGAGTCCCATCCTCCACCTAGTCCGCAAAAAGCAACCACCACACTCGCACCTACACCGCGCCACCCGAAAAGGGCCAGGGGCAAGAATGCCAAAGCAACCACAGAACCTCGACAGATCCTGCCTTGCGTCGTTTGTGAACAACAGGCCATCGAACTCAGAATTACCATAAAATCCCAATGATCTATGCGCATTTAGATGCAATGGATACAAACAAAAACATCCCCGTGGTTGAACTCCCAACCGCACCAATAGTTAGGAACAAGGCATTGAGAACAAACCATGCTTGCGCCCTTTGCGACTTGTATGGCCATTACTCTCACCATTGCCAAGACTTGCTCGAATTTTGAATGGCTCTAGCTGACCTTCGTCAACATTCCCTTAAGTCTGAAATCACCTTGATCGAAGAAGTGCACACCCCACCACCTTCTTCAGACACCATGTCCATCTACATGATGTCTAGTTCAACTGACCCGCTTATCTCCACCTCCAATGACGGTCCATCAGACCTGTCTCTTCTTTGCTTCAGCAATGATGAGGAGATACTGGAAGCTCTGACCGCCCTGGAATACCCATGGGATGACATGCACGATCGCTTGTTCTTCCTCCCTGAAGAACTTGTGTTGCAGTCTGACCAGTTTTCCATGGAGACCAAATATTTCATCCATGGGAAGGTCGACTAGTTCAAGAACCCCATCCCGGCACCAAATGCCTTCAAAGAAGGCAACATGGCAAACATTTCGCCAACCATTAAAATCGACATCTCAACGAATTCTGAGATTGTTGAAGAAATCATGTTGGGGGCATCTTGCTCCCCGGAAGAGGTTGATGCCTACAAAGCTCTCTTCCAAGAATTATGCGACATCTTCACCTGGTCTTACACCGAAATGCCCGGCCTAGATCTATCCATCGTGGAACACCACATCGACACATGGCCCGATGTGGCACCCGTACACCAAAAGCAATAGCCAATCCATCCATCCAAAGTGGCTGCGGTTAAAGCTGAGATAGAGAAGCTACGCACAACCGGCTTCATTTATCCCATTGCGTACACCACTTGGGTTTCTAATCCTGTTCCCGTAAATAAAAAACAAGGTACCATTCGCATTTGCACAGACTTCCGTGACCTCAATGGGGCATGTCCCAAAGACAAATTCCCCACACCTTTCATCGATCAGATCATCAATGCGTGTGCCAGACAAGAAACCTTTTCCTTCATGGACGGATTTTTCGGCTATAACCAAATCCAAATCCGGAAAAAGACCGTTATAAGACAACATTCGCAACCCCAATGGGGAACATTCGCGTATCGAGTCATGCCCTTTGGCCTAAAAAACACTAGAACCACCTTCCAGTGTGCCATGACATACTGCTTCCGCGAGCTTGTTCACATTATGTTGGTTTGTTTCGACAACCTCATTGCGTGGTCGCAGAAGCAAACACAACACCTAGACGACCTGCGACAAGTGTTCTTATGATGTCACAAGTACGAAATCCACTTGAACCCTTTCAAGTGTGTTTTCTGTGTCCCCACGGGCTGTCTACAAGGATTCATCGCGCCACACAAAGTAATGACCGCTGATACCTAGAAATTCCAAATGACTTTCCCCCTAACGTCACCCCTTTGAGTGACAACGTTACAACTTGTATTATAGTCTTTCCATTTTTTGTTTTACACATTTTTCAAAATTGAGTCTTATGTATCGTTTCCTCTCACTGCTTCAGATGGAGCACACCTCAAACCGGTATATGGGATTCACAGATAGAGAAAGCAGATGGTCTCCAAACCTCGCCTCGGCTGCATGGGTCATCTACTCCCCATTGCATGAGTTGATCCACATCGATGGAATATGCATGGGCACTGCAACCAACAACCAGGATGAATATGATGGTATCAATGGCCTTTTGGCTGCCGCTCTTTAGTTAGGCATTCACCATCTCGATGTCTTATTAGACTCCCAACTGCTTGTTTCTCGGTTGAACAACCACTATCGAGTACGTGATCCCTGCCTCTTTAGAAAGTACCTACGCACTAAACAGATAGTTAGAACATTTGAATCCATCATATTCACATATGTTCCCAGAAACCTCAATAGTGTCGCAGATCAAATGGCTAACGATAATCTAAATTGGCACACCCATAATCGCATATAGAAAACATACAACCATAACATCATGCATAACTATGTCTAAAAATACACACACAAGTGTAACAATACATCACATAGACATCTGCATTCCACATCATCATAAAAAGACTCACATAATAAAACCATAAAAGTGCATCCACATGCGTAAAAATTATATAGATAAATAGATAAGTCGCATGTCCAAAACATGTCCAATACAAAATGAGAAGCCACATATGCTTTCTCAACAGGATATACATAGCGACACAAAAACCCCTAAGTGCACCAACGCACTAGGGACAACCCCACTAGGCTACTAATCCGACTCAGACTCGTCATCTGACTCGGTGTCATCATCTTCCTCAGAGGACTCATCCTCTGCAAGAAGATCACCTCTCACCGCCCGGTGAAAGTGCTCACAAGCCATTGCCATCTTCCTCATCACCCCAGTCCACTCTGGAGGAAGGTTGTGAATAGTGGCAATCATCTCACTACTCAGATGCTGCCAACCATCATCTGAGACTCCAGTATCAAGCCGCTCCAGATACGACATCACTCCATCCATCTCCCACCGTCGCCTATGGGAGCCCCTAGCAGGAATCGCCGCAAGAGCTATGGTAACGACTTGCCTACAATGCCCTGGAGGTGGGCGATGACCAATATTTTCATATACAAACAAGGACACCATGAGTACACATACATCAATAATATAAACTACCAACCAACTCAAATACACTATGTATAAAGATGAACATAAAAACATCACGCATACATAACAGCTGGTCCCCAAGCCTGGCCAGGAGGTCGAGGGATATCAGGGTATCCTTGGTAGTCCATACCTGCATATGGGTACTCCTCAATCACTACAGGAAGCTGGCGCCACTGCTCCAACAGCTCCTCAGTAAAAAAGCGACCCACTCTGCCGCCACCCTCTCGGATCATCATCTGACACCATCTGTACATCTGGGGCTCCCATGGACCACTGTCCTGCACAGCCTGATGAGGACGAAGTGTAGGTACTTTCTCAAAAAAGAAAACACACAGGAAGGAGCCAAAACAAAAACCAACACCAGAAGTCTTCGACTTGTTCAGCTGACGCCGAACAGCCTGTAGATACATTTGGCCCCATGCATAGTACGTGCCACCTATAACACGCTCTACTAGCTGAAGCTTCCTGCCAGAGATATTGTGGCTCCCCATGAAACCCAAGATATGCTGCAATAAGGTCTCCACCACCCATGTCGACAAATCCTCGATGTCACACATCAGGATATAGGAGCCGTGCATGTACGCCATAACGTAACAGTGTCGATCGCGCAAGTCCTGCAATGTCTCCCCCCGAGACAACACAGGTGTCAAGTCACCAACCACTCCCAACATAGGGAGCCCAGTAAGAAAGTATACATCTGCCAACACAATCTTGATACGCTAGCCCTGAAAAAGGAACACCTCCTCATTATTATCCCAAAAACTCACTAGTGTTTGCATCAGCAAATGCAAGCTCCACATGAGGGATATCCTCATAAACTTCAACAATCTGCAACGGGCTAATGTATCTCTCACATTCCCATCTCATAAGGATGCATCCCTGAGACTCTTGCGGTCTCTCTCTCGCCACTTGATCTCAGTCATCCTGCACAAGCAAAAAACCTGATATGAGTCACTGCCATTATCAAAAAACACCCACAAGAGGCCAAGTCGCACCTGTTTGGGAAAAATGAGCTCCCAAGTCACTTAAAATTGCCCCACAAATGCGACCAGGTCATACCTTTTCCTTCGAAAGGTGCGACTTGGCTCAATGAAACCCCAAACTGCTCATGGGGGGCCTCCGGGTGACCAAATCCAGAAAATAAACCACCAAAAAGATGAGATTTAGTGAGAGCTCTTACCTACAAGTCACGGCACTCGAAACCGTTGGTCAGATCAAGAGAAATCAACAAATGAAGAATTAGGGCCCACCTCTCAAACTCCACAATGAACAGTGACAATGACACCTCATCAAGTGGACCCCACCCTTATATAGGCCCCATTTGACCTAATTTCTTTCGATCGACATAACAGGACCATACGGACTCCGTTTGAGACGCCATTTGACCTAATTTCTTTCGATCAACATAACAGGACCATACGGACTCCGTTTGAGACGCCATTTGCCCCACTGGTTTCAAAATTCCACCCTCTATCTCTTTATGAGACCATCGTCTCATGTTTAATAAATCAATTTTGGGACCATTTCCCACAAGTCATCTCGATTTACGAGCCATGACACGACGATGCAAGTGTCTACGGACTTGTACTTGTATCACACTTCCCGATCGCTACTCATGCGAGTTCTCGGGCCACTGCCCATTAAGGAATGCCATTTTTTAGTTTTATTTTGTATTTTAACACATAGTTGTCTTCTTCATCCACCACACCTTACGCGGACTTCTAGACCATTGTCCACAAAACGATTTATTTTTCTTGCATGTATTTGGCATAGAACTGCCCCTGGACTTGCACTCACATCATATGTATTCAAGTCCGTCCACCGGAACACACACACACGCTCTCTTGACCTTTGTCCGAGAGCCACCTTGGTTTGCATGCCTTTGTCGCACCGACTCGTGAGCCTCTGTTAGGATTATTAATCCTCCCTTGTACAAATTTGGTCATATGTCTAAATCAGGAGTCATGTCTAAATCGGGAGTCCATCCAGTCTATTTATAGTCATTAGCACCATTGGTTAAACTTGACCTAATTGGGGCACATGTTTCAGTTACCAAAGTGTGGGGAACACTAATTGAGGCTCACTGCCACTTATTGCACTTGATTGCATAAGTTTAGGAGTCTCCTAGATCAATCCCTACAATTTAGGAAGCAACTGGAAGTGCCGAAACCAACCAAGGTCAGTTAACTTCAGTTGATGACTAGTCAAGCCAAGTTAGGAGTCAGTTACATTCAGTTAAATAATGGTTTAATTAATTGCACACATGTGGGGCATTTTTCTCACCTACCATAGTCAGTTAACCATTATTTAATACTAAATGTAACAGTTGGTTGTGTTTTAGAACTCCAATTGTGATTTAGACAAGTCTTGGTTACCTACAGTCAAGTAGAGTCATCAATTCAAACTTCCTCATGTGGATTCAAATTGCTTGTGGCTATTAAAGCCATTTTACATCATTGTAATTATTATCTGAATTACTTTTTGATTAATGAAAGCATTCACAACTGCAAGCCTTTTGCACTGTTTCATTCTTCAATTGCTGAGTAAATTGTGAGATCTTCTTTGTGAGTTTTGTTTTTGTCTACAGATCTATATGCTCAAATTTTACCGTGATCTATCCCGCGCATGTATTGGTATGTTTGAGAGCCTTCTGCTCCATCCATACTACGCGGATGACCTTTGGACCACTGTCCATTGTCCCGACATGGGGCACCCCTTGTGCCACCACAATTGGTTGACCACACTGGAGTTTCATTTAAGCTCTTTTCTGACTCCTAAAAACAATGAAAAGATAGCTGAGCGCAGCTGCTTCCTTTCCCGCTCGCTAAAGTATAGGAAAGGGCATCTACATCGTCTTGTTTACCTCCTTTTATGGACCCTGTAGACCATTAAATGAAAAGGACCACCTTGGCATATTCAAGCCAAGACCGTTCCCCTCTGCATACTTTTATGCTTTCTCGAGCAGAGGGGCCGCACTTTATGAAAAAGCTCACCATGGGTTTTCGTTAAGCTATTTTTCAGCCTTCTCAACAAGAAAAGATTGCCGAGCAAACTTGGTTTTGTTCATGCTCATAAAAGTATCTGAATGACCGTCCAGTCAGTATAGGTTTAACCTTTTCCAGCCTGATTGGAGTACCAACGGTAAAGAAGTCTCTCATCCCCTCCAGGATGGGTGAGCTCTCCTATGTATACTTTTATCCTTTTTCGGGCACATGAGACTACCAACGAAAAAGAGCCCCCCACTGGAGTCTTCTTCGTGGTTTCAGACTCTCTAAAATTGAAAGCACCATCGAGCATTTACCTTCTCAGGCTCGGCAAAAATCCACGAGATCGTACCACAACGGTGTCCCTAGACACCACCCCACAAAAATTAGTTTGGCAGCATTCCCCCTTTGGGTTGCCTTTGGTCAGAGTACTCTACAATGTGTCTTCCTTGGATCCCATCAATATCAAAAGTGTCCACCTCCTCCAATTATTTCCCATCTGTAGTGACATTCCCAGTATTACAGGTATGATCCCATTCCCATGAGTCAGTTTCATTTGCTGCATGGTCCGCCCTGCCGTCATACTCTGAACAAAGGAAGTTTGAGTCTACCACACTCCCCCTACCCCTGTTCAATTCTTCCCCCCCCCCATTCAGTGGGTCAGTCCGTAGATTGTCTCACACCTTTCGGTTATTTCCCTCATGCTCCTGGTCAAGGAAACATCATTGCCTTGACTAGGGGCATGTCTCCCTCTGTCGACGACAACACATATATTCTAGAGGATAGACCTAGAGGTCCCTGTATCCTGATTTCATTAACCTCATTGATGAGTTCCTTGGACCACTTGAGAGGAGTCCTTAGTGCCTCTTGGGATGGTTATTTCTCACGTGCTTGACTCCAACTACATCATCGCACTGTTGAGATTCATACAGGGTTTGGTCTGCACAGTACTTGGTCGAAGACCCCAGATGTCACCTGAATCTAGCACATGGATGAGTCTACTTGAGGGACCTAAAAAAGTTATGTCCCCTGTGATTTTTTGGTTGCGTTGGAGACAGTGTTCAGAAGCCCCAGTAGTGCTTCGATATACCTTTACGATTGATGCATCATACTTGTACCATAAAGACTCTAACTCTCAATCAGCGAGTCCACACAGCTATGTACCGTTCCAGATCCAGCACACCGCCAGTCATGAAGATATAGCATTCCATGAGAATGCCATGGGTCCAATGTACCAGATTAGTATTGTATTCAGCCTCACATTGAGGCAACCATTATTGTAGCATCAGTTGTATATGATCGACTCTTGTATTTTAGAGCATAAATCAAATTATTCTTTTGACATTGTCATGAGCATGGGGATGCCCGCCTCGTCCATATACATGTCACACATTATTTGTATCTCACCCATTGATGGGAACCATATTAATACAAAAACCAAAAGCCACCATGCCCCAGCCCCGAAAGCACCACCTCACTGCAACAAATCCTATGATGTTCGTCGGCCATACGATGAGATCCTGCCCTCACACATTAGGGGGCAATTTGTTAACCCAAAAAATCCCTCACTAAGCTCTCCATGACCTACACCACCTAAGGACACCACTTCACAACCCTCCATTAGACCCCCACACCCTAAAAAATGCTTAAGGATGAAGAAAAGGGCTTAAAAACCCCAAAAAGGAGCCTAAAATACTCTCCTAGGAGCTAAAGCCCCCCAAAAGAGGCTAAAACCCTAAAAGGAGCTAAAATTAGGGCAGAAGGGGCTAAAAGCCCAAAAAAAGGGCTAAAGCCTGGACCAAGGGCTTAAAACCCTAAAAACCCAAAAAAAGCTATAAAAGGAGGGTGGGGGGTCACTCTCAAAACATTTCTCCCCATCATACTGTTATGCTGCCTGTGGATGCCTTGAGGCCCTTTGTCTCTCAAGCCACCCACATCCCCCTCTCATCCATTCATTCTCCCATTGAGCCATAACTCCTCCATTGCCAAGAGAGAGAGAGAGAGGTGCTTCTTCTAGCCAGGGCATGGTGACCCATTGCACCAAAGAGAAGGTAGAACTGTGTATTTTGTTGTTTATTTGCTTTCCTCTAACCCATTGCTTGTTTGCAGGTTTTTTTTCCAATAGTTGTTTGTAGGTTATTGGAAGCAGAACCCTAACCTTTGTTTGTAGAGGGGTTCTCCATATTTCTCTTCCATCTTTGCTTTTATTTCTGTCTAGTTTCATTCCTGCTTTTCTTTTCAGCATTTTTCCAAGCAAAAACCTACCCTTTTGTCCTATAGATAGAAGGGAGCCATTCCTGCCCCTATAGCAGGGAGAAATCCTTGCTACAGGGACCTTCCCCCGAGTGTAGTTATCCTACACATGTTTCCTTGCATTGAGAATAGGTGTGTTTCGCTCCTTGGAACTAGCTTGTTTGACACCTGATACTCGTCTCCTCCTAGATTTGTAACTATAAAGCACTTTTAGTCTTTTTCAAGCTTTTCAAAATATCTGAAAAAGTCCCAAAAAAAAATTAAAAAAATCAAAAAGCCGGACAGGAAAAGATGTTATCTTTGGCAGCAGTCGAGTTGTGTTGCCTTCAAACAGAGTATCGTATGTCACATCCGCTGGTTGGGTTATTAGTTTGACTTTAGGAGATGTACTCGTTACTTTGAGTTTATCTCCACCGTGGTTAAGCTTCCAGTCCCTATGGAGCCTCTGTTGATGCCTCCTGTGTCATAGAGATGTCCCAGTTTGCATATCGAGTCCATGCTGCTTATCTTGAGTCACCATTTGCCTTTATGCTCTTGTTCGAAGGAATTTGAAGCCTGATTCGTCCATTCCTCAGTTATCTTGACTTTGCATGTCAACCATTCCCGATATTGTTACTGGTCTGTGCACATCTTGTTCGAATCCTTCCACATTATACAACGTTGTTGAGTACCTCGTGTTGGTTGATGGGGGTTGCCTTAATGCTCTCCTTCCAACGGATTCCATCCCATCGACTTCAGATCATTTATTCTGGGTTAGGAGTCTAGAGACATTTGAGTGCCTTGAGACTTATAGTCATAAATGGTAGGCTCTCTTGCCATCGATAGTTTTGGGAATACATCAATGTCCCTGATTGATGGATTCTTCCAAGTGTTCGACCTCAACACATTTATTCACACTTGTTAGATTGCACTCTAGTACCTTGATTCCCATTTTCATTATCGGTGGGTGATCTCGCGTCTGTTAACGGTATACATCAATGACCGGTAATCAAATGATGGAATACTATGTTCGACTTGGGCACCTCTATTCACATAGTATGACATGTACTCGTAGCGGTTTGTCTAGAAGACTTTCCAGATTGGTGGCATTCCACATATGATGCCTCCTTGATCATGCCAGTGTTCATGAGATTTCAGCTCTTGTGATTTGATTCCAGTGTATGTTAGATATATTCAGCCATCATGGAGATCTTGATCCATTGTATATCTTCATCATGGAGATTCTGATCTATTATATATTGTACGTGGTGATGACCACACATGTCACATTTTGTATATCATGCCTATTCATGGCCATTGTACTCTTATGTATCTAGGATTGCTATATGTATTTGCAGTCATATGCAGAGATTGATTATTGTAATATACTAATGGATGGTTGGTTCTTCCACCCGGTTCTTCATCACTCCACTTTTGGGATGGATTTATAATGTATTTTGGCCATCATGTTACCCCTCTGACCTCACACATTAGGGGGCATCTGTTACAACTGATTTTACCACACATGGTTGATCATATATTCATGGCCTTCCCTGTCCCTCTGCAGACTCTTTGGACCCCATGGACTAAGATTATACTTTTATGTTTCCAAGATCATCCCTAAAAACACTTGTTTATTGTTATATGCGACTTTTTATCCCATACTCGCGTATATACGCGGATATTGACCTCAAACCTGCGTACATCGAGATGTGTGCATAAGTCCAAATATTTTTGGAGTTTTCCTTGATGTGTGTTTGAACCACTTGACTCTTGGCCTTCCATATGCCTCGAGATCGCTCGGATTTGACCATCCATTACCCCTTTGGAGTGCTATATATGGAACCCTTTGGATACATTGAAGGAGAGGAATTGAAGAGCAAGGAAACTATAGTCCATTGTTTCCATAGCTTGCTTATACTTGAGTCTGCATCCCTTTGTCCCTTTGGAGCACTTTGTGTTCTTCCCAAGCTTGCTTTTGCTTGTGAGCTTGCTATCGAGAGATGGACGATTGAGGTGGCGGAGGCCCAGGTGGAGGACTCAATTTCTCTGGTTCGCAGACGTGTGGACAAAGGTTGTCACTTATGTAATCTATGATTTGATTAATAGAAATATCTTTTCCTGTCCAATAATGTGCATTTGAATGAATATTGAATCCATGGATATGTTTAATTACTTATACATTGTTGATTATATATGCTAGAGTAGATCTAACACCATATTATATAGCATGCTTGTCTTGTTTGCTGTTGTCGAGAGCAAATTGCTAGCGCAAGCAGGATTGGAAAAACCTCAATGAGGATCTACTTCAACCGTCCGGAATAAGGTATGATTCGAGATCCTTTAGTGTTAGATGTTTGGTTTCTCTTGCATATTGGGAAGGGATTGATTTATGCGGTCTATATGTCTGTTGTGGTACACCCCAAGCCATAGGAAGTTTCTCTCCGTAACAAAGCCTATCATGTTAGTGGGCCTGGTAATAACAAAAGAAAAAAAGTGGTAATCTTTGTTTTTTCATTTTGTTGCAACAATTTTTCAGTCTATATCTTTTCATTTCCGAGTTTTTTCTGCTATTATTGTAGGCTTCTGGTTGTTGTTTTTTCCATAAATTTTGTGGTTACATATTAGGGAATTTTGTGGGATTTTGGTTTTCTTCCCCTCCCTTTTTCAGTTTTTGTCTTACTTTTGGTGTCCATATGTGGTACCGGTGGTCTCCTTATTACTTTACACATGGCACATGATGGGGTTAGTGAACTTTTGCTTTCATATGCAATAGGGCTTGGGGATCATCCCAATGTGGTTAACAACAACATTGTTGTACTTGTCATGAATTGGATGTTTCTCCACAAAGTAGGGTTTTTCTTCCTTAGTCTCTTACTAGTGGTTTGGTTAATCTAGATACTGATTTTGGAATGTATTATGTGAGCAATGGTGGAGTAGGGTTTCAAGACGACGATGGCCCATTGGGTTTGCGAAGATTTGGGAGAAAGGGGTCAAAATTAAATGATACTAAAGCTCGAGCTTGACGTATAATGAAATCCTACAAGGTTAAAGCTTGTTTAGAGAAATATCTTCTTGAGAAATATGTGAACAGGGTTGGGTTTTCTCCTGGCATGTTGTGGTTGGTCGTCTTGAATATGACAAGCTTAATCAAATGGAGCTAATTGAATGGGTCTCTTCAAATTAGCAGTTGGAGTTTGGGTACTCTCCCAAAGTCAGTATGTTAACGAACGAGTGCTTTTAGTTTGGTTACTCGGAAGAAGAGGATGTCGCAAAGGTTCTTAACAGAATTTGGTGAATTAAGGAGGGATATTTGGTTCTTAAACGATGGCATACTGCATTTGATCCTTCAAAAGAAAAAATGTCAAAGTGACACTTATGGCTCTTGCTTCTAGGTTTTCTTGATAGAATTGTGGATAAAATATATATTTTTAGGGTCTGGCAATTTTATTGGGGCGATTTATCAAATTGGATAAGAAAATGCTTTTTGGGTTTGATAAGAGAATTCCTTTTGTCGTGGTGGAGTTTGATATAACGAAAGGTTTACCATATGAAATTGAGATTGTATGGGGTGATAATATCATGAGTCAGTGTTTGGACTACCTACATATTGATTTTTGTTGCCACTACTGCAGAGGCACCAATCATCTTAAGGCAAAATGCCCCATGTTGCTATTGGTAGAGGATGAAGTGTATTATGTCGAGAACTTTGATAACAAAGTTGAAGTTTAGACCCTAAATCCTTATGATAATTGTCGCACTCCTCTGCATGGGATACCTCCTTCAAGTGATGAAAACTTGGACATTATCAAAGGTATGACTCTCAATGCTTCACCTGATGTGTATGAAGGAGTATCCAGGGTAGAATTAAATTTGTGTATCTCTGTTGAAAAGTAATTTGATAAAAAAATATCTAAATGGTGAATTAGGGTTTGATTATTGTGTTGATAATTCGATAATTCCTTTTGGGTTGAATGATTATGTCCTTAACAAGGAGTTGAATTTGGAGTGTAGTATTAATAAAGTTTCGAATTTTATCACTACAATTGAAAATCCTATTGTGTTTGTTACTATTTCTGTATACGTATGTTCCTTTAGAGGGTTGCATCGATTTTAGTTTTATTTATAGGATTCAAATTTGTCTCATTCCTTAATTGAATTTTCTTTGGATTTAAGCCCTCGTTGTCTTGGTTCTATCAATGTTGAATAGATCCCACGGGTTTCTATTTCTGGTTCAAAATCTCCTTATCTTCCTTCATCTTTGAAAGTAATGGATTTTGTTTTGATTTCAGTGGTTTCTCCTAAATTTTATCCTACATCCAAAGTTTCTAGTCCTCGGGCTTATAAATCAAAGGACACCTAAATTTATTCTTCCTCGTGTAAGGATAATTTAGTGAAATATTCTATTCAGGTTTATTCCAATAAATTGCCATCAAACCCCAAGACATCTTCGATTGCCTCTATAAGGCACTAGAATGTCACAATTAAGAGTAGAAAGAAGAACGGTAAAATCTCATAAAAGGATCCATTTTCTAAAATGTTAGAAACTCTCAGTTCTTATATCCCTCTATCCATGATACTTTATCAGGTAAATGCTTAAAAGACGTATGTTGGTTCACTTCCTAAATATTGAGCCCTTAAAGCAAGCCATCCCAAACTGACTTGTGACTAATGTTAGTTTTGTCTTTCAATATTAGAGGGGTCGAGGGGGATAATAAGGTTAGGAACTTAGGGCCCTTAGTAGATTGTTTAAAACTACTAACATTATATTGATTCAGGAGACAATGTGTTGTGAGTCTCAGGTGATGGAGGTTTTTTCAAAGATCCTACTAGTTTGGGAAATTTGTGCTCCGGATTCTAGTGGTCTATTGGGAGGTGTATTATCGTAATGGATCCATATGTTTAAGAATTTAATCCCTTTTGAAATTGTGGTGGAATCTTGATCGAGGGCAGTTTTAAAGGATGTGAACAGAAGTTAGCTATTTTAAATTGCTATGGTCCATATAAATAGAGTGTTTTTTTTGGAATTCTATGGAATATAGTGAATAGTTGAGAGAACACAATCTTATACTGGTTGGAGATCTAAATTTTTCTCTATCGTCTACTAAAACTTAGGGATAGTCTTCTTGATTGGATCCTCTCGCAAAATTCTTTGACAATCTTCTAGAAATATCTAACTTGATTGATGTTCTTCCAATTAAAATTGGTCCTACATGGAGAAAGGTAGGAGTGGTACATTTGGTATAAACAAAAGGTTCAATAGATTTTTAATGTCTAAGGATTTGGATATATCTTTACAGAGATATAGATCTTGGGTGATTAGTTCCACTATCTTCGGTCATTCTCCAATAGTCCTTCAAATAGATGGTGTAATTTTTTTTCATAATTATCGTTTTAAATTTAACCACATGTGGCTATAGGATGAAGATTTATGCATATTGGTTAAAAATAGTTGGAGCACTTTTATTGTTCCCGAGGAGATTAATCCCATGGAAATTTGGTTTTCAAACTCAAATGTATTAAGTGGAAGGTTATCAAGTGGGAGAGAGAAAAGAAACAAAAATCAAGCAAATAATTTTTTAATATTGAGAGTTTGAAGGAAGAAATATTCAAGAGTAATCCCTCTAGTATATTTACTGAGGAGGAGAAGCTTGAATTATTAGAATTGGACAATCAAATGACTTTCCTACTTAACTAGGAGGAAATGACATGGATACTAAAAAGCAGGGCTATATGGGTAGCACAAGGGGATAATAACAATATATTTTTCCATAGATATGCAAATTTTATAAGGAACATCAATTACATCTGGGATCTGAAGGACGATGAGGAGAACATTGTTCATACACAAAAAGGTTTGGGAATTGTTGCAAAATCTCACTTTTACAAACACTTTAAAGATCTCGGTATAAATGATGTAGCTCCATAGATGAAAGTGATTAGTAGATTACCTTCCTTCTTTTCTAAGGAAGAGGGCTCTATGATTGGGGCACCAGTTACTATTGAGGAAGTTGAGGGGGACTTAAAATTGTTTGCTAAAGATAAGAGTCTTGGGCCTGATGGGTGGCACGTGGAACTCTTTCTTTCCTTTTTTGACCTAATGGGGGATGATATTTTGCAAATGGTTGAATAGTCTAGGCAGAAGGGTTACATTTCAGGTGCAATTAATTATACTTTCATCTCCCTTATACCTAAATGTAACAAACCATATAGTTTTAATGATTATAGGCCTATATCTCTTTGCAATATGGAATACAAAATCATCACAAAAATTATTTCAAATAGATTAAATCCCAAACTTGTTGAAATGATGACTAAGGAACAATTTGGATTTTTGCCAAAACGACAAATATTAGATGTTGCGGTTGTTACTTAGGAGTGCTTACATACTATTAAGTAAAAGAAATGGATGCTTTAATTCAGAAAATGGATCTAATGAAAGCTTATGAGACGGTTAATTGGTTGTACTTAAGATTAGTTCTTCTTCATATTGGTTTTCATATTTTGTGACAAAATGGATTATGGCCTGTATCACTTCAGCACATTTTATTGTCCTTATCGATGGTTCCCATACTAGTTTCTTTAATAGCTCAAGGGGACTTGGACAAGGTTGTCCTCTCTCCCCCTTTTTGTTTCAACTAGTTATTGAAGGACTTAATAGATTGATCACATGTGCTAGAACCGAGGGTAAATTGAAGGGTATACATATTTCTTCATCAGTTTTTATTACTCACTTATTATTTGTAAATGATATGGTGTTATTTGGAAAGGGCACTGTGGAGGAATGGTATTATTTTGCTGAGATTATATATTTATTTTGTGCAGCGTCTGGTATGGAAGAAAGTACTTCACAATAAATTTTTCTTAGGCATGAAGTTGATGATCAAATTGCTACATTCCTTCCTTGTCAAATGATTGAGTTGGTTGATGGATTCAAATATTTGAGATACTTTTTAAAAGCAAAATTTTACATAATTAAAGATTGGTTGCGGTTGGTTAACAATTATGAAAAGAAGATTGGGAATTGGACATATAGGATGTTATCTATGGGAGGAAGGATGACTCTTATTAGAGTTGTTGTGGTTGGGATTCTGGTGTATTGGTTTTCCTTATCACAAGTTCCATAAACTATTCTTAAAATGATTAGGAAATTGATGTTTAACTTTTAATGGTAAGGTAATTTTGCGGGTGGAAAGATACATCTTTCAATTTGGGAAAGACTATATAATCCAAAAAGCATGGGTGGATGGGACACATATGGGATATGAAAAAGTTGCATTGGTGTAGTACAATGTTGAGTATGAAAAGTGTGTGGAGAGGTTTATTTGGGAATGGTTTGTGGTGTGAAATTCTTCATGCAAAGTATCTTAAAGGTAATACACTAAATTGGATTTGAAGCCCTATCAAAAGTGTAAAGAATGTATGAAATTTCTGGCGTGGGTTTGTGTACACATTCTCATGGATTAGTAGAGAGGGTACTCAAGTACTTGTTGGGATTGATCATGTTATTGGGAATGAGGATAACTACATCATTTCACCTTTCCTACCTGACTATTTAGCAAAATTGGGTTATGTTACTCTAGCACATATTAAAAGACCCTCTTGGTTAAGAAATATTAGCTCCTATTGGTTTGCTGCTGAGGACTTAGGTCTTTGTAGTATTTGGGCTGAAGAATGGAATGAATATATCCTATTTCTTAATAAAAGCAAGTATTAGACTAAATTATAATGAACATGAGCTTGTATGGTCTTTGAATCAGTCTACTGGACATGTTTGTGCAAAATATGCATATAAAAAAATTGCATATTTTTTTCTTATAGTGCTCCAAAGTGGTGGTACGAGAAATTGTGGAGATGGTATTTTCCATTGAAACTCAAATATTTTTATGGCTAACTTTTGAGAATTCCTGTTAACACAGGACAATCTGTTGCATAGAAGACAGGTTGGTCCACATTGTTGTATTTTTTGTGGCAAATTGTGAAACTATAGATCGTATTTTTGTGAATTGTGCTTACAATAGGAGGATCTAGAAAATTGTTCATGATTCTCTTAACATTTCCCAGGAATGGGGGAATGATACTGTGGAAGGGAAATTTTAACAGTGAGTTAAAATTTGTCACTCTGACAAACTCCTCCCTACTTTCATTTCTTGGGATATTGGAAGTCCATGTATTATGCTATATTTGAACATAAATATTTGAATTGTTATGCCAATTGGCTGAGAATTCTTAGCATGTACGAATACTATGCTATAGTGGATATAAAAAATAAAAAATTAAACAGATTACAACTGTACTTGTTTCTTCTATGCTACAGCTCATTTTGGTGGTGTTGCATAAAGGGGTAGTTGTGGTGATGGTGTTTTTCCTGAAGATAAATGAGGACCACTTTTTCATATTATGGATGAATTGTGGGAAGGGATAAAAAACCAAGGCAGAGCTAATGGCACTATGGTGCCTACTTAACTTTGCTTCTTCACTTGGCATTGATACTATTTAGGTTTATGGTGATTCATTGGTAATTATGAATTGGGCAAAAAAATTATATGTCCTGCAGATTATCTTTCTGGAACAATGGTATATGAGGATTGAAGCTGTTTTTCCTAAAGTTTGCACTGATTGCTAAGCACAATGTTTATGTGACTGCTAAGCACAAAGTTTAGGCACCTCGAAATTGGAATTTGAATTGTAGGATAGGTTATGTAAGGGTCAAGAGATGGTTTACAAACTAAGAAGGTACAAGAGAGCTGAAAACATTGGATAACTAGACTAAAGAAAAAATTATGTCAAAGATGTCCTATGTTCAAGGCTTATTGATAATGTGTGGAACAAACAACCCATTCACACATACTATTAAAACACCGTCTATAGAATTTTTTTTTAAGTATGAAATCATAGATACTTAACCACATAATGAGCATTTATAATGAAACATCATTATAAAGGATTTCATGGCCATAATTGGTTTACACAAAACCACAAGATACTCAGATTTATTGACAGACAAATCCTGAGTCATAAAGGACAAAGTTCAAATTCAAATTGCAAATTTCCAAAAGAAATTACAAAGCATAATCTCAGACCTTCCAAATCCAATACTTGACCTTCATATAACTCTCACAGCCTCTCAGATGGAACCTCCTCCCTTCATTCTAAATCATAGAGTTTATATGAATTTTGTTAGGGTTAACCTTGACTTGAGATCGAGTCAAAGGTGGTTAGGTCTAGCACATGGTTTGGACACATGGTTTGTTGTAGCCCATGGTATTGTCCCATAGTATTGCATGTGTTAACCTTGACTCGAGATTGAGTCAAAGGTGGTTAGGTCTAGCACATGGTTTGGGCACATGGTTTGTTGTAGCCCATGGTATTGTCCCATGGTATTGTCCCATGGTATTGCATGTGATTAAGCCTTTATAAGGCTTGAGGAGGCTCCATTGTAATTGTACTGGGTACTATAGTGTACTGGATATGAGTACTGTATGGTACTAGATGTGAGTACTATATGGTACTGGATGTGGGTATTGTATTGTGCTGGAAGAGAGACTGTGAGAGCGTGAAGAGGAAGTGCAGTGGTTTTGCTGTAGGGTGTATCCCTTCATCTTTCTGGACTGATATAAAAGGACTGGCAAATTTGTTTGTGGACGTAGCCCATCGTTTGGGTGAACCACGTTATATCTATGTCTCTTTGTAATGTTTAATGTGTTTTTGCATCTTGTTTATTGATTTAACTGTATAATTGTTATTGCTCCGCGGTCCTGTTTTTCTAACAATTGGTATCAGAGCCAAAAGGTCTATTTGGTTTGTAAACTCGTAGGAAAGAAGGGTTCCTTGTTCGAGTGGGAGCAATGGCGGAAGAAGGAAAGTTTAGGGTTGATAAATTTAACGGCCAAAACATCAGTTATGGAAGATGCAAATGGAGGAATATCTGTACCAGAAAGATCTGTACCTGCCATTGGGCAGAAAAGCAAAACAGCCAGCGGCTATGAAGGATGAAGAATGGGAGGTTCTTGATAGAAAGGCACTAGGAACAATATGGCTGTGCCTGGCTTCGTCAGTGGCCTTCAATATTTTGAAAGAAATAACAACAGAGGGTGTGATGAGCGCATTGAGTAAGCTCTACGAAAAACCCTCAGCTTCTAACAAGGTATTTTTAATGAAGCGTTTATTTAATATGAAGATGTCGGAAAGTGGATCTGTTGCTGACCATTTAAACGAGTTTAATACACTTACCAGTCAGTTAAGTTCTGTAAAAGTGAACTTTGATGATGAGGTTAGGGCTCTTCTAATCTTGTGCTCATTGCCAGAAAGCTGGAATAGCTTGGTCATGGCTGTAAGTAACTCTGTCCCTAGTTCAAGCACTCTTAAGTTTGATGATGTTGTTAGTGTTATTCTTAGCGAGGAAATTCGAAGGAAAATCACAGGTGAGACATCAGGTAATGCGTTGACCATGGAGAGCAAAGGGAGACAAAAAGAGAGAGGAAGGAGCCCAGGAAACCGCGGCAAGTCTAAAAAGGGAAGATCCAAGTCCAGATTCAGAAAAATAGAATGCTGGAACTACGGTAAGAAAGGACATCTAAAGAAAGACTGCAGAGCACCAAAGAAGAAAGGTGAGAGGCAGCAAGAGACTACCCAGGAAGCAAATGTAGCAGGTGATGTGTTACAAGATGCTTTGATTCTTGCATTAGATAATACTAGTGATGACTGGGTAGTAGATTCAGGGGCTTCATGTCATGCTACACCCCATAGGAAATTCTTTTATGATTATGTTCAAGGTGATTTTGGGCATGTGTTATTGGGGGATGATGAACCATGTAAAATTGTTGGAAAGGGTAAGGTACGGATTAAACTAAATAATGAAAATGATTGGTTGCTAAAGGATGTAAGGCACATTCCTGCTATGAAAATAAATCTGATCTCAACAGGGTAGTTGGGAGATGGCGGATGTTTGTCTACGTTTGGAGAAACGTGGTGGAAGGTCACTAAAGGATCAATGGTAATTGCAAAAGGAAATAGGATAGGTACGTTATATTTATGTCCTCATAACACTGATTATTCTATTTCTGTAGCTTCCACAGAAACAGGTGCAGCGTTGTGGCATCATAGGCTTGGCCACATGAGTGAGAAGGGGATGCAGATTCTCCACTCAAGGAAATTGCTTCCAGATATGAAGCAGGTAAGTTTGGAATTTTGTGAGAACTGTGTTTATGGAAAACAGAAGAGAGTTAGATTTCTCAGGGTTGGGAAACAAAAGAAGAGTGAAAAGTTAGAGCTTTTCCATACAGATGTATGGGGACCAGCTCAGGTACAATATCTTGGTGGCTCTTGTTATTATGTTACTTTTATTGATGATGCAACTAGAAAAACTTGGGTTTATTGCATTAGATAGAAATCTGATGTGTTTGATACTTTTAAGAAGTGGAAAGCTTTGGCTGAGAATGAGACAGGAAAAATATTGAAATGTCTCAGATCTGATAATGGAGGCGAGTACTGCAAACAAGGAGTTTGACAGTTACTGTTCACACAATGGGATTCGTAGAGAGAAGACAGTCCCTGGAATGCCCCAAGAAAATGGTGTGTCAGAAAGGATGAACATAACGATCATGGAGCATGCAAGGTGTATGAGATTGCATGCAGGGTTTCCCTTACAGTTTTGGGCTGATGCTGTAAACACTGCTGTTTATTTAATAAACAGAGGGCCTTCAAGTGCTTTGGATGGTGGAATTCCAGAGGAGGCATGGACAGGTAAACAGGTAAAATACTCATTTATGAGAAATTTGGTTGTGAAGCATTTGTCCATATTGATAAAGATGATAGAACAAAGCTTGAGGCTAAATCCAAGAAATGTACCTTTATTGGATACGGGGTTGATGATTTTGGTTTTCGCTTATGGGATCTTAAAAATCGCAAAAGCATTAGGAGTAGAGATGTAGTATTCAATGAAAAGGTCATGTACAAAGATCAGTTGTAGGGAAAGAAAGAAGAAAAGGAAAACACAGAGTACACAATGCTTAATGAAATCAAAGAAAATGAAGTTCCAAAAGCACCAGAAAATCAAGAGCAGCAGCAGGTACCTGAAACTCCTGCAACTGTAAGAAGGTCTACTAGGCTAAGTAGACCCCCTGAACGATTCTCTCCTTCACTGTATTATTTATTGATGACTGATTCTGGTGAGCTAGAATGTTTTGAAGAAGCAATGCAGGTAGAAACTAGAAAGAAGTGGGAGCAAGGCATGGATGAGGAGATGGACTCATTGGTAAGAAACCAGACTTGGGATCTGGTTAAGTTTCCTACAGGAAAAAGGGTATTGCAGAATAAATGGGTTTACAGGTTGAAGGAAGAAGATGGAGGAAATAAGCAGTACAAGGCTAGACTTGTTGTAAAGGGGTTTGCACAAAAGAAAGGTATAGCCTTTGATGAAATATTTTCTCCTGTTGTTAAAATGACTTCAATTAGAACTATTTTAAGTCTAGTGGCGGTAGAAGATTTGCATTTTGAACAATTAGATGTAAAAACGGCCTTTCTCCATGGGT
>LPNX010700573.1:498194-602074 GCA_001517045.1 Pseudotsuga menziesii | reverse complement strand
GCCATTTCAAACTAAGCAAGCATATGTGTCCAAAGACATAGGAAGAGATAGATTACATGTCCAAGATTCCCTATTCATCAGCAGTTGGGAGCTTGATGTATCCCATGGTGTGCACAGGACCAGATATTGCACATGCATTGGGAGTTGTGAGCAGGTATATGAATAATCCAGGTAAAGAGCATTGGAAAGCAGTACAGTGGATTCTTAGGTATTTGAGAGGTACCACTTCTCATGCATTATGTTTTGGAGGTTCAGACACTGTTCTACAGGGATATGTTGATGCAGATATGGCTAGTGATACAGACAAAAGGAGGAGCACCATAGGGTATGTGTTCATTGTAGGTGGAACAACAGTAAGTTGGATTTCAAAACTGCAATAGGTTGTTGCACTTCAACAACGGAAGCAGAGTATGTTGCTGCTACAGAGGCTAGTAAGGAGATGATTTGGTTGCAGAGGTTCATGGAAGAATTGGATAATAAATAGGAGAATAGTAGGCTATATAGTGACAGCCATAGTGCCATTCATGTTCTAAAGAACCCAGTCTTTCATTCAATGACTAAACATATAGAACTCAAGTACCACTTCATAAGATCTGTTCTAGATGAAGAACTGTTAAAACTGGAAAAGATTCACACTAGCCAGAATCTTGCAGACATGTTGACAAAGGGAGTAACTAAGTTCTTGCTCGGTTTCTGTTGGCCTTAAAGCATGAAGGTGAAAAGAAGAAATTTTCCAAGTCCAAGGTCCAGCAAGTGCAGCAGCGGTAGAGTTGCTGTGATTAGTCACCATGAAGGCACATAAAAATGTAATGGAGCGGTTTGCATGTAAATGGGCATATGGCTGTAAGACCTGGTAAGGCATGCATACCCTTGGTAACTCACCGGTAAAGTCAGGAGATAGACCTAGGTGATAGGGGGGTGTATGTAAGATTCCTCGGTAAATACTTGAGGGGAGTTGGTGATTCCTCCAAGTCAAGTTTAAAGGGGGGATTGTTAGGGTTAACCTTGACTTGAGATCGAGTCAAAGGTGGTTAGGTCTAGCACATGGTTTGTTGTAGCCCATGGTATAGTACCATAGTATTGCATGTGTTAACCTTGAATCGGGATTGAGTCAAAGGTGGTTAGGTCTAGCACATTGTTTGGGCACATGGTTTGTTGTAGCCCATGGTATTGTCCCATGGTATTGCATGTGATTAAGCCTTTATAAGGCTTGAGGAGGCTCCATTGTAATTGTACTGGGTATTGTAGTGTATTGGATGTGAGTACTATATGGTACTAGATGTGAGTACTGTATGGTACTGGATGTGGGCATTGTATTGTGCTGGAAGAGAGATTGTGAGAGCGTGAAGAGGAAGTGCAGCGGTTTTGCTGTAGGGTGTATCCCTTCATCTTTCTGGACTGAAATAAAAGGACTGGCAAATTTGTTTGTGGACGTAGCCCCTCGTTTGGGTGAACCACGATATATCTGTGTCCCTTTGTAATGTTTAATGTGTTTTTGCATCTTGTTTATTGATTTAACTGTATAATTGTTATTGCTCTGCGGTCCTGTTTTCTAACAAATTTTACATCCAGTGAGCTGTTATAAGATTTTCGAGATTAATTCTATCAAAAACTAAAAATAAAACCCATCTTGTGTTGACGCATACTCATCGACAGGGGTTCTCTCTCTATCGACACCCAAAACACAACAATCTCCTTGAGCACCGGCCCAGACAGGTTTTATCTCGTCCAGCAACACCTGTAGAGCAGATGAAGTCTCACCCAAGATGTTTGAGGGAGGACTGTCAGAACCAAGTTTCCACAGTATGAAGGAGGACTGCATCTACTGTTAACTCAGTGGAACATTACTTAATAGATCTAATCATTCAGAATACCCATTCATCAATTCATATCATCATTTAGTAGATCAGATCAATGTATTCATATCGCAACATAAACATCGATGCATAAATAGATCTATCAAGATATCATCATTCATAATAGGGGAGCATCACATCATTCACAAATACACATCGCATTCACATTCAGATCGCAGAAAATAGGAAAATAAAAAGACACAAAAAGACACAACGTTTTTGCCCAATATCCGTCATGTCATATTAATCTTCGCAGCAAAACATAGGTTCTCCACAATAGCTCTTTAATGTATCCCTATATTATCAATAGATCCAAAGATATCAAAAGATCTCAGTTCATACAAGGATCATAGATGCTCTAAATATATCTCAACATTCACAATCCTAGATCTACTTATATGCTTGCGCATTTACATTGGTGGTCCACTTTAAGTCAACTTCCTAACTACTTGGACCAAAATCTACAAACTCATGACCACAATCCAAATAATGTGGTCTAAATATACAAAATATGACCAAAATACATATAATACAGTTAAGCCGCCTTGCACACCATCTTCCACCTTGCGCAACATCTTTGACTTTGCGCAACATCCGCGATGTTGCACAACTATCTTTCCTCAAAACTGTCTGCCAACATCTTGCAAGAATGATGGAGTCGAACTCTGACTGCCTGCTATTTTCCTTGAAAACTGGGAAATATTTCTTCATGTATGGAGTTCCTTTTGATTTTCTTCCAGGAAAAGTGGATTTATGCCTCATTTTCTCCTTGAAGATGTTGGATCAATCTTCCTAATATTTGACTGCTTATTTTTGGCAAATGCTCTGCCACTTGAATCTTTGCCTCTTGTAACTTTTGAACACATCCTTAATATGGTGCTTTGATTGCGTGTCCTATCTTTATAACTTCTGGAATAGGCCGACCCTTATTTACCATTGTCCCATCTTCTATTAAGACCTTCACAACACATCCATCCATTGTTGTAACCACTGATCCTTTAATGCTATTGATGTTTGTATCAAACTGATCTTCTTAAGTATTTTGTCTTCAAAGCTTGATAATGTTTTCTATATTAAGGTTTCGATGCCCCAATGATGACTGTTACACACACTTGACATTTCTCTGTGAGATATGAAGTAGCCTTGGCTTGACTCTCGCAATAAATTATTTTATCAACATCAACATAAGTATTTCAGAGTTAGTGCTAAGGAATTCAATTCAAGCTTGACAGAGTCTCTACCTGTCATCATTTCCAAATTAAGTAGAGATACATTTAAATACTAGTTGCAGAAAAATCACACATATATTGTTTTCCTTTCTACATAGAGTACTGATGCTCTGGTTTTACCAACACACTCATCGTTAAAAGAACTATGTCTTACATCAACTCAGAAGGTGACTATTCCAATATAGATTAAAAGTCTCAAAAGATTCCCAACGTCAACAAATTTTACACATTCAGGAAATTTCCAGAACAATTAAAAACTGAGTTAATATTTGCAATATATGGCAGGGATGGTTGTTTCAAAATGATGCCTCCAAATGATTCTTACTTCGACTTTGCTTTGAAAACTCTTGTGGTGTATCTTCTCATACATACTTGTTCATGAATGCTTCCAACGCTTGGAATTTGGCACTTTTCCTTATGGATTGGTAGTTGAAAATTGTGTGCATTATAGAGATACGCTGGAATTTGGATGCTGGCCATATTACTTGGATGCTTTTGGGTGCTCATTTATGATAGATTATAAGTAAGCCCTTTGGTGGATACCTCTTTGTCAGCACTTGGCACTTGGTACCTGTGGTGATTGCTTGATGACACTTATTTCAGTACGTTGGTGGTGATAAACATGCAAAAGTTGTCTTCCTTATATGTTTTTGATGGCCCATAAAGAAACATAACAAGTCTTTGGCGATGTTAAGGAATCTTTGATAGCTTGTGAGCTCTACCTCCATGTGACTTGAACTCGGGCTTGGGACTCCATTAATTAGATGACCATTTGCTTGTGAATCCTCTTTTGGTGTGTGCTTTTGACACGGTATTTGAAAACAAATAGTTCAAGTATGAATTCAACTTAAAACAATCCTCGATCACCATTAAAAAGATAAGGATTGTTTTATGAAGGAAGTCAATTAAAAGATGTCACTATAAACTGTAAATTTCATTCTATTTGAAACATTGATGTCAACTAGTGATGGCGTCACTTCTAGCAAAATTGCTTTTCTAGCTAGTATATCTCCTATAAGCTATTCTTCATAATCAACCATCAACCATAACATTTTTGCATCCTCTCATTGATACTTGGGATGGAGTACTTTTATTGCTATTTGGTAGTACACTTGGAGGTTTATCCAAGTTGAAAGTTGGAGGCGATAAGAAACTGACCAGGTTGACACCAAAACTTATGGATTTGGCGATTCTGACAGCGACAACGAAGATCCCTCATTGAATGCACGCTGCTGGAAACTAAGAATTTTAATGGGGAAGATTCTGGTGCCAACATCTAGCTTTGGCTGGGGATGGAATCCTCCCTGGGAGGCTCCAAGAACATGTGAACCAACTGCCTTATCCTATACAATCTTTGACATTTGCAAATCAAAACTTACAACTTACTCTGCTCTTAAAAAAACCCTCTCTATAACTGAAGAAAAAGAAGCACTAGTGTTTTGTCTCCATTGGGATGGAGTCTTTATTCATGCAAAAATAGTACACACTAAGTCAATCTGAAATAGAAACTACTGAAAGCAAAACCACTATACTGCAAATTGAATTCAAGTTGTCTCTGTTGTAAGCCAATTTCATACTAAAAATCAAATAATTGCTCTAATGTTGAAGGCTAAAAGGAAATGAATGCTCTTGAGATGAGCTTATTTATGTACGCTATGTTCACTGACCAACTGAAACTATTTTCTTCACATATAACCAAATTTACAATGTAGCCAAGATAACATCTATCTAACAAAATGACCTTCGTCTTAGCAATCTATGAAGTAAGCATAAAAAACATAATGTGTGTGTAATAAAAATTTCATGGATGGTTTGTATTTAAATCCACAAATTGGTGATATGCCAAAACCGACCACATTTGAAACCTTCAAAAAGACTAGCTCCATGTAAATGGCCACAGGGTCATGAAAATTACTAAAAAATAACTCCTTATCTTGCTTTGAAATAAACTGCTCATGTGCGATCTTTGCTTTGTTGATAACATCAAACAATTCTTCTTCAAATGTTAAAAATGAAAAATAAGGAAAAAGAGAACTACATCCCATATCTTTGCAATTTTCAACTATTTTGACAAGTATTATCTCATTCACATTTTAGGAAATGTCTTATGCAAATCCTGATTCAATAATGGCAGATGTAACCATGTTGATTGTTGATCAACAACTAATGAAGAAGAAAGCTCTGCAAGCTGATCTTTTAACTCCTTTCCATCTCCTTCACTCCTTTCCAAAGACTTTGCCTCATATTCATCATACACTGTTTCATTGCCAAAAAATTCCATGGGTGCTGAAACAAAATTATGCTCTAAATAATTTTGGCACTCTTCATAAATAAGAAGCCGATCCTTAAACATTTCTGCATTTTCAAGCTCGGAATTATCTCTTTGATATTGTCTTGGAAAAAAGATGGCTCATGGGAAGCCTGATCTTCATTAACATTTAGGACAACAATTGCATCATACTCATGACTACTAGAAACATTTGGATCAATGACAAACGCATCTACGATTTTTCTATCACAATAATCCTGATCTTCATGATAAGCATATTTTTATATAAGAAATTGAACTCCATACAACATTCTTCATAAAGAATATCAGTCGAATACTTCTTTTTGAAATAATTATTAAATGCAGAATGGAAGTATTTTAGTGAATGAATACTCGCAACATGGAGGGTTCTACACCACTCACGAGAATGCCCTTCCAAAGAAAATCTGAACATTTTAATAAGAACATCCTCATGGTCAATATTTATCCTATGCATACACTTGTGAAATTCCAATAGATGTTCACCAAGATGATCATGATTTTTCCCCCAAATCTCAAAGGCAATGTTCCCATACTTCTCTATCATGTATGGAGTTTGGAAAACCAGATATATTTCAGAAATCACAAAATTCATACCTCTAAGAAAGAATCTTGTCCATTTTGAACGAGTGAGGTCAGCAATAGATTCACCTGTGATGAAGCTGGAGTCGCTAGGTATAAAATTACAGTCAATCTAGGTGTTTGGCTCTTGTCTTCCATCAAGAGATGGATTTGATCATTGTCATTCTCTCAGGGAAGATAATCTTCGATTTCGTCCCTGACAATGGCGCCAGAAGATGTTTGTCCTAAAGTTTGCACTGACTGCTAAACACAAAGTTTAGGCACCTCGAAATTGGAATTTGAATTATAGGATAGGTTGTGTAAGGGTCAAGAGATGGTTTACAAACTAAGAAGGTACAAGGTAGCTGAAAACATTGGATAATTGGAATGAAGAAAAATTTATGTCAAAGATGTCTCAGAATCAAGGGTTATTGATCATGTGTGGAACAAACACACCATTCACACAACAGCATAACAATAACATTACAACACCATATATAGAAAAACATTCTAAGTATGAAATCAGAGATACTTAACCACAACATGAGCATTTATAATGAAAACATCATTATAAAGGATTTCATGGCCATAATTGGTTTGCACAAAACCAAAACCACAAGATACTCAAATATAATGACAAACAAAACCTGAGTCATAAAGAACAAAGTCTCAAATTCAAATTGTAAATATCCAAAAGATATTACAAAGCATAATCTCAGACCTTTTAAACACAATACTTGACCTTCATATAACTCTCACAGCCTCTCGACTGGAACCTCCTCCCTTCATTTTAAATCATAGAGCTTATATGAATTTCACATCCAACGAGTTGTTACAAACTTTTGGGATTAATTCTATCCAAAAACTAAAAATAAAACCAATCTTGCAAGAATGATGGAGTCAAACTCCTACTGCCTATTATTTGCCTTGAAAACTGGGAAATATTCCTTCCTTCATATATCAAGTTCATTCTAATTTTCTGCTAGGGAAAGTGGATTTATGCTTCATATATCGAGTTCATTCTAATTTTCTGCCAGGGAAAGTGGATTTATGCCTCATTTTCTTCTTGAAGATGTTGGATCACTCTTCCTAATCTTTGACTACTTATTTTTGGCAAATAATCTGCCACTTGAATGCTCTGCCTCTTGTAACTTTTGAAAGCATCCTTAATATGGTGGTTTGAATGTGTGTCCTATCTTTATAGCTTCTAGAATAGGTTGGCCCTTCTTTACCATTGTCTCATCTTCTATTAAGACCTTCACAACACATCCATCGATTGGTGTAACCATTGATCCTTAATGCTGGCAATGTTTGTATCAAACTTGTCTTCTTAAGTATTTTGTCTTCAAATCTTCAGAATGTTTTCTAAATTAAGGATTTGATACCCCAGTGATGATTGTTACACACTTGAAATTTCTCTGTGAGATATGAAGTAGCCCAAGATTGACTCTCGAAATAAATTCTTTGATCAACAACAACATAAGTTTTCAAAGTTAGTGCTAAGAAATTAAATTCAAACTTGACAGAGTCTCTACCCATCATCATTTCCAAATCAAGTAGAGATTCATTTAAATACTAGTTGCAGAAAAAATGCGTATATATTGTTTTCCTTTACACACAAAGTACAGAGGCTCTGGTTTTACCAACACACTCATCGATAGAAGAACAGTGTCTTACATCAACTAAGAAGGTGACTATTCCAACATAGATTAAAAGTCTCAAAAGATTCCCAACGTCCACAAATTTTATACATTCCGCAAATTTCCAGAAAGAATAAAAATTATTTTAAAATTTATTAAAATTTGAAAATTAAAAATTTATTAAAATGTTTTATAAAATAAAATTAATCAATTTTTTTTTTTAATAAACTTCATCATAAAAGACATTTTAACTATAAATTAAAAACATTAATTTAAATTAATAAACCATCTTTTAATAAAAATAAAAATTCAAATAATTTTTTTTAATTATATATTAATAAAAAACTACTTTATAAACAAAAAAAATTACTAATTAGGGTTTCCTTTAGTATTAATGGGATTGTTTAATAAATTTAGATAAAAATAAAAATAAAAATAAAAATAATTTTAATTAAAATAAATTAAAACCCTAATTAAACTTCCTTTAACTAAATAGTACTAAACATCCCCAAAGGGAATGTCCATTAAACAATTTCTCTGTATGTCACATATGTATAGAAGAGCATCCAATAGATAATTTCCCATCCTTTCTTGGATTGCAAGCCATTTATAAGAGTGGGGATGTAGCTGAAACATCTAGGAGGCCTCCTTGGAAACCTAGAGACCAACCAACATATCCAAACTTTCCACCACAACCTCTACTCTATTATCCTTTGTATCAACCACCTCAATAATGGAACAATTCCAGCTGGAATAATTGGCCACCTCAGTATCCTCCTCCTCAATTTCCACAACAACAATATTGGTCACAAGGATGGAGAGGACAAACATATCCTCAGCCACAACCTGTCCCTACACCTAATCATCCTTATCCTCAGAATCAAACAAATTTCTAGAAAATGTCAACTGGATTTGTACCTTCAGTTCCTTTTATCACACAACAACCTCATCACTTTCAAAATGCAAATCATCCTCAACCGACATTATTACCTGCACAACCGATACCTAACCCTAATAATAAACCAACTCAAGCTATTAATAGCATTGAGTTGCAAATTCTTCCATCATATCTTATTTTGGGGATGAATACTTTGATGATCTCTCCCTTCCTAGTGATTTTTCTTTAGCACTTCAGGAGCAGACCACTTAGAATGTATTAAACCAGTTTGTTTCTTTGACAACCTATACAAATTTCCCTCGGTCCTTTTCTCAATTCGATCATATTTTTGGACATGAGTTTCAAGAGAATATGGCTCTCTCAATGTTTACAGAAACACCTTGCGTCTTCACAATTGAAGGAGCATATAGGACCACATACCATACCTTGTGAGGTTGGCCCTAAAAAATTCTTACATTTAAACGCAGGATTAAGTGAAAACCAACAAGCACAACTGCTTAAAGTTCTTAAGAAACAAGATGGAGAATTTGCATGGGAATACACCGATATGAAGGGTATACACCTTGATACCTGTATTCACCATATTTATATGGATCCAAGCATGTCACCTATAAGGCAGCCATAGAGGAGAATGAATCCTTCTCTAAAGGATATAGTAAAAGAAGAATTACAAAAACTCCTCACTGCTGGTTTATCTATCCTATTTCTGATAGTAAATGGGTGTCTCCTTTAGTAGTAGTTCCAAAGAAAGTCATAGGGAAATGGCATATTTGTGTTGATTTTAGAGAGCTAAACAAATCTACACTTGAAGACTACTTTCCTTTACCTTTTATCAATCAAGTATTAGATACTCTGTCAGGTAAACAATATTTTTCCTTTCTTGACAGGTATAGTGGTTACAACCAAATTTTAATAGCACCGGAAGATCAAGACAAAACCACTTTTACATGCCCTTGGGGAACATATGCTTATCAAGTTTTTCCATTTGTCTTATGTAATGCACCTACCACTTTCCAGCGAGTAGTCTTAGGAATCTTTTCCGATATTATACATGACTGTGTGGAGGTATACATGGATGACTTTATGGAGTATGGTAATACTTTTTGTTGATGTAATTGTAACTTCGGAATGTATTCACTTGTATATCTTATGTATTATACCCCGATGTTTATTCCGGGTAGTGTTTGTAATGTAATTGAGTCATGTCATCTCCCGATGTTCCGATCAGGAGAATCAATAATGTAAACAAGTCATGTAAAGTCATTATGGGTAACCCTCCTATTGATCAAGGGTTAAAGTCCTCCCAGTTGTGGGGGCCTAGGGTTATTAGAATATCCTAGAGAAGTCAGCCCTAGTGAGTTATTGTCAAGTCGGGAATTAGTAAAAATAGAGAGTGAGCCTCTCTATTTATCACACATTCACTCACACTCAGTTGTAGCACATAACTGAGAGAGAAGAAGTTGTTAGGACAAGAGAGAGAGAGACTACTACTGTAGCAAGATCATCTTATTGTTTTGGGGTTTTACTTTTGGTGCTAATTCTATCTCTGAGGAAGTTGCGGGGTTTTATCCTTTATGGTCTCCCCGAGGAAATTTTTTTTGTTCATTGTCTCTTATGTTTGATTGTTGTGCTTATTATTCTCTCAGTTAAAGATCCTAAGATAATGATAGCTTAAATGATAAAAATATAACATGGTATCAGAGCTAACCTGAGAAGAAGACACTGTGTAGCTGTGGAAACTAGGGATTCCTACTTTTTGGATCTCTCTCCAGGGTGCATCTTTCTGTCGAAGTAGAATTTGATTCTGAGCATTTTTAGTTTTTAACCTGACACTACTGTTGAAAATTAGGGATTTCCATAGAAGTGGAAATTTTGAGTGATCCCAGGCCTGCATTGATCTCCTCCTCAAAATCAAAGTTTAGAGATCAAGATCAAATATTTTGGTTGGACAAAAATACGGTAAAGTCAAACCCTAATCTGCTCTTGAACTAGCTTTGCAGAAATTCAGCTCCAGATCCAGATCCGACATCCTAACCTAGTAAGATCTAAGTCTTTTGTATTTCCATTTGAGGTTCTTAGTTAAGATGTCTCATCATACCAAGATTGATGAAAATCTTGAGGGAGCTGATAAATTTTGAGCTTGGAAGTATAGGATCTCCCTAGTCCTGGAAGAAAATGAGTTGGACTCTTACATCACTGAAGAGGTGCTAGTTCCGGAGGAAGATGAGGCTAAGGCCTTACACAAGAATAAATTGGTCATGGCTAAGAGGATTATTGTTGATTCAATCAAGGATCACCTCATACCACATGTGTCCTCCCTAAAGACACCTAAATCTATGTTTGATTCCCTGACCACATTGTTTGAAGGAAAGAACATAAACCGAAAGATGACCTTGAGGAACCAGTTGAAGAATGTGAAGATCTAGAATGCGGATACCATACAGTCATCATAATTCACAAGGGTCTCCCAAATCAAAGAAAAAATTGAAGCAGTGGATGAAGAAGTGGAGAATGCAGAGATTGTAATGACCACCTTGAATGGTCTCCCTAGGGCATGGGAGTCTTTCATTGAAGGGATCTGTGCCAGAAAGAATCTAGTCAAGTTTAGCAGACTATGGGAAGAATTATCTCAAGAAGAAGCTTGGATAGTAGCTCAAGAAGAAAATATGAGAAGTGAAGATCAAGCTCTCATAGTACAATCCAAGAAGAGCAAAACAAATCATCACTAAGGTAAGCACTTTCATCCTAAAAGACCTAACAGGAATCTACCTAAATTCAGATTATATGCATGTGATGAAAGAGGACACTATGCTAGAGATTGTCCTAAGAAAAAAAATAGCTCCATCAAGAAGAAAGGGAACAAAAGAATACATCATGCTCATGCTACAGAAGACGATGAACCTTCCACAAAGAGAATCAGAAAAGAAATTGATGATTCTTCAAGTGATGAAGAATATGTCCTAATTTCCACTCTCACGGGAAACATTACACATGGAAGAAATGATTGGATTATAGATAGTGGGGCTTCCAAACATATGACAAGATTCAAAGAATCCTTTGTGAAACTATTAGAACATGAATCACCCCACAAGGTGACACTTGGAGATGACTACCAATATCCAATAAAAGGTAGTGGGGAATCCTCCTATAAACTAGACTATGGAAAGTCTATGACGATGAAGGATGCATTGTTTATACCAAGACTAAAGAAGAACCTCCTTTCCATATCCACATTAGATTCAAAAGGCATGAGGGTTGCATTTGTATATGGCCAAGTTCTCATGCGGCCAAAGGGAAAGACTATTGATGATGTAGTAGTAATTGGGGAACAAGAGGGAGGTCTATACAAATTGAAGGGCCATCCAAAACAAGCCTTGATCCATGAAACAGTAGAGCCAAATGAACTTTGACATAGAAGGCTTGCACGTGTGCACTACAGAGAACTACCTCTTGCAAGCAAAGCTATTGAAGGACTTCCAGAAATCCAGTCAAAACATGACAGTGTCTACAAAGGATGTGCGAAAGGAAAGAACACGAAGAAGACATTTCCAAGTAGTGAGAGCAAGGCAAAAGGAATCTTGGAAATCATTCACTCTGATGTATGCGGTCCAATGTCATCCAGTTCATTAAGTGGGTATGTATACTATGTTTTCTTTATTGATGATTTTTCTAGAAAGACATGGATATACTTCATGAATAACAAAGATGAAGTATTCAGCAAGTGCAAGGAATTCAAAGCCTTGATCGAGAACCACACAGAAAAGAAGATTAAGATCTTTTGATCAGATAATGGCAGAGAATTCACATCAAATGAATTCAAAGAGTTATGCAAAGATTCAGGGATTAAGAGGGAGTTATCCACTCCATATAATAAAAAACAAAATGGGGTTGTAGAAAGGAAGAATAGAATGATCATGGAAACTGCAAGAGAAATGCATCATGATCAAGATATTCCCATGCATCTATGGGTAGAAGTTGCCAAAACAATGGTGTATGTACAGAACCATAATCCACACAGAGTATTTGAGAACAAGACACCTGAAGAATTCTTCTCCAGCAAGAAACCAGAAGTCAGCCATCTCATAATATTTAGTTTTCCAGTGTACATACACATTCCGAAAGAAAAGAGGACAAAGTTAGATCCTTCAGGAAAGAATGGTATATTTGTGTGATACTTTGAAAGCTCAAAGGCTTATAGAATATACTTCCCAGGATTCAAGAAGATCAACATCAGCAAGGACATAACATTTGATGAAGACTCAACTTACAACAAATCCATAAAGAGACCTGTTGAAGATCCTTAAGAACTAGAATCACCCATAATTCATGACACAACGATGAACGAATAAATTCAAGAAGAAGATCAAGAATTAGAAGAACCTCAAGAACCTGTAGATCCACCTTAGGAGAAGAATCCTCACAAGAGGAAACCTGCTTGGGTACGAGAAGCTATCAAAGGTGCAGAAAGATATGGGGCTCCAGAAGAAAATCACAGAGAAAGAAAAAGGACCAGGTCTTGCTCTGGGTATGTAGCCTTATTATGTGACTTCATCGATAAAGAAACTTCCAACTATGAAGAAGCAGCATAAAGGAAATAATGGAAGGATGCTATGATCGAAGAGTATCAATCGATCATGAATAATGATGTCTGGGATGTAGTCCCTAGACCAAAGGGGAAGTCTATTGTAACTTCCAAATGGATCTACAAGATTAAGCATGCTGCACACAATAGCATAGAAAAATATAAAGAAATATTTGTGGCTCGTGGTTTCTCCCAGAAAGAAGGAATAGATTATGAAGAAACTTTTGCACCTGTAGCCAAATACGCTTCCATCATATCAATACTTTCCCTGGCTGTAGTGATGAAATGGAAGATGCACCAAATGGATGTCAAGACTGCTTTCTTGAATGGTGTAGCGGAAGAGGAAGTGTATATAGAGAAACCACTTGGTTTTGAGACACATGATAGGGAGTCTCATGTGTGTAAATTGAAGAAAGCCATGTACAGTTTAAAACAAGCACCCAGGACATGGTACAACAAAATTGACAGCTTTTTATCCAGTTTAGGCTTTACTAAGAGTAAAGCAGATTCCAACCTTTACTACAAGGTTGAAGATGGTAACCCAGTGATACTCCTACTGTATGTCAATGATTTGTTTGTGATAGGTATGGATGGGTTGATTTATGATACAAAGAGGAATCTTGCTGCCGAGTTCAAAATGAAGGACTTGGGTATGATGCACTATTTTCTAGGCATGGAGGTGTGGCAGAATGCAGATGGAATATTCGTTAGACAAGGGAAGTATGCAGAAGATATCCTGAATAGGTTTGAGATGATGGACCGCAAGGCCATGACCACACTTATGCCATCGAACCTGAAGCTATTAAGTGATGCTTCATCATAAGCAGTTGATGCCACGATGTATCGTCAGATGATTAGGTCCTTGATGTACCTGATGAATACAAGACCAGATATTTGCTTTGATGCGAACACCTTGAGCCAGTTCCTGACAGATCCGAGACATGTTCACTTGATTGCTGCAAAGCATATTCTGAGGCACCTGAGGGGTACAGTTGATTATGGGCTCAAGTATGAGGTGAATCAGAAGATTAACCTAGAAGGTTATGTTGATTCAGATTGGGTAGGCAATGCCATCAATAGAAAGAGCACCTCAGGGTGTTGCTTTAGTATGGGATCATGTGTGATCTCGTGGTTTAGCAGGAAACAGTCTTGCATGGCACTGAGTACTGCTGAAGCAGAGTATGTCGCAAGTTGTTCAGCTAGTTGTGAGGTAGTATGGCTGAGGAAGCTACTGTTTGATTTATTTGATCTCAAGTTAGATGCTACTTGTATATATTGCGACAACCAGAGTTGTGTGAAGTTATAAGAGAACCCGGTGTTCCATGACAAGTTGAAGCATATTGAGATCAAATATAACTATATCAGGGATATGGTGCAGAGAGGAGCAGTAAATATCCATTATGTGGCGATGGATGAATAAATAGATGATGTGTTGACTAAGCCATTAGCCAAAGTGAAGTTTGAGTACTTTAGGGAGAGGCTTGGTGTTCTCTAAATCGAGGTTCCCTCCAAGGGTAAGTGATGAGTCCATGAGCCATTCTGACATGGTGAGACGATTGGTTCCTTCCATGGTCAGATGTAAGGGCTGAGCCATTCTATCATGGTGAGAGGATTGGTTCCTTCTATGTCAGATGTCAGTGCTGAGCCATTCTGATGTGACTGTGGGATGTGTTCATCCCACATTATCAGATATAAGCGTTGAATGCCATTCTCTGGGAGAATGGAGGTACCTATTTAGTTACTAGGAATACTTAGTCTGGGACTGAGAGCCATTTGTATATGATTGTGATATGTGTTCATCCCACATGATCAGATGTAAGTGCAGAGCCATTCTAATGTGACTGCAGGATGTGTTCATCCCACATGATCAGATGTAAGTGTAAAGCCATTCTGATGTGACTACGAGATGTGTTCATCCCACATGATCAGATATAAGTGCTGACCCCTTCTGACATGGTTGATATGTTCATCCCATGGTCAGATATATGTGCTGATCCCTTCTGACATGGCTGATGTGTTCATCCCATGGTTAGATATAAGTGTTGAGCCCTTCTTACATGGTGATGTGTTCATCTCATGGTAAGATATAAGTGCTGAGCCCTTCTAACATGGTTGATGTGTTCATCCTATGGTATGATATAAGTGCTAAGCCTTTTTAGTATGGTTCTTGGTTGTGTTCCTCCCATGATCGGATGTGAGTGTTGGGCCTTTCTAACATGACTAGATTGGTTCCTCTCATGGTCAAATGTGAGTGTTGGGCATGCCTTTCTGACATGGTGTTGGATGTGTTCCTATCATGGTCAGTTGTAAGTGTTGGGAAGGCCATTCTGACTTAGGGTCAGATATAAGCACTGAAGAAGACCTACATGGAGGCTAGGCCTACAACCAACATGAAAAAGGGTTGGCTATGTAGAACTTCCTGTGACGAGAAGAATCCAGAGATAGTACCTGTGATGATGATCTAGATCCAGAGATGATCTATATCTAGTGATGTTATAGATCCAGTGATGATCCATATCCAATGATGATGATCCATATCGAGTGATGATCCAAATCCAATGATGATGATCTATATCAAGTGATGATCCAGATCTAGTGATGATGACTTGAATATGAAGATGACGAGAACTAGATGATGATTTAGATGATACAGAGAAGAAGACTTGTGCTGATAAATTGTGTCGAGAGAATACCTTCCTAGTTAAGAGGGAGTATTGATGTAATTGTAACTTTGGAATGTATTCACTTATATATCTTATGTATTGTACCCTAATGTTTATTCTGGGAAGTGTTTGTAATGTAATTGATTCATGTCATGCCCTGATGTTCCGATCGGGAGAATCAATAATGTAAACAAGTCATGTAAAGTCATTGTGGGCAACCCTCCTATTGATCAAGGGTTAAAGTCCCTGAAGTTGTGGGTCCCTAGGGTCATTAGAATCTCCTAGAGAAGTCGGCCCTAGTGAGTTATTGTCAAGTCGAGAATTAGTATAAATAGAGAGTGAGCCTCTCTATTTATCACACATTCACTCACACTTAGTTGTAGCGCATAACTGAGAGAGAAGAAGTTTTTGGGACAAGAGAGAGAGAGACTATTGTTGTTGGGAGATCATCTTACTATTTGGGGGTTGTAATTTTGGTGTTGATTCTATCTCTGAGGAAGTTACGGGGTTTTATCCTTTATTGTTTCCCCGAGGAAAAACTTTGTGTTCATTGTCTCTTATGTTTGATTGTTGTTCTTGTTATTCTCTCAGTTAAATATCCTAAGATAATGCTAGCTTAAATGATAAAAGTGTAACAATTTTCAAGAATCCCTTAACAATCTCGAGAAGGTATTGATCTGATGTTAAGAAATGAATTTATCTCTTAGGCACGAAAAATGTAAAATGTTACTGATAGAAGGTATAGTTTTGGGACACCATTTTCTTCCCAAGGAATTAAGGTAGACCCTACAAAGATCGAAGTAATTGTTGGCCTTCCCTATCCCAAAACTCAGAAAGAGGTAAGAAGCTTCCTTAGTCATGCAGGCCATTACCGCTGCTTTATTGAAAATTTCACTAAAATAGCTGCACCAATGTTTAAGTTACTTACAAAGGACTCAGAATTCTAGTGGACAGAATCTTGTCAAAATGCTTTTGAAATCCTAAAAGCTAAACTATTGGTGCCACCAATACTTAGGGGTCATGATTGGTCCCTCTCTTTTCACATATCTACCAATTCCTCTGATATGACCATAGGAGAAGTCCTCGGCCAAAAAGAAGGACAAGCACCTTATGCCATTTATTTTATTAGCAAAAATTTGACCCCTGCTGAATTAAATTATACCGTTATCGAAAAAAGAATTTTTGGCAGTAGTTTATTCTATTAATAAATTTCGTCATTATATCACAGGTTATGAAGTTTTTGTGCATACCGATCACTCCGCCATTAGATTTCTCATGAATAAACCAATTACCAAAGGTAGAGTGACCTGGTGGCTTCTTTTATTACAAGAATTTAATATTACCGTCATTGACTGACCTGGTAAAGAAAATATTGTAGCATATTTCCTTTCCCGTATTCAACATGAAGACAGTACTAAACCGGTTGACGACACTTTTCTTGATGAACATCTATTTGATGTATCTATTCAAACCCCTTGGTTTGCAGATATTGCCAATTATCTAGAAATTGGGAAAATACCAAGCCATTTGTCTCCACATGAGAAGCGTTGTATTATAGTCCAGAGTTCTAATTATTCTTGGGTTGATAAGGATATCTTTTGCATTGGTCCCGATCTTATTATTCGACAATGTGTGCGGGAGGATGAAATGACAGACATCCTCCATGAATGGCATGATGGATCATGTGGAGGACATGTTTCTGATAAGAGGATGACATATAAAGTCTTACATTTTGGTTATTATTGGCCAAGCATTTTTAAGGATGCTGCCAAATATGTTAAAGGATGCGATAGTTGCCAAAGAATGGGTATACCTACATCATCTGATCAAATTCCTTTACAACCCCAAGTTATGATTGAACCTTTCAAGAAATGGACTCTTGATTTTGTAGGACCAATTTCTCCATTGTCTCATAAAAAGAAATATATCTTAGTTTGTATGGACTATGTCACCAAGTGGGTAGAAGCTAAAGCTTTATTTAGAGCCATAGAGAAATTGGAGGTAGAATTTATATTTGAAGAGATATTCACCCGATTTGGTGTACCTAGAGAAATTGTCACAGATCAAGGGACTCAATTTACTTCTAAGTTAATGAAAGAAATTACTACTAAATATGGCATCCGACATTGCAAATCTTCACCTTATCACCCTTAGGATAATGGTTAGGTAGAATCAACTAATAAAGTATTAAAATCTATTTTAACTAAGACCATTCACTTACATCATAAGGATGGGGGGGATAGACTCCCAGAGGATTTATGGGCCTATAGGATAACATGGAGAAACACTACCAAACATACCCCCTATGAGTTAGTGTACGGAAAACAAGTCCTTTTACCTGTTGAATTTCAAGTTAAAACTTTTTGTATGGTAGCACAATTAGGTGTGAATTTGGATGAAGCACAGAAACAACGAATAATACCAATTAATGAGTTAGACGAAATTAGACAAGATGCACTACAAATAACGATGTTAATACAAAATCAACGAAAAACATGGCATGATAAATTTATTAAGCAAAAGCAGTGTAATACTGGAGATTGGGCACTACTATTCGATTCACGGTTTAAAATTTTTAAAGGGAAATTAACTACCCGTTGGATGGATCCATACGAAGTAGTTACATCTTTTGACAATGGATCAGTAAAAATTAAAACAATTGATGGCTCAAAAATTTCCTTTGTAGTAAATGGACATATACTTAGGCTCTATCACCAACCGGCATCTAAACAAGATTTTATACAAAATAATTTGCAGAAAAATGAAATGGAATTCGTTGAAGGGGAAGCTATTCCTCCTCCTCCTGATTCTTGAAAAATATTTTGGTTTATTATCACTTGTATATATGTAAATATGTGCTTGTTGCTTTGAATAAATAAGAGTCATTTCTAATAGATTGTTTATACAAGACTCTTTCGCTTTTATGTCTTTATGAATAAATTGAATCATCTAACAAGTGGTTTTGCAGTTTGATTACAAGTATATTATCTCTATGAACAGCTAACAGAATATTACTTGGACAAGGAAATTATGCTAAATACTCATAAGGTATTTAATATTTTTTGGGTACTTTCAAAATTTGCATCTTATACGAATAATTTTTTTATATCAATCCTTTGTATATCATACTTAACCAATTTTGTTATGATTCATATAGTTTTTGGTATTTTGATTCATACATGTATATTTATGATTTCTTCTTTGAAACAAGTTGCTTGATAAGACCCACTTTCATTATCATATTTTTCAAAACCTTATTTTTTACCTATGTCTTACTATTTCATCCTATACTTGTTATCAAAACTTGTCTCTTGATTATTTTGGTGATAACTCGAAAGTAAGTGGAATTTTTATCTGTGGGGAACATTACTTTACTTTATAAAGAAGAAGGATTGTTAGGTTAAAGAACAACTTTCAGTTATTCTCTTTTGACATGTTTTATGAAAATAATTGAATTATGTGTTTAGCAAGATTTAGAATGCTCTAGTACCAATCGGCTTCCATATCTTTAATATCATTACACAAGGAAAACCCACCGGGGCACTAAACAGGCTTGCTGGCAACGAGTCAATGCTAAGTAAAAACCTTACAACAGGAAGCTTGATAAATGCAAGTAAATCCATTGGGGTACTGAACATGATCACTGGCAGAGGGGCTATGCTTGCATGGTACCAAGATAAACCCGCCAAGGTATTGAACAGGCCTGCTGGCAACGGGGCAATATCTGGTAACTGAGATCTGGTTAATATACCACTATGCACACAGTTTGTAAAATAGTGATAATATATGAAAAATTCTTCAAAAAATAAAAAATAAAAAAATTATGTCATGGCCAATTGTTTATAATGTCATTTGAGAATGGCTCTAAGTTGACTTTGCCCCAACCGTCTCATTCCGTATATATCTAAGATGTCATTATCTTAGAAATGGGACCCATAGCTGTAAATCTCACACACTTTGGGGTACACTTAAAATACTTGACGATGACATGATATCTTTACAATGAGGCATGAATGGCTAGTTTTTCCTATGGTATTCTTTTAATTATAATATTCTCATTTACATGGTCTATCTAAGCATTGTTTTATTTTTCATGAATATACATTTCTGAACCATTTCCATTTATAAGTTAGTTTTAAAAAATATATATTAACAACATGCTCGCACTCTTTCCATTTTTCTAGAACAATCAATTCTTCTCTCTGTATGGCTTGAGGACACGCCATCTCTTTGGTTTGGGGGAAGATGGATTTGACTTGTAAAAAATTAGATTATTTTTATTTATGACAAATCTATTTATCTCTAATAAATGATAAGTATTTTCAGGAATGTAAATAGTGGAATTTGGTTATAGCTTGAAGCATATTTTACAACAAAATTCAATATGTTCTTATTATATGAAGAATCGAATGAAGGAAAATGAAATATCAAATAGCGATATTATAGCACTTATGATTACATTTGCTAACTAAATTTTGTGTTTGGGCAAATAGTTTTTACTTCCATTTCACTATTAATAATTCTATTCTCTTACCCAGTCATGCATAAAAATGATCAATATTTTTGTTATTTAAAATGCAATCTATGTTTTTGTGTTGTATGTTCAACCTGCCCAAAGTTTTACTTTGGACATGGTTGAATTAATTTTAAACCGTATAAATGATAAAATTATTTTGAACCTGAGATCCGTTGAAAACCCAATAAAGCCATTTTTAATTTTCATACCATGTGTGACATGAAATATATATTATTTTACAGGTTAAAAGAGTGAAGTTTAAATTACCTTCTTTATTTGCCAAGTTGAAGGCAACTTCTAGTTCGCCTTCTTCCTAAATTGTTTTCTTTCTTTTTGCTCAATGGGAGCTAGCATTTCTTCGGTTTGGGGGAATGTTGATCCTAGATTTGTTATCATTTTTGGCAGTTAAATTATTCATTTAAACACATATTTTATTATCTTTTGTATATTTTATGACACACAGATCATTTTTCAACCTCAGGTATGAGTGTATTTAAGGTTTATATGAAATCTTTTTATTTATCATTTTTTTTATGGTTTTATTAATTAAAAATAAAATTATTAAAGTGCATTTGATATATTAATTGATTTATATATTTGTTTGCAGACTTTATAATATTTTTGGAGTAAATTAATAAATAGAACGCATTCAACATGCCTTTCGCACAGCATGTCCAACTCGACATCTAGCTCGTCATCCAGTCCATTGCATGAAATTCGCTGGTGGTTTGTCAAATGTTAAGACGTGTTATTGTAGATTGCAGTCCTGAAGTGCGCCAGCAGACATACACTCTGTTCTCCCTATATCAGCTCCTAGCATATCCATCTCATGGCCCAGCCTCCTTTTCAGCTCTCCGTCCAGATCGCCCATCAGATTGTGCACTGCTGAGAATTAATTCTAGGCATTTAAAATGCAAAACAACTGCAAACGAACTGTTATCCATGCGTCTAGGTGATGAAGTTATGTTCTAGATGTTTTCCAGCCTACATTCTCCTTTGCTCACCACCACATCAACCATTTACGCGTTGGATTGATGCATTCAACCCACGCTCTAGAATATTTGCCACCACGCTCTCCTCTGTTCACCATCAGTCACCTGCTGTGCATAGGAAGGAACCTGTGTGCCACCTTTGCAGATCGTTCACGCTGAAGAGAAACCTGTGCGCCACCTTTGAAGACTGTTCGGGTTGAAGAAGGGAGATGCATGCGAGTTGGCCTGCGATCTGTTATGTGCCTTTAAGATCGACTAAATTTAGAGAACAGTCGACCACTAAAGGGTCAACTTTCTCATCCCTATAAATTATTATATATAGCAGCCTCTATGAGAGATATGGAGTTAGCTAGAAAAATCAATCAGTTAGAAGATTTAAAAGAAGAGTTCTTGCTATGGTTTACTCTTGAACATTGTATTTCCGTTCCACCATCTGAATAAAGAGTTGTATGCATTGTTGTTGAAGATTGCGTTTAAGTAGAAGTTAGCCAAGCATCACCCCTGATTGCTGAGAGGGCCCCTCATCAACTAGAGGTTCCTTTTCTTGTTTATTTCTTTCATTTTTGTTGTAGCTAGTTTAATTCATAGTCTGTTTTATTTCTGTAATGCAATTTGATTTCTGAATTAGATAATTAGACTACGTGCATAGTTTGATTCCAGCTTTGAATTAAATAGTTTGTTTCCAGCTTTGCTTTCAGTCATTTTATTTGCAGTCCATTGTTCAATTTATTTGCAAGTTAGATAAAATAGATTGTTGTTTCTCAAATCAAGTAGATTTAATTCTGTCTTTTTCATTTCTGTTAATTATCAGTTTATGCAATTTACATTTCAGTTTATTAATATGCAATGGTTTCTTTATGCTTATGTTTATGAATTTGCTCAATTTTATTTTACTGTTAGATTTTCTTAGTAAGTAGGTTTGCTTATTGTTTTATGCATTAAAATTACATCTGCATGGCTTCAACTGAAGATTAGTTCATTTAGGTTAGTTTTTACCATTTTAACTGTGTACCTTATCATTCGGATATCCTTTTCAGTCTGTTATTCAGCCACCCCTTCCAGACCCACACTTCAGTCTGTAATTCAGCCTTAGGTTTGTTTTTAGTGTTTTCTTATGTATTTTGAGATTGTTTTTAGTTTTGTTGTGTTAATGTATGAATTAAAGTTAGTTATGTTTAGATGTTAGTTTTGTTTAACATTAAAGTTAAAGTTTAATTGTTTTAGGTTATTTATTAAAGTTTTATTATTTTCCTTATTTCTTTTTTCTTGAATGTGTGTCAAGTTGTTTTTGTTTCTTGAATATTATTGTTGATTTTGTTTTAATACTGTATTATTTTATGTTTATGCTTTTTAGATTGATTTATTCATTTGCATGTGAGATTTAGTGTTATATGTGTTTCCTTTAGTATGTTTTTAGGTTGTCTCTTTTATGTTGTGTTATTGTTGAAAGAACTTGTAGGACAAAACCTAAAGATATTTATTTTATAAAGTTTTCTACTTGCTTCTTGTTGCCGCCTTTCACACACCTGGGTCACATGGAAGAAATCTTCAAGCCACTCGGTGTGTCCTTGGGGGAAAGTCTCGAGTCAAGGCTGTCACCTTGTTCTTGACTCCTCCGTTTAAGCTCAACTCCTAACGAAGCCAAGGGGGGTAGACCTTATTAAGTTACTAAGGATGATTTCTTAGTGTGGTGATGTTAAATTGAATCAGTTACTTAGGAGTTCGAATATTTTAACTATATACAATTAAAGATGACAAGATACGAAAATAAACACACGAAAGCACAAAGCTGATAAACAATATATATATGAAGCAAAAATGACCAGTTCCTTAAAATGGAGTCAAATCAAAGAGATCAATGTGCTTGCATGTGCTTGGAGTGAATGTTTTGCGATTGCATCTTGGTATGTTTTAAGTTAAAATTGAAGTATGAATTGATTAAATTAGGCTAAGGGGGGACTCCAGATATACCTGAGAGTACTTGGAGTATGTCCAAAACTAAACCTTCACGGCTACCCGCAAGGAATATGTGGGCTGAAATTGAGTCTCTGGGGCTATTGTTCGTAACACACCCATTAGGGTGTGATAGAGATCGGTGCCCCGAGGTCAGTTTTCAGAAGTTCCCGCTTCCCTTGGGTATTTTGCCACCATAGAGGTTTGATCGAGGTGTTGGAATTTCACCTGATGGTTTGTCAATTGGGGAGGGTGAGTCTTAATTATGCTAGTCACCCAAGTGCTTTTGATACAGCTTGACTGATTAGATGAACCGCAGCTAAGTGCAAAGCATATGCACTGGAGTCTTGTTGATTTTAGTAAGTTTTAAACTGGATGTTCTTGTTTAAAAGAAAAGCATCCAAGAACCTCTTTCGATCCAAGTGGATCTCAATCGAGGAGGGGTAAATTTTATAGTTGCTTATAAACAAAATGTAGAAGAAAGCAAAAAGATACACAATTAATATTTCTTAATTAATCCTACCACGAATCTCTTTCCCCTTTCGGGTCAATCGGGAAATCATGGGATAAGTATTACGATTACTTTGAAATGTGAGATATGGAGTATGGAATTAATAACAAGATCAATTATACTACCCTACAAATCAGATCAATTCTAGTAAAAATGAAATAAGCAGAAAACGACGAAAAGGGCACCGACGTGAATCCCCCCAGGGGGGATGGGGAATGGGATCGAAAGAGCCTATTCCAAAAATGATTTTATTACAGCGGTTAAAATATCAAAGAACTGATAAATCATAACTTTATTGGTCCTTATACAGGTTGAAACCAAGTTTTTACAATTTTGCAAAACAATTAAGATTTTTTTGGCGAAAAGGGAGACCCCTGGGGGGATTTGAACGCTCCTGAGACCACTTCGGACAGAAGCTTCCCTTTCTTTCTATCACACCTGCTAAAGGACATCGAGCAAGTTAGAATAACATATGCCCAAAGGCACTTTAAGAGTACCTTTGGATCATCCTACTTTATCTCAAAAATAATGCGGTTAAACTAGCTAAAACGACGAAAAAGGAACCAAGGAAAGCAAGATTTCCTTGGGATCTTGGCTTACTGTTTGTGTAGACAATTAAATTGCACTGATATTGTAGAATATTAAACTTATCGAACAGAAAATGAAACTACCTTAACAGCAAGCTATGAATTTTCACTAAATTGCTTGCGAAAATAAGGTACTTTTAGCTAGATCTCTTGAAATTGAACTTTAGGTGAAAAAAAAAACTAAGATCTAGAATTTGGGAGGGATATTACTGATTATATATATGTGTATTTTTCTTAGTGAGATATATCAGAGTAATAAGAAACCTTTTAAGTAACCGATTTGAGGAAAATTTTAGATTTTAAAGGAGAGAAAGGGGAAGAAAGGTGCTTGTTGTTGAAGCAGATCTGCAGAGGAAACTTGTTAGTGGAATGCAGAGGGGAAATGTATTCACAAAAATTTGGATGTGTAGTGGAGTCAAACTAGATCCACAGCTCGTACATTCCTTAGATCCGCAGCTTGTCCAATCCTTGCTACCTGAAAGCTAAACACACAATCCTGCACGAAACCTCATGAGATCTAGATATATATATGAAAAAGAAACAAGGATTACATGCAAATAAACTTATTAAACATGTATAATAAAGATCTTCTAACATATATTCTATGAGATATAAGAAAAACAAGTAACCTTACTTGCCCAACTATACTCCTATTGATTCAGCTGAATCGTTCAAGCCAGACAGGGTTCAGATGCAGAAATTGAGAGACAAGAAGGCAACATCAATAGTCGTAGGACAATGCTTAATCCACACATATGAGAGCATTACACCATTTATCCTCCAAAGATTCTTTATTTCAACAATCAAAAGATTACAACAGTATTACAATGGCAAGCCCTTCAGTCCAGCTCTCACTAGCTTGGAAGAGGGAGCCTCAAGCAGGATATATACAATTTACAGGCCATCCAACCCAGGGGGGGTACAATTCCTCATGGAATCAAGTGAAATCAACTGATGGAGAGTTCATCAATGTAGAACTGAGGCTGAACTAAGCCTACTTGTCAACCGGGGGCCTGATCTGGCTGACACATCAACCCATACACTGACACATCAGCCCAAAACTCATCCAGATGAGCCAAAATGTGTTGAGGAGAGAGGGAGGGCGAAATTCCCCATAAAGGATTCTCAAGATCAACTTTGGATCTGATTTGATCACCTCCTTCAGTCAAGGATTTGTCAGATCCAGTCAATCTGCTTCAGATCTGACTGATTTCAATCAAATCGGCTGAGAATCCAATGATTTATTGATTTTGGATTTGCTCCATTATTCATCAATTTATTAATTAAAATAATCAATAATTGATTTTTGGGGCTTTTTGACCTGAGTGATGGAAAATCACTCAAAACTAGGAAATAGTGGGTCCATGGGTTTACATGGTGCTCTTAGCTTGAAAATGAGCACCTACATGAGTGAAATCGATTATTTGGCCCACTTTTATTACAAAATCGATTTTTCTAATTAAACTATTAAAAAATAGCCTAAGTTTTGGAAAAATTAAAATTTAATAAAAAACATTGAAAAAACTAAAAAATTGAAAAATTGAAAAACACCTAGGGGGACTTAGACATGTTCATATGACTCAAAAATGATGTCTAGCATGTTTATACATTGACACATAGACTCTAATAACCTCAATAGGCCTAAATTCCAAGCCGACCACCCCAACTTTGGAGGTATGGAGTGAAAAACTCAGAAATTATCAGTCGTTTGTTCAACAACCAATAATAACCAAGGGAAAAAACAACTTGGGCTGATCAGATTGACAAATGAAGTCTAAGAGACCGAGTCTTTTACAGACACTATCATGCTAGAACACTTATTACAATTCCCCCATGGGGTATGAACATGTGATATAGTACAACAAGCACTTCCCAGAAGTACTTCCACAGGTCTTCTAAAGTCCGAACAAGTTATCCTTGTCTGGTTCACCAGGCTCACTTGATAAAAAACCACTAAGTACAACTTAGGTGGTAACATTCTGGCTCCAACTGTGGGACGTGTGCTCGATCTGGTCTTTGGGGCAAGGAGAGGATACGAGAACACCAGAATCTCTGGTTTATATACCCTGTAAAAACATCTCAACTTGACAAGAAAAACCTCAGTAGCACAAGTTTTATAAAAAAACAAATGAACCATTAAGCTGATTTATTTAAACAAAATGAATGTAACTAACTAAAAGAAGCAAAGTTTTATTATAGATAAGTATAAAATAGAAATGCAGAAAGTAAATGCTCTCTTTCAAGGAGCTTATTTTCCTACTCTAAGCATGACATAAAAAGGGTTAAGTGTAATCAGAAATCCAATGTAACCACCTAAGAATTTTATTAACATAATTTTTTTTTTCCTTATCTTTGGTTACCCTCCAAAGTAAGGATACTTTATTCAGAAAATGCAAACCTGCGTGATGATCCGGAAGGGGTGGGATGGATGGGAAATCATAGGCATGAATAATGTCATAAAAATTCTTCCCCAACTTGTATGTGCTCATGCAGGCTGCTTCTATCCATGACTGGATAGGACTGATATACCAATCATAATGATGGGGCAGACTGACTACATCATCATACTGATCACCGAGGTTTATCAAATGATAAATCATTGCACATGCCCCAAGTAGCTCCAAATCATAAGGAACCTCTATATGTGAAAAAGATGGTTGAGACTTATTTTCTAATAATTGCATCACATCTGTCTTTTCACAACACTGCTTCTCCATGTCTTCATTATTGATACCTTTGTGTGGCTCTGCATGATATAACTCTGAATGATCATATGGATAAACTGCATGCTCCTTTTTCATATCAAAGTTTCCCAAGGCCACATGGTCCATGCTCTCTCCTTTAGATATGCCATAGATAGAAAAATCAACAAAACCATCAAAAGTTTCTGGTTCATCATTTTCCTCTTTATTCATGTCACAGACTGGATTTTCCATGAATGTCCAGGACTCCTCATCAACATCTTTGTCAGGGATAAGGGAGTCTTCATCACTTGTATCATGCTCCAAGCTATACTTGTCCTCATTTTCATACTCATCTTCCTCAGAGAAAAGGTCACAAGGTAGTAAACCTTCCGGACTGTCATCATTATATGGAGAACACATAGGAGTCACTAGTACAAAATGAGGAATTAGCCACTACGTGACTAAAAATTCTAGTCACCATAGGTTTTTCAAGTGATTTACTACTAAATATGAGCAATTTTGATTGACCCAACTATAAACGACTAAAATTAACGACTAATTTAGTCGCCAGTTAACAAATATGACTAGATAATAAGTCTTAGAGTTAAAAATGACTAACATAAGCGACTAGTTTAGTCACGACATAAAAAATGACTAGCTAGAAGAATATGAATTAGTCATTTATGTTAGTCATTTTTAATTGTGTCATGAAAAATTGCAATTTTGACAATAAAGTCTAAATTTTGTAAATTGTCTACCTTCTATTAGTAATATTGGTGCCATGCACCTCGATCTTCAGAGATCCAAAAAAACAATTGATGAATTTTCTCTTGACCATCTTTATCCCTATTGCATCATTGAAACAAACTCGATTAAGCACATGCAAAAGGAAAATCAGGTTCCTTATACGTCAATTATGAATTAGGTACTAGAACCAATACCATATCGATACCTAGAAGCATCATAGCTGGATGTTGGTCCTTCAATGTAAGAGTCCTTGCAAGTCCCATTCTGAGGTGCTTTTCTAACTTCAGTATAAGAATTATGATCTGTTACCATCGAACTAGATGCACCAGTTGACGTAGCTTCACTAGGCTCAATTCCTTTAAACGTCGTAACAGTTGATCCAATTATAATTAAACTGGGGTGCTGGCCTAGAACCAGTCTTAGATCCATATGCAGTATAAAGGTAGAGGCTTGAACCCATCTTCGAGTTTCAGGTAAATATTTCAATTCCTCAACCTCTTATAGTCCTCATGACCTCTTTAGGTTAATTATTAATACAAGGGTCATATAACTTGTCCCCTTTTTAGTGACCAAAGCACAAAATCACTAAAGGAACACTTCCATGGATACAAAAATTCAACATATCATAATGTTGATGAGAAGAAATTAGCAATCATACAAATAATAATAAAAATTAAACTATTGATCCAAAGTGTTAGCATATAATTGTTGCAACAAACACATGAGGAAAGGGCGAGATAACAAGGACAACACATGACGAAAAAGATAGATAACAAACACAGAAAAACCAAGAAGATATCAATAATATCTATATTGTGTATATGTACAATAAAAAATACTTTCAATCCAAACATTTGTTACCTAATTTAAGGGTTTAAGCATCACTGTGGCAAGCTTTTGCATAATTCGAAAGTCGGGAGATACAAACTGGGGATATTAGAGTCACGTAGCAGGAGGTAAAATCTTACATTGGAAGGGACGAGATCTTTATTAAGGGAACAAGGTTCCTTCCTTACATGGTTTCCTTTGTCATTGGTGCTCTTCCTCTCTCTTCCTATACATGTAGGTTTCAATTCAGTTTCTGAATGCATCTCCTTAAAAAAAAATTAAAGTATTTCTCTTCGTTTGACATTTTTACTTCGAGGGATTTCTTGTTCCATATATGGCTTATCTTTGGTCTTTGTCTTCACATTTCCTTTCATATTGTTGATAACTATGTTGATATTATTGTTTTTTCATTGCTGTGATTTATGGGATTAAGATCTTTTCCATAGGTATAGCCTCTTTTTCATGTCATTCTTGTCAGTTAGATAGCTCACGGTAATTTACTATGACATTGAAAAATATCTTTGGTAGTTCATAACCTTTTACATTGCCATATTTCAATTAGAGATCAAAATGGGTATTAAGGAAAAGAAGAAGTTCGAAGAAAAAGTTAGTACTAATTATTTTCTGGTATATCCATTTTCCTTGAACCCACTTATAAGAAGTTGCAATGTAAATGCTAATTATAGAACTCTCTGCTATTGGCACTGACTTTAATTTGAGATTTTGGGTGAAGTGGTCCGCTTTGATTTAGTATACATCACAAAATTTTGTTGTTTTCTCTCTTCATATTCTTTTCTAATCTATTTCTCCAAAGGGTTATGGTTTTCTGGAACTTGATTCTCGTGCAACTGTAGAGAGTGTTTTACATAATTTCCATGGTACACCCATGCCCTGTTCTCAACAACCTTTTAGATTGAATTGGGATACTTTTGGAGCTGGTAACAGATGGATAGAACTAGGCACTGGGTATTCCATATTTGTTGGGCACTTGGATCACGAGGTCACTAAATTGCAAGAGACTTTCCAAAGCCGATATTCATCTATTAAAGGTGCTAAAGTTGTGATAGATGCAAATATAGCTCGCACCAAATTAGTTTATGGGTTTGTCAAATTTGGTGATGAGAACGAGAAAAACTGAGCTATGACTGAAATGAATGGTGTTTATTTCTCATCGAGACCTATGCGTATTAATGAAATTACACCAAAGAATTCCTTGGGATTTTAACAACCTTATTCCATGAAAGGTATGTTTCTCAAGGATGGTAGATTATACTTGTATGTTTTTATCCGTATTTTTATGTATATATTGATAGGTCACTTTACATATGTTTTATAACTCAATTTTGGGAATACAATTCATCCAACCTGCCTGTCTACACGATTCCATGTATCCCCTTCAAATCTTAATAAGTTATTCTTCTCTCTTTCATGGCAGTTGATTGCCAAGTGGTTCTCTTTTGTTGTTGGATAGTCAATACTTTTATTTTAAACTTGTATGTAACCCTTTTAAGCACCATCTGCAACTGATGTAGGAGCTACTGTCTCATATAGTTATAAATACTTTTATTTTATTTTTTATTTTTAAGGAGATGGTATTTATAACCATTTATAACCAATTTTCTCTGTTGGTCTAAACTTGGGAATGATTGTCTCCTTGGATTGTTAAATGGCTCCTTTTGGTCTTTAAGGACAAACAGGCTTCTATGTGATGTTCTGGCACCAGCTGTTGTAGAACCACATTCATATCTTTTGAAATTACTTCTTTTGTCAATATTTCTACATCCCTACTTTGGGTGGATTTTCCTTTGTTTGTTCTTTTAGGTTTCTTGTTCCTTCCTGCCTACTTACTGCAATACTTGAAAAGGTTGTTAGACTCCCATGTCTTTCCTTTGCCTATCTCTTCTTCCATATTTTTCCCTTACCCAATGAGGCCTTGTATACTACTCCTTTGGTCTGGGATAACTTTTGGCATGTGTCCATGCTGAAGATAAGTTATGCATTAAAATCTGAAAAGGGATGCCTCCTAATCATCTGCTTTTCTCCATGAATATTCCAATAGATTTAAACTCAAAAAAGTTGGAAAACCATTCTTTATAATATCTGGATCACAACTAATATTCCTATGGCCTTTGGTATCTTCCATTTGTTTGTTGCTTGTACACTTTTGATAGTTTTTCCAGAGTATTTATGATGGGTCCAAAGTTTGTCAATTCTAAGAACTAAACCGAAAGGTTGAGAGGCTAACCCCCGCTGCAACCATGTTGGCTGTATATTACATAGGATCAAATATCCAAGTCCATTAAAATGTTTAGGCTTACTTTTCACATACACTATGCCCCCATGCCACTGTAGGGTTGGAAAGCTAACCCACACTGCATCCATGTTAAGTGTATCTTACATAGGATCAAATGTCACAATCCAACAAATGTTTAGACATACTTTTATAATACACTCTCCCCCATAAAAAAAACATGCATGCAATGAAAGTTGCCATAAAGTAACTCTTTGCACTACTACACAAAAAGAAGATGTTTTAAGACAATATCCTTTTTACTCATTACCTACCCGACCATTTTTGGTTTCTAACTTGACTCTTTGAGTTTTTGTCTTAAATGAGACAAAAAGAGGGTTTCTAAATGGATTTCATTTACTAAAAAAGGCTTGAAAATAATATTCTTTAGTTAGTCCTTTCGGGTTACTTTGTTCAACAACAAAGTATTCAGCATTGCTCAAATTAGTTAGTCCTTTCGGGTTACTTTGTTCAACAACAAATTATTTGCCATTGCTCAAAGAATGAGAGCAGAGAAAATTGTTGTAGACAAAATTTTTATGCTTGTTTGGGTGTCTTAAGCTTTTCTCATCTCATTGAACATGGCAAGGAATCTCCGACTGTCACCACCAAGTTTGCAGGAATGCCTAGCTATTAAGCGCCTAGTGGGGTTACACTAAAAACACCATTATAAAGTCTAATGTTTTCAGTTTTAGGGATGTTTTATCGCAGGTGGCCAGCTACAAGTGGGTTGTAGAGTAAAATGCACAGGTAGAACGGAATAATTTCATAAATTTGATATGCAGTGTTTACCGGTAGGGAAGAGTTCCAAGGATGAAAATCCCAAATAAAAGCGGAATAATATTGTGGGGTTTTAGCAGACCATCCAAAAACTAATGGCAATGGATTATATGGGGTTTTAGGAGACCATCCAAAAACTAATGGCGGTGGCTTATAAAGCAGGGAGGTTGGAAATGGTGGCTTTTAAATCACGGCATCAAAGTGGCATTTCCCTGGTTGCAGGAAAAGAGTCGATAGTGGAAGAAAACATTATGAAGGTCGTAAAGGGTAGAGAGCTTATGGAAGCTATCGCCATTTCTCCTGAAGTGAAGAGATTCTTCGATGTCTATGAAATTTCCCTCGCAGAATTCAGCCATTATAAAGATTTGGGAACACAAGAAAGCTAACCATTTGCAGGTGAATTTCACTTAGTTTTCCTTTGAATGCTCTATTTGCTTCATTTGACACACAGTGTTTAGGGTTTTAGTGTTCTGTTTGTATATTAATTTGATTATTGGTAGATTTAACTTTGTGGGGTCTCATGCAATTATGTGATAGCTTACAGAGCAAACAGGTTGCAAATGGAGGATTCCAAAGCTTAACAGTCGAGCTACCATGGCCATAGAGACAAAGCTGATGGGGGAAGAAATTACTATGAATGTGGGAAAAGGGGAGATGGTTTACAACATAAAATGAAGAGGTCCTCACTGCCTCTTAGATTCCCTACATGGAATCCATTAGAAATATATCAAAATATTTCAAAGCCAACAATCCCCAGGTTTATTTCACTTAATTTTCCTTCAAATGCTTTATTTGCTTCCTTCAACATACATTGTTTAGGGTTTTAGTATTAGATTTGTATATTAATGTGATCATTGGTATATTTAACACTAGGGTTTTAAGGGACCAACAAGTAAACATGGTGAAGGTTTACATTGCAAGCAAGTAATTGGAAATGTTGGCTTCCAAATATTATAGTAGTCAAGAGACACGAGGGATTATGGTGTTTGTCCTGTTTTCTCCATAAATGAATAGGTTCATTGACATCTCTGATATTTCTCGCATGAGAGCCAAACATTCTCCAGTTCATTTCTCTTCATTTTCCTTTGAATGATCTATTTGTTTCATTTGACATGCACTATTTCTAGTTTCAGTATTCGATTTGTATATTAATTTGATCATTATTATGTTTAACATTTTTGTGTCTAAGGAGATCACCCAAAATAGTTTTACTGATCCAAAACAGGGGTTATTGGATCACCGGCTACATTGACCTCTGGTTCAGCAAATGCTGAATCAACAACATCTACTTTTGGATCCGATGATGTCTATTCTACCATAGCATTTGCTGATGTCTCTGTTTCCCATACATTTCTCTCTGTCTTCACAAATTGGATAAAAGCTAATAAGATAGAATCCTTTCCAAAATCAATTCAAAAAATTCGAAAATAGGAAGCAACTAGCCAATCTAAGAAGCATCTTTAAATGCACGTCCACTCATCCAAATCCTTACTAAGAACATTTGTCTTCAGTAAAATTTCTTGCTTAAGTAGGCCTTGCAAATTTCTTTCCCTACAATGTGCTTCATGTCTGAAAACATGAACTACAAATGTCACAATGTTGAAATAAATACAATTGGCCTCAGTGTATGGTCTTGCAAATACAATTTCCTGCAACTACAGATCAATAGCGTACATTTTTAAGTATGTGTATCTAAAGGCCTAAACATATGGTATAATTGGCATCTCCCATTGGCCTCAGTGTATGGTCTTGCAAATACAATTTCTTGCAACTACAGATCAATAGCGTACATTTTTAAGTATGTGTATCTAAAGGCCTAAACATATGGTATAATTGGCATCCCTTTTGTTGTATAGTTTGCGCCCCTTTGTGCACAAGTTCTAGGAAAATTCCTCACTGTCTTTCTCAATGTGTCTTCAAATAGAGCATCTCACATATTGAATTTTGAATATCATATTGTTGATTTACAAAAGAATGCTTATATCCATCATATGACCCATGCCAGAAAATCAAAGTAACCTTCACTGATGTACTGTTATATTTCTCTACTACATTGGTGGGTCTCACAACATTTTTTTTGAGGATGGGAATCCCATGTCTTTTCACACTGCGACCTTCAACATGCATCTCATAACAATGACATAGTGAGAGCCTCTAGAACGATGGCATTGGTTTCTCACACTTAGCCCTTCAATGAGCATCACACATCAAATAGCATAGTGAACATGTCACATATTCTTTAAAATCCTTTCCTTTACAGCCTCTGGTTTCAAATATGGAAGGTCATATTCCTAAGTGTTTTTATTTGACCTTCCAATATTTTAAATGTCTTCAACCTTTGTTTTATTACCATAGCATAGATATTTTTTACAGAATAGAAATTATCCTTTATCAAAATAAAATCTATGAATATTTTATCCATATGCATGACTATGTTCTTTATATATTCCCTATAGTGTGCTTCATGTCTGAAAACATGAACTACAAATGTCACATTGTTGAAATTAATTCATGTTGTAATTACTTGTTTTTTTGGAAAATTAGTCATCTTCACAAATATAGATTTGTCAGGACACAATACATGCTTGCATCTTGTTTGATACTATGTGATTCTTTAGTTTTAACTTTTTTATTATAAAGTTAAACTTTGATGATTTCCAAACCATACTTGACAAACAATATTGTTGTACCATGTAGTCCTATGCATGCCTCAGTGTCATAGTATGTTGTGTTTCCTGGTCTCTACTACTGTGATTTTGGGCATCACACTTGCTCTTCTTGGTCGAGATATATATTTCTCCCATTTTCCTCAGTGTATGGTCTTGCAAATACAATTTTCTGCAACTACAGATCAATAGCGTAGATTTTTAAGTATGTGTGTATAAAGGCCTAAACATCTGGTATAATTGGCATCTCTTATAAGGTATAGTTTGTGCCCCTTTGTGCACAAGTTCTGGGCAAATTCCTCATTGTCTTTCTCAATGTGTCTTCAAATAGAGAACCTCACATATTGACTTTTGAATAAAGGCATATCGTTGATCTACAAAAGACTTCTTATATCCATCATATGACCCATGCTAGAAAATCAAAGCAACCTTCATTGATGTACTATTATATTTCTCTACTACATTGGTCAGCCTCACAACATTGTTTTTGAGGATGGGCATCCCATGTCTTATCACACTACGACCTTCAACATGTATCTCACAGCAATGACATAGTGAGAGCCTCTAGAAAGATGGCATTGGTTGCTCACACTTAGACCTTCGATATTCTACCAATGACCCTTTGCATCACTACTTCTCCAAATGGAGTTTATATGGTTGAATTTCTACCAATGACCTTGATAAAGTGCGGAAAGGACCCATGTCCATAGGTAGTTGCTCTTGAGCTAAATCCTGCACCTACTGTACCAATGCATTTCTACAACTCCAAATTGAGTTCAACAGATTGAATTTCTACCAATGACATTGGTGCCATGCCAAATGCCTCGGTCTGGGATTCTGATAAGAAACCCATATCTACAGGTTGTTGGTTTTGAGTTCTGCCCTTGTACATTGACAAAGATTGCAATTTTAGATGTATTATGATTTTCATCATAACCTCATTGTTTGTGTCAATCGTCAAGAAGATATCTCAATCTATATCCATGTGAAATTAATATAGCTGAGCAGAGGCGAAGAATTAATGTTGATCTTAGCCCAATTTTGTAAGTTATTTTAGTTTGTAACTTGAGAAGCATTACAACTAGCCTAAAGAGGCATGGCGTCACAAGCAGCCTTCCTGTATAGGAACCGTCAAGGGGTGGACGACTGAATACATAATTCAAGTGCCCTTCAATTCAGCGAAAGCTGCCCCAACAAGGGGGGATTGGCACTTCCGTGAAATTTACCCTTATCCCAAACATTAGACTACCCTAAAGTGATTTGAAGTGTTAGGATATTAGACATTAGGAGATTGACAACTTTGTAATTTCCTTGTTTTGGCTTTTGTCCTGACTCACAAAGCTTATCTCCATTTGCTTTGGCTTTTGTGCAAACTCACAGGACTTTTCTTGAAGTCTCAAGTAAGCCTTGTTTGCACAAGGCGGTCTTGGAGAATGTCTCACAATGCTGTAAAGTTTAACACCTTGTTACTCAGTGCAATGAACCATGGGTTCTTTACTCTCTACATGTGAAGGTCGGAGAAGAAAAGATCAAAGGAATGTGCTAGGATATCACCAAGGGATTGATTGGCACACAAATGACAGAAATGGAATCAAGCACAAACTTCAAGGAGACGCACACAAATGCAGAGAAAACCTAAAAAGGTCAACACTATGTGAGAGTGGTTAGAGAGAAAAAAATCAGGCTGAAGAGATCTGGAACAGGCACTGTTGGTCAACATAGGCCAAAAACAGCACAAGCCAAACCTATGATGACACAGAACAGACCTATGACACAGAGAAAAGACCTGAAATGACACGAAACATAATTGCCACTGCATGGAACAAACTTGTAACCATGTAGAATGGACTTGTTTTCAATGCAGAACACACCTGAAATAGTGTGAAACAGAATGTGCATATAAGTTGGAGGACTGAGTCTGTAAGCATTGTTGCCTATCTTCTCCAACGCTTTAAAATGTCCATATCTCAAGGCCATCATTTTATTTCCTGGTCCCTGTAACCTTTCCTTGTTAAGGTGCAATCAACCTCTGTCTCCTACATTGAAGGTATTTTCAACCATGTGTTGATCATGCTTGGCTTGTACTTTTCTTAAGAGTTGGAATATTTGCCAGATTCTTGATGAATTTTATTGTAGCCTCTCAAATGTTGAACCTAGTCTTATTCACTACCTCCATCAACCCACAGTGTACAGGTCAGAGGAACTGGATCTCTTCACATTAGTATCCAGTTTCTCACACAATGATGTCCAAAATGTACTTAGAACTTAGAAGTACAGTATGTCTATACAAGTGTGCAACTTTGTAAGTGACAAAAAATTGTTAAATATAAGTTTATGTGATATCATTTAAAGTAACATTACTGCCTTTTACAGCTGATGAGTTTCAACTTCTGTCCAGTGTGCCCCTTTGTTTGTTGTTTGGTTTGAATGTGTTCAAACATAAAACAAATCTCTGTTGTGATAGGTAAGTGTTGATAATGCCTTTATTTTGCAATTGAATCTTGCAAAGCTTAAAGCATCACGATGTAATCAAATCTTTCTTTTGACTGTTAAAATTGTAGAGAATATAGGCTAATTGTAATTGTAGGATTTTTCTAAGGCATGCAGCAGATGTATCCACCTGTATTGGGATGGAAGAACACAAGTCCACAATGCCTAGTGAGGGAAACACTTCAGAGAGAATAATGTGTGTCAAATGCATGTGCATCTTGATGAATCACATCTTAGTCCCTCCAATCAATGTTGAAAATTGTTTGGAGCATGCCTAAATCTGTTGAACGGTTAAGTCTTCTTAAATGATTTGCTATCTTTATTAAAACTATATAGAGAATGTAGTGAAGCCCAACATACGGGGCTATGTTTACAAAATTTTGTTTGGTGTTTGGCATTCTGTATTGCATTCAATAGCCTCTCGCTCTGGTTTTCTCACATTGTTGTTGGCACCATATCCAAAGCGCAATTTTTGTTATTTTGCTACAATGTGATTGGGGTAGTTGTGATGATGAAACAATGAAATAGTTGAAGACATTAATAATCATGAAATGGTGGGCTACACCTCAGGAACATCTGCCTTATTTGAACAGGATAACAGTTTGCTAGAGTCAAATGAACCTCCTCATATTCTTCCTTCTTTGTTGGGCCAACTTCATGAAGCTCAAGTGGTGATGGGGATGTTGATCTTGTTTCTTCATTTTCTGCTACGAGTTATTCATCTTTATGCTCGTGAGAAATTTGGATTGCAGCAACATTTTCAGATCTGATCTCTATGTCACCAACATAGAGTTGTGAGCACCCATCATTAGGTACTCCTTCATAGTTAAGACATTCATCCAAAGATGCCCTTTGGTCCATGTCCATAGTAGAATTTGTTTCAGAATGATATTTAGTAGTTTCAAGGTACTCTTCTTCCTTCTCATGTGATGTTTTCTCATCTTTTTCAAAGTGATTTGGGAATGAGTTTCGATCCTCTTAATGTAATTGTTTTTCTTCTTCACCACCCACAGAAATTTGTAGCTCCTTGGTCTCCTCCCTACTTGTGAATTGATGATTATTCCTTAATGAGTTCTTATTTGAATTATTTTTCATAAATTCCTTCAACCAATAATTCATGTCTTCAAAATAAATGGTCTTATGTGTCTCTTCATGATGGAAACTTCTACTACCCATAAATTGGCTAGCCATCAATTCGAATGCTTGCTTAACCTTCCCAGTCATATCATCACTACATGACTTAATGAATTTATTCAATTCATATATACCATCCATAACTTCAATAGGTGCCAATACCATTCTCTGATACAACTATAATGTCCCTTTTTAAAATTTTGACCAAAATGCCCAAGTTTCCAATTTTTTCACAATTTTGGTGCTTGACTAGTTTTAGTGTCTTGGTCTCCAAATCAACCCAATTTCTCCCAAATATTCATAGAAGGTGTATGAATGATATAATAAGTTAATTATTATTTTCGTGGATGTATTATTCCCCTCCAATCACTTTTGCAAGTATGTACTAAATTATGAACAAGGTAAATGGTGTTACACATAGACTCTAAATTATGAACAAGTATGTACTAAATTATGAACAAGTATAATACCTTCATTGCTGTGAGTCTATTTTGTTTGGTGTTTGGCATTCTGTATTGCATTCAATAGCCTCTCGCTCTGGTTTTCTCACATTGTTGTTGGCACCATATCCAAAGCGCAATTTTTGTTATTTTGCTACAATGTGATTGGGGTAGTTGTGATGATGAAACAATGAAATAGTTGAAGACATTATTAATCATGAAATGGTGGGCTACACCTCAGGAACATCTGCCTTATTTGAACAGCATAACAGTTTGCTAAGCTATATTCCAATCAAAGTAATTTTGCAAAGTTGGCAGGATGTCCCAACTGGAAAGCCTGTACCATATGCTGAAGGAACAAGTGTGTGGGCTGAAAAGATAGAACAAAAGGATGGACTAATTGCTTGTGATATATCAAATTTGGAATTAAAATGGCAGGAGGATAAACAAAGAGGATCCAATCAGCACACAAGTAAGGTACAAGCCGCAAATGCAAATCCTTCACATAAGTTGGGAGTTGATTTAGAAGATTTCTTTCGTAAATCAAAGACACAGAAAGGTTCATATATCCACAAGGAGTATGTAATAACAACAGGACAGGTACAAGATGTGGGGTAACATGCATCTGCTGAACTTATTCCACTGGCAAGTGGAAATGACAGTCACATAGGCCTTTTTGCTACACAACCAAGCAGACAGAAAACACAAATAGATGTGGGGGATGATGATCCCTTTATTTCTTGGGAAGCTGATTTTCAAAGTGCCAAACCAGAACTCAACATACTCGGATTGAGTCTAGGCGCATCTACAATGCCTCCTGCTGATAATCCTTTTCATTTAACAGAGGAAAACAAGGGATCAGTCCAGGACTCCAGCTCAGAATCAGCCATTCTATAGTCATTGGTAAAGGCTTGTCTGGAGACAAGATGAGTGATGCAAAAAGCACCATGCACATGAAAAACAACTAGGTTCAAGGTGATCCCTGGTCAAGAATTATGAGAAAGGAACGTTACAGAGGGATCTCAAAAATTTCCAAGGAAAACACTGATTTGCAGTCAGAATGGCCAGAAGCGTATCAAGTTTCTTTCTCTGTTTCTACTTGGCAGCAAGGTGACAATTTTCATAACAATAAATCAACTGTAGGAAATGTTTTTGTTATTTTAGTTTGTAACTTTAGAACCATTACAACAGGACTAAAGAGGCATGCCGTCGCAAGCAGCCTTCTTGTACAGGCATTGCCAAGGGGTGGACCACTGAATACATAATTCAAGTGCCCTTCAATTCAGCTAAAGCTGCCACAACAAGGGGGGATTGGCACTTCCGTGAAATTTACCCTTATCCCAAACATTCGCCTACCCTAAAGTGATTTGAAATGTTAGGATATTAGACATTAGGAGATTGGTTAAGATTGATTTGGTTTATTGTAACTTTAATTCATGTGTTTTAGTGTCCACCTGGCCCCAATTGATGTTGCATGCCCTGCTGCACATGCACAAGAACAATAGTTCATATTTCTATCGTGAGGATAACTGGATACAAGGAAAATTTGTAGAGACATGTTTTTTCTTAAAATATTTAGCATATTGTCTTGAGGTAGAGATACTAAAGCACAACAAGAAGTGTTGTACATCATGATCCAGTCTAGACAAAAACAACCTGAATTATTCTAGGTAAGTGACAGAAAATTGTTAAATATAAGTTTCTGTGATATCATTTCAAGTAACTTTACTTCCTTTTACAGCTGATGAGTTTCAACTTCTGTCCAGTGTGCCCCTTTGTTTTTTGTTCTGCTTGAATGTGTTCAAACATAAAAAAATATCTGTTGTGATATGTAAGTGTTGATAATGCCTCTATTTTGCAATTGAAGCTTGCAAAGCTTAATGCATCACGATGTAATCAAATCTTTGTTTTGACTGTTAAAATTGTAGAGAATATAGGCTAATTTTAATTGTAGGAATTTTCTAAGGCATGGAACAGATCTCTCCACCTGTATTGGGATGGAAGAACACAAATCCACAATTCCTAGTGAGGGAAACATTTTAGAGAGAATAATGTGTGTCAAATGCATGTGCATCTTGATGAATCACATCTTATTCCCTCCAATCAATGTTGAAAATTGTTTGGAGCATGCCTAAATCTATTGAACGGTTAAGTCTTCTTAAATGATTTGCTATATTTATTAAAACCATACAGAGAATGTAGTGAATCCCAACATACGGGGCTGTGTGTACAAAATGTTGTTTGGTGTTTGGCATTCTGTATTGCATTCAACAGCCGCTCGCTCTGTTTTTATCACATTGTTGCTGGCACCAATTCCAAAGAGCAATTTTTGTTATTTTGCTACAATGTGATTGGGGTAGTTGTTATGATGAAACAGTGAAATAGTAGGAGACATTAATAATCATGAAATGGTGGGCTACACCTCAGGTACATCTACCTTCTTTGAACATGCTAACAATTTGCTAAGCTATATTCCAATCAAAGTAATTTCACAAAGTTGGCAGGATGTCCCAACTGGAAAGCTTATACCATTTGTTGAAGCAACAAGTGTGTGGGTTGAAAAGACAGAACAAAAGGATGGACTAATTGCTTGTGATATATCAAATTTGGAATTGAAATGGCAGGAGGATAAACAAAGAGGATCCAATCAGCACACAAGTAAGGTACAAGCCACAAATGCAAATCCTCCACATAAGTTGGAAGTTGATTTAGAAGATTTCTTTGGTAAATCAAAGACACAGAAAGGTTCATATATCCACAAGGAGTATGTAATAACAATAGGACAGGTACAAGATGTGGGGCAACATGTAGCTGCTGAACTTGTTCCACTCGCAAGTGGAAATGACAGTCACACAGACCTTTTTGCTACACAACCAAGCAGACAGAAAACACAAACAAATGTGTTGGATGATGATCCCTTTCTTTCTTGGGAAGCTGATTTTCAAAGTGCCAAAGCCGAACTCAACATACTCGGATTGAGTCTAGGTGCATCTACAGTGCCTCCTGCTGATAATTCTTTTCATTTAATAGAGGAAAACAAGGGATCCATCCAGGACTCCAGCCCATAATCAGCCATTCCATAGTCAATGGTAAAGGCTTGTTTGGAGACAAGATGAGTGATGCAAAAAGCACCATGCACATGAAAAATAGCCAGGTTCAAGGTGATCCCTAGTCAAGCATTATGACAAAGGAACCTTACAGAGTGATCTCAAAAATTCCCAAGGAATACATTGATTTGTAGTCAGAATGTCCAGAAGCTTATCAAGTTTCTTTGTCCATTTCTAATTGGCAGCAAGGTGACAATTTTTAGAACAATAAATCAACTGTAGGAAATGTTAAAGTTATTTTAGTTTGTAACTTGAGAAGCATTACAACTGGCCTAAAGAGGCATGTTGTCACAAGAATCCTTCCTGTACAGGCAATGTCAAGGGGTGGACCACTGAATACATAATTCAAGTGCCCTTCAATTCAACTAAAGTTGGCACAACAAGGGATGATTGGCACTTCCATGAAATTTACCCTTATCGCAAACATTCCCCTACCCTAAAGTCATTTGAAATGTTAGGATATTAGACATTAGGAGATTGCTTAAGATTGATTTGGTTTATTGTAACTTTAAGTCATGTGTTTTAGTGTCCACCTGGCCCCAATTGTTGTTACATGCCTTGCTACACATCCACAAGAACAATAGTTCAGATTTATATCGTGAGGATAATTGGATACAAGGAACATTTGTAGAGACATGTTTTTTCTTAAAATATTTAGCATATTGTCTTGAGGTAGAGATACTAAAGCACAGAAATAAGTGGTGTACATCATGATCCACTCCAGACAAAAACAACCTGAATTATCTGAGGTAAGTGACAAAAAATTGTTAAATATAAGTTTCTGTGATATCATTTCAAGTAACTTTACTGCCTTTTACAGCTGACGAGTTTCAACTTCTGTCCAGTGTGCCCCTTTGTTTGTTGTTCTATTTGAATGTGTTCAAACATAAAAAAAAATATCTGTTGTGATATGTAAGTGTTGATAATGCCTCTATTTTGCAATTGAAGCTTGCAAAGCTTAAAGCATCACGATGTAATCAAATCTTTCTTTTGACTATTAAAATTGTAGAGAATATAGGGTAATTGTAATTGTAGGATTTTTCTAAGGCATGCAATAGATGTCTCCACCTGTATTGGGATGGAAAAACACAAGTCCACAATTCCTAGTGAGGGAAACATTTTAGAGAGAATAATGTGTGTCAAATGCATGTGCATCTTGATGAATCACATCTTATTCCCTCCAATCAATGTTGAAAATTGTTTGGAGCATGCCTAAATCTGTTGAACGGTTAAGTCTTCTTAAATGATTTGCTATCTTTATTAAAACTATACAGAGAATGTAGTGAAGCCCAACATATGGGGCTGTGTTTACAAAATGTTGTTTGGTGTTTGGCATTCTGTATTGCATTCAATAGCCTCTCGCTTTGGTTTATCGCATTGTTGCTGGCACCAATTCCAAAGAGCAATTTTTTGTTATTTATTTGACTAACAGTTTGCTAAGCTATATTCCAATCAACGTAATTTCGCAAAGTTGACAGGATGTACTTGGGGTAGTTGTGATGATGAAACAGTGAAATAGTTGGAGACATTAATAATCATGAAATGGTGGGCTACACCTCAAGTACATCTTCCTTCTTTGAATAGGATAACAATTTTCTAAGCTATATTCCAATCAATGTAATTTCGCAAAGTTGGCAGGATGTCCCAACTGGAAAGCATATACCATATGCTGAAGCAACAAGTGTGTGGGATGAAAAGACAAAACAAAAGGATGGACTAATTGCTTGTGATATATCAAATTTGAAATTGAAATGGCTAGAGGGTAAACAAAGAGGATCCAATCAGCACACAAGTAAGGTACAAGCCGCAAATGCAAATCCTCCACATAAGTTGGGAGTTGATTTAGAAGATTTCTTTCGTAAATCAAAGACATAGAAAGGTTCCTATATCCACAAGGAGTATGTAATAACAACAGGCTAGGTACAAGATGTGGGGCAACATGCATCTGCTGAACTTGTTCCACTAGCAAGTGGAAATGACAGTCACACAGACCTTTTTGGTACATAACCAAGCAGACAGAAAACACAAACAGGTGTGGGGGATGATGATCCCTTTATTTCTTGGGAAGCTGATTTTCAAAGTGCCAAACCAGAACTCAACATACTCGAATTGAGTCTAGGAGCATCTACAGTGCCTCCTGCTGATAATCCTTTTCATTTAACAGAGGAAAATAAGGTATCAGTCCAGGACTCCAGCTCAGAATCAGCCATTCTATAGTCAATGGTAAAGGCTTGTCTGGAGATAAGATGAGTGATGCAAAAAGCACCATGCACGTGAAAAACAACTAGGTTCAAGGTGATCCCTGGTCAAGCATTATGAGAAAGGAACCTTACAGATGGATCTCAAAAATTTCAAAGGAAAACACTGATTTGCAGTCAGAATGGCCAGAAGCTTATCAAGTTTCTTTCTTTGTTTCTAGTTGGCAACAAGGTGACAATTTTCATAACAATAAATCAACTGTAGGAAATGTTTTTGTTATTTTGGTTTGTAACTTTAGAAGCATTACAACAAGACTAAAGAGGCATGTCATCACAAGCAGCCTTCTTGTACAGGCATTGTCAAGGGGTGGACCACTGAATACATAATTCAAGTGCCCTTCAATTCAGCTAAAGCTGCCACAACAAGGGGGGATTGGCACTTCTGTGAAATTTACCCTTATCCCAAACATTCTCCTACCCTAAAGTGATTTGAAATGTTAGGATATTAGACATTAGGTGATTGCTTAAGATTGATTTGGTTTATTGTAACTTTAAGTCATGTTTTAGTGTCCACCTGGCCCCAATTGTTGTTGCATGCCATGCTGCACATCCACAAGAACAAGCACAAACCTCCTGCTCCCGTCTTTATTCGTTGCAGGTGATATTTCTACTGTTTTTGGGATCTTAAACCATATCGTTGTCAATCATTCATTCAATAAATTTCATAAAATTGACTATTGAGGGATTTATACTGGTATTTCCTTTTATGTGCACAACATCCTTGTGATTTTCTATCCGCCATCATCTATTTAATTAGTTTTATATTTTTAGAGGCGACGGTTTTTTCACAACAATTTATTTATAGTTTTGGTGTTAACGACAAACAGGGCTTCCTTTGCACCACTTTTACCCTACATGCTCCTCTCTTTTTCCTGCCCATTACAGTCTCCGCCATATACAAATATGTTGTTCCAGTAGTTTCTCTTACAGTAAAAAATAGTGGCAATATACCTCTTCCATTGAAAAACCCTTTGCTTTTGATTAAATTTCAAAAACTTAATCGGTTTCTAATTGTTGATATCGCTTCTTTTTGCAAATTAGGACTCAAGGCTAATGCCAGGATGTCTTGGTGTACTATTGAATCAGACCCTGGTAAGTTATTTTCTATTATTAAGTGACTTTATTTAGTTAATATCCCTTCTGACTCCAATGGAAATCCTTGCTTTTATTTTATTTTAAACCTTTTTTTTACCACATTGAAGTTCAGTTGTGTGTGTCCATGATTTTGGGGCCTCCTATGTTCTGTTGTACTCATTGATGTGATTTCATGGGAATCGAACTAATATTGATGCGATGTAGTGTTGTTTCCTACAAGTTTGAACACAATGCGAATTAACTTATAAACATAAAAAACAAGCTTCTCTACTAAAGATAGCCTCTCGTGTTCGTTGCTAGAAAAATTGCACAGTTAGATTTCGGGTCTATATGTTTTGTGCATGTGCTCTATGCAATTGGACTTTTTACAGCCTATTCGAAATAAAAACCTTTTAACCATTAAACAATCTAATCTGCTGCCTTACTTATTAAAGAATTTTCTCTATTGGTGTTGGAGCTTTGAATTGTTGTTGCATCAGTGAGGATTAGGTACTTTTGATTGGTTGAGGCCTGTAACTTAATATATTTTTGGTAGCCAAGCTACATTTTCCTCCTTGCTATTTATTACCAAAGTAATAGAGGATTAGGTACTTTGTTATTGGTTGAGTCCTGTACCTTGATATTTTATAGGCAGTCCATCTACATCTTCATCTATGCTATTTGTTACAAAAGTGATCCAAACACACAACAAAATGATAAGAAAATGAGAAAATAGCATTCTCAAGACTGTGTATTTATAGTCGCCAAGTTGTAATGAACTTGGAGACTGAAGATAAATATGGATCTTCACCTCATTATGGACTAGCCTAGTATGGACATGGATATGGAAATTGCATAAATCTGAGAGATTTGTGCTAGGCATGAACCCCAAATAGTCAATTCTTCTGACAACTTTGAATATGAATTCCCTTAGCGATGTTTTTAAATGAATATATTGTGAAAATCTAAACTAAATTAAACTGTTTTCTAGAGTAGTTCCTTGGATAGACTTTCGTTAAGACATTCCATAGATGGAACCTGTATCTGTTATGATTATGCTCCTCTCATTTTCAAAAGCATAGACTTTAATTTGTGGAGACTTGGAAATGTAGTGGTTAAAGCATGGATTCCCTACTGAAATACTGTTAACTACCTTTCTTTACATGAAGCTTCCAAGGAAGCCATAAAGCACCTATATGGTTTGTTCAAGAAAACTGTAAAAGTCAATATGTACAAATAGTTAACAAGGAAAGCAAAATCAATCGAATACAAGGGTAGGACAGGATGATGGATGTATTGTGCTTATGGATAAAAAATATTGCTGATTACAAACATGATATCGGACCATTTATTTCATCAGCAAATTTGGTCATTTGATATAGGAAAGTTGAATCCTATCATTTGATAAGTTGTCTGATCTTCATGTAACTATTTGAGTGATGTGATTTTTGAAAGTCTAGCAATGGGTGACACTTGGTGATTGCTTAAATTTTTATTAGCTTTAGTTATAGGGAAAATTGTACATAGCTCTCAGGAATTAGTTTATTATAAATACTAGTTACTAGTAAGTTGTAATAGTAATAATTATGTAGTTTGTAGATTGATATTTATCATAAATTTGTTTGAATATCATCATTGTCAAGAAATAATAACTTCTTAAAGGGTTCTAGCTCAATGGTAGAGCACCTGCCTAATTATAGGCAGGAGGTTGGTGGTTCGATTCCTCCATGCCCTATCATAAATTTGTGACTACAAAAATGACTAAATTCACATATATACGACTATTAGTAGCTAATTTCTCGTATCTTAGTCGTATTTAGCTTAGTCATTAATATGTTAACATCTAGTAGTTTATTTAGTCGTATATTTGGTCATTAATGGTTGCAATCAGTGACTAAATCAGTGACTAAAACAACGACTAACTCAATAACTAAATCCATGACTAAATCAATGACTAAAACAATGACTATATCAATGACTACTAAGTCAAGCTATTAATTACTAGTGAAATACGACTAGCTATAAGATAGTGGAAATTTGCTACTATTAGTCACCGACTCAAAAATAGTCATTTATAGCCTGATTTTAGTCATTAATTTCTCATTTTTCTACTAGTGAGTCCCATCATGTATATTACAGTTTTCATCATAAGTTTCACTATAAGATTCTGCAATGGTTTCATCCTTAGGCTTGTCCTGTTTAGGTGGTGATTGCTTTTCTCTCCTTTGATACACAGCCCCCTTGAACCTGGCCTCCTTCATTTCCTTAATTGCTTCCGGAGGAGGGATTACACTATAAAAGTTAGATAGGAGATCCTTCTCGAAACCGTAATCCGTGGCCTGCTACCAATGCTGGTTTGATAGAGGGTAGGTTCGGCCTACCATGTACACATGATCAGACTCACCTGATGTTGTTTCCTGATTACTAACCTCCGCCATCCCATGTTCTATAATTCGGTTTGCTATGTAGCAAGTGTTTTCTGGGTGGAATTGCTCACAAGGTCTACACCATGGAATTACTTCATCTACCAGGTTAGTTGAGTCTAACTGGTTTGGAATCCTAGGCTCTTGCTGAGGAAACTTCCTTTGATACACTTGATTCTGTTTTGGCTGAAAATTCCTAGGTCCACTATTTCTCTCCAGTGTGACTATTCTGTTTTGGATTTTATTCATTTGCACAGATTGGTTTTCCATGAATTGGTTCTGACTAGTCATCACTCTTTCAAACGTGCTAGTTATCTTTTCCATGGGGTCTTCAAAGGCTCCCTTTTCTTCTGATTCATAGGCTTTTCCCTTTTCTTCGTTGTATGAAGTGTTTCCCCTAGTATAACTTGGAATGTTGGATTTTCCTGAAGACTGCATATTCTTTTCTATTTTCTTGGCCAATTCCTGAGCAGTCTTTAGATCGGCCGGCTCTTTGTCCCTTAACTGGTACCTCAAATCACCAGTGAAAACTTCGATGTAATAAATGAGGATGGAGGCATCCCTTGGCTTGATTTCTCTAGGGAGGTTCGCAACCACACGCCTGAACTTAGTTTTAAATTCATCCATGTTTTCATTCTCCATCTTCTTTATATTATGAAGGGTAGCAAGCAAATGTCTTGGTTCTTTCTTTTCCCCCCATTTCTTCTTAAAACCTGCTAGGAATTCATTAAGGGTTTTATATGAATCATCACCAAGGTTTTCATACCATTCCGCAGCATCATCCTCTAAGGATAAAGCAAAGAGCTTCATTTTTATATCTTCATGGTTAGAGGCAACATTATCGCAGTAACTGACTAGGTGCCTTTCAAACTTTCGGAGATGAGTCTTGGCAGTGGTAGCATTATTTCCCTCGAATCTGGGGAGCTTCTTGATAGCATCATTCAGAATGTAATGAGGACTACCTGCTATCTGAGAAAAGTCAAGGGGTTTGTAAAATTCCATCATTTCTTGATATTAGTGAACATGACTCTCTACAAATATGTGATGGATATCTGAGAGGGATTGGTCTCCTAAATCTTCAAGGTTTCTACGAGAATTCTGCCTATTAAATCTTTCCCTAATAAAACTTTCGGGATCAGGGAGAGGATTGAATATTAGTCGGCGATTTCTTCGGGTAGAAATTTTTGAAGGGATGTTAGACAGTGGAGTTGCTAGATGGATCGAGTTTTAATTTTTATGTTTTTTAAAGACTAGATCAATCAAAAGCTTTTTATCATTTTAGTTGTTTAGAAAAAGGTTAAGCTAAGTCGTACTCGGAAATAAAAAGATTTATCTCCGGCAATGGCGCCAAAAAGTGTTGCTGCCTTTCACACACCTGGGTCACGTGGCAGAAATCTTCAAGCCACTCGGTGTGTCCTTGGGGGCAAGTCTCGAGTCAAGGCTGTCACCTTGTTCTTGACTCCTCCGTTTAAGCTCAACTCCTAACGAAGCCAAGGGGGGTAGACCCTATTAAGTTACTAAGGATGATTTCTTAGTGTGGTGATGTTAAATTGAATCAGTTACTTAAGAGTTTGAATATTTTAACTATAGACAATTAAAGATGACAAGATATGAAAATAAACACACGAAAGCACAAAGCTGATAAACAATATATATATGAAGCAAAAATGACCAGTGCCTTAAAATGGAGTCAAATCAAAGAGATCAATGTCCTTGCATGTGCTTGGAGTGAATGTTTTGCGATTGCATCTTGGTATGTTTTAAGTTAAAATTGAAGTATGAATTGATTAAATTAGGCTAAGGGGGGACTCCAGATATACCTGAGAGTACTTGGAGTATGTCCAAAACTAAACCTTCACGGCTACTTGCAAGGAATATGTGGGCTGAAATGGAGTCTCTGGGGATATTTTTCGTAACACACCCATTAGGTTGTGACAGATATCGACACCCCCGAGGTCACTTTTCAGAAGTTCCCGCTTCCTTTGGGTATTTTGCCACCGTAGAGGTTTGATCGAGGTGTTGGAATTTCACCTGATGGTTTGTTAATTGGGGAGGGTGAGTCCTAATTATGCTAGTCACCCAAGTTCTTTTGATACAGCTTGACTGATTGAATGAACTGCAGCCAAGTACAGAGCATACGCACTGGAGTCTTGTTGATTTTAGTAAGTTTTAAACTGGATGTTCTTGTTTAAAAGAAAAGCCTCCAAGAACCTCTTTCGATCCAAGTGGATCTCAATTGGAGAATCGAGGAGGGGTAAATTTTATAGTTTCTTATAAACAAAATGTAGAAGAAAGCAAAAAGATACACAATTCATATTTCTTAATTAATCCTACCACGAATCTCTTTCCCCTTTCGGGTCAATCAGGAAATCGTGGGGTAAGTATTATGATTACTTTGAAATGTGAGATATGGAGTATGGAATCAATAACAAGATCAAGTATACTACCCTACAAATCAGATCAATTCTAGTAAAAATGAAATAAGCAGAAAACGACGAAAAGGGCACCGACGCGAATCTCCCTAGGGGGGATGGGGAATGGGCTCGAAAGAGCCTATTCCAAAAATGATTTTATTACAGCGGTTACAATATCAAATAACTGATAAATCAGAACTTTCTTGGTCCTTATACAGGCTGAAACCAAGTTTTTACAATTTTGCAAAACAATTCAGATTTTTTTTGGCGAAAAGGGAGACCCCTGGGGGGATCTGAATGCTCCTGAGACCACTTTGGACATCATCTTCCCTTTATTTCTGTCAGACCTTGTAAAGGACAGAAATCAATTTAGAATAAAATATGCCCAAAGGCACTTTAAGAGTACCTTTGGATCAGCCTACTTTATCTCAAAAATAATGCAGTTAAACTAGCTAAAACGACGAAAAAGGAACCAAGGAAAGCAAGCTTTCCTTGGGATCTTGGCTTACTGTTTGTGCAGCCAATTAAATTTCACTGATATTGCAGAATATTAAACTTATCTAACAGCAAATGAAACTACCTTAACAGCAAGCTATGAATTTTCACTAAATTGCTTGCGAAAATAAGGTACTTTTAGCTAGATCTCTTGAAATTGAACTTTAGGTGCAAAACAAAACTAAGATATAGAATTTGGGAGGGATCTTACTGATTAGATCTATGTGTATTTTTCTTAGTGAGATATATCAGAGTAATAAGAAACCTTTTAAGTAACCGATTTGAGGAAAATTTTAGATTTTAAAGGAGAGAAAGGGGAATAAAGGTGCTTGTTTTCGAAGCAGATCTGCAGAGGAAACATGTTAGTGGAATGCAGAGGGGAAATGTCTTCACAAAAAAAATGGATGTGTAGTCGAGTCAAACTAGATCCACAGCTCGTCCAATCCTTAGATCCACAGCTTGTCCAATCCTTGCTACCTGAAAGCGAAACACACAATCCTGCACGAAACCTCATGAGATCTGGATATATATATATGAAAAAGAAACAAGGATTACATGCAAATAAACTTATTAAACATGTATAATCAAGATATTCTAACATATATTCTATGAGATATAAGAAAAACAAGTAACCTTACTTGCCCAACTATACTCCTATTGATTCAGTTGAATTGTTCAAGCTAGACAGGGTTCAGATGCATACATTGACAGAAAAGATGGCAACATCAATAGCCGTAAGACAATGCTTAATTCACACATATGAGAGCATTACACCATTTAGCCTCCAAAGCTTCTTTATTTCAACAATCGAAAGATTACAACAGTATTACAATGGCAAGCCCTTCAGTCCATCTCTCACTAGCTTGGAAGAGGGAGCCTCAAGCAGGATATATACAATTTACAGGCCATCCAGCCCAGGGGGGGCATAATTCCTCATGGAATCAAGTGAAATCAACTGATGGAGAGTTCATCAATGCAGAACTGAGGCTGAACTGAGCCTACTTGTCAACCGGGGGCCTGATCTGGCTGACACATCAACCCATACACTGACACATTGGCCCAAAACTCATCTAGATGAGCCAAAACGTGTTAAGGAGAGAGGGAGTGTGAAATTCCCCATAAAGGATGCTCAAGATCAACTTTGGATCTGATTTGATCACCTCCTTCAGTCAAGGATTTGTCAGATCCAGTCAATCTGCTTCAGATCTGACTGATTTCAATCAAATCGGCTGAGAATCCACTGATTTATTGATTTTGGATTTGCTCCATTATTCATCAATTTATTAATTAAAATAATCAATAATTGATTTTTGGGGCTTTCTGACCTGAGTGATGGAAAATCACTCAAAACTAGGAAATAGTGGGTCCATGGGTTTACATGGTGCTCTTAGATTGAAAATGAGCACCTACATGACTGAAACCGATTATTTTGCCCACTTTTATTACAAAATCAAATTTTCCAATTAAATTATTAAAAAATAGCCTAAGTTTTGGAAAAATTAAAATTTAATAAAAAACACTGAAAAAACTAAAAAATTGAAAAATTGAAAAACACCTAGGGGGACTTAGACATGTTCATATGACTCAAAAATGATGTCTAGCATGTTTATACATTGACACATAGACTCTAATAACCTCAATAGGCCTAAATGCCAAGCTGACCACCCCAACTTTGGAGGTATGGAGTGAAAAACTCAGAAATTATCAGTCGTTTGTTCAACAACCAATAATAACCAAGGGAAAAAACACCCTGAGCTGATCGGATTGACAAATGAAGTCTAAGAGACCGAGTATTTTACAGGCACTATCATGCTAGAACATTTATTACAATTCCCCCATGGGGTATGAACATGTGATATAGTATAACAAGCACTTCCCAGAAGTACTTCCACAGGTCTTCTGAAGTCCAAACAAGTTATCCTTTTCTGGCTCACTAGGCTCACTTGATAAAAAACCACTAAGTACAACTTAGGTGGTAACACTTCTCTTATTAATTTTTTCTGTTGCTTATGAGTTAAGTTTTCCTTGTACCCTAGTTTCCCATTTGAATAGTTAATTGTTGATTGTATTTCAATTTAAATTTTATTATCAATTATTTAGTTTATTATTCTGTCTCTGTTTAATTACTTTAATAATTCCATTTTTAGGAGTTTGACTCAATTTTTCATTTTGAAAGATCTTTTGATATTTTGTTTGTTAAAATGTTTACATGACACCCTCTACCTTTGCATATGTTTTGTGTCAACTCTAAGCTTACCAACCCCAGTTGATAATTAAAGAATAGGTGGATTAATTTAGACATTATAATACACCTAACAAGGACCCTTCAAGAAAATGAGGCTCTTGCAAATGAACCTCCTCATATTCTTCCTTCTTTGTTGGGCCAACTTCATGAAGCTCAAGTGGTGATGGGGATGTTGATCTTGTTTCTTCATTTTCTGCTACGAGTTATTCATCTTTATGCTCGTGAGAAATTTGGATTGCAGCAACATTTTCAGATCTGATCTCTATGTCACCAACATAGAGTTGTGAGCACCCATCATTAGGTACTCCTTCATAGTTAAAACATTCATCCAAATATGCCCTTTGGTCCATGTCCATAGTAGAATTTGTTTCAGAATGATATTTAGTAGTTTCAAGGTACTCTTCTTCCTTCTCATGTGATGTTTTCTCATCTTTTTCAAAGTGATTTGGGAATGAGTTTCGATCCTCTTAATGTAATTGTTTTTCTTCTTCACCACCCACAGAAATTTGTAGCTCCTTGGTCTCCTCCCTACTTGTGAATTGATGATTATTCCTTAATGAGTTCTTATTTGAATTATTTTTCATAAATTCCTTCAACCAATAATTCATGTCTTCAAAATAAATGGTCTTATGTGTCTCTTCATGATGGAAACTTCTACTACCCATAAATTGGCTAGCCATCAATTCGAATGCTTGCTTAACCTTCCCAGTCATATCATCACTACATGACTTAATGAATTTATTCAATTCATATATACCATCCATAACTTCAATAGGTGCCAATACCATGCTCTGATACAACTATAATGTCCCTTTTTAAAATTTTGACCAAAATGCCCAATTTTCCAATTTTTTCACAATTTTGGTGCTTGACTAGTTTTAGTGTCTTGGTCTCCAAATCAACCCAATTTCTCCCAAATATTCATAGAAGGTGTATGAATGATATAATAAGTTAATTATTATTTTCGTGGATGTATTATTCCCCTCCAATCACTTTTGCAAGTATGTACTAAATTATGAACAAGGTAAATGATTTTACTAGCAATTTTGGGCTCAAATCACCCTCAGGGTAAGTGGTAGAAATGGATTCCCAAATGTGCAGAAAACCACTTGAATTATTAAATTGAATCAGGGTATGTGTAGAATACATTATCAGAGACTCATATGCATAACCAGTCAACCTCCCATAGCTTTTATCACTTCTTTCAATCAGATATAAAAAACTAGTTTTGGACCCTTGGGGAAATGAGGTGTAGTTTGCTCCAATTGCTATGAAATTCGACCCAATATAATATAAATTACATCATAATACAAAATATTGGATCAAGAGAATCTCCCTCAAAGAGATGAATATCTCACCAAGTGCGCCTCACTCCATAGAGATGAAATATGGTGAGAAAAATTGAGATGAAAGGAAGAACAAGTTGAACTTGATATGTCCACGAGCTGCTGTAGATTGCACCTATAAATTATGAGTCCATTGAATCTCCTTGAAATATTTTAGTGGCCTCTCTAAAAACCAACTAGGACGGGAATCTTTCACCCTCGAAATTGGCTAAGGCATGAGCTAGTCATCCACTAGCTCTCTCTATTCACAATAAGAATTTTCACAAATGATCAAAAGGAAATTATCTTGGTTTATTCCTATATTTTATAAACATCCTTATATTTCTAAGGTTCCCCAAATAATCCATAAATCCAAGCCAAGTCGAATTGGTTTGGTTTCTCATGCTTTTCCATGTGGCCTCTCTCTTCCTCTTCCATCTTCCCCCAAATTCAAATAGGAGCCTATTGGCCTTCTCCAAATCCCATGAGTGCCCTATAAGATGATCTATTTAGGCCTGACATGTCATATATGTTATATGTCATCCTTCATATCTGAATTGTGTCATAACTATCATATAATCTCCATCATTGGTGTCATAGATGTCATAAATGTAAGAGGAATCTAGATAAGTGTCCATGAAACTCCCATTTGGATCTTCCTCTCCCATGTAAGTTACAATTCATCCCAAATTAGACATATGAAGTATATGGACAATTATATTAACCTTATAATCCATCCAAAAACATTAGGCTTCCCAGATATTCTAGATTGCAAGAGGAGCATGCCATGTGGCACCAATTTTCTAGCTTGTGTGGGCCCCATAGTCTCCATGTGTCTCCATGCTCCATTGCCACTTAAATTTTATTTTGTATTTATTTAATAAGATACATTATTAAATATTTATCCCCTTCTAATGTCTAAACATCATTTACTTTCCCCCTTATTCCAAATCTCAAAGCTTCCACCCCCAACCTAGGAAACTCGTGATTTTCCTCCTTGGCAATTATTTGACTTTTAGCATCCATTTGACAACTTTCATGAATACGTAAAATGTGATTTGGACATTGTGACCCAATGAAAAATTTGGGACATTATAGAAGAAAGGAATTGAACCTAGGTGTACCAATATCATCATAATGGGGAGTCAAGGAAGTGACCAATATCAAGTCCGCCCACCGTAAACTAGCCTAAGGCCGATTACAAGTGAGGCCGAAGGTCACTTCCACAATTGATGCCATGACATCATGACAAAGGAGTGGCATAGTTGGCACCTCCACATAAGAAAACTGGGTCAAGAGCCCATGTGACCATTTGTGTGTCATCATATCACTTGGCAATGTCGCATGAGAAGGATTGATGGACCCTCACCAAGCTCTGTCACCCAGCTCGTTATAACGCCACCATATGGTATTTACCAGAGAGAGGAATTGAGCAAATACCGATTGATAACAAGGATGATAGATATTCGTTCTGATAAGAATCCTTAGGGCCTTTCTACTAGGCTTGCAATGATCGGTCCACTTGAGGTGCCTATGATTCGTTACGTCCTGCCAGCCATTGGGTGTCACTGAGGATTTCAGTTATTTCGAGACCATTCTATTGCAATAGATCCAACCATCAGGGTAGAGATGTTCATTCCATTAGAGGGTTTTTTTTACACCAGTAAGGTCAACGGAAGTATGTGCACCACATTAGAACGACCTTCTGAGGCCAGTAAGGACAAGGTTGTCCTAATAAAATGAAACACCCCCATAGAAGCAACACTTGGGGTCTCCAACTAGATGGTGTTAGATTTTAAACATTAATATAGAATATCATTAGGATCTTTAACTAAGAGAACAACAAGCATAGCAATCAAACAAAAGAGACAATGAACACAGTGTTTTTCCTCGGGGAAACCATAAATGGAGAAAACCCTGCAACTTCCTCAGAGATAGAATCAACACCAAAGTGAAACCCAAAAACAATAAGATGATATCCCGACAACAGTAACCTATTTCTTCCTTGCCCCAGTGTGTTTCTCTTCCTCAGCTATATGCTACAACTGAGTGTGAGTGAGTGTGTGATAAATAGAGAGGTTAGCTCTCTATTTATACTAATTCCTGACTTGACTAAACCCAACTAGGGCTGACTTCACTAGGTGAGTCTAATAACCCTAGTGCCCTGGAACTGTAGGGACTTTAACCCTTAGACAATAGGAGAGTTAACCACCTTGACTTGACATGAATTGTTTACATTATATAAAATTCCCGATAGGAACATCAGGGCATGACATGACTCAAGTACATTACAAATACATCCCATAATAAACATCGGGTTACAATACATAAGAAATACAAGTGAATACAATCCGAAGTTACAATTACATCAACTGATGGGTATCTAGCCGAAGCCTCCAAATAGGTCCTTGGATGTCACCGTCACGGTATATAGTATCCATTGCTAGGGATGGGCAGTCTGAAATGATGCTCATATGGGGGAAGAAAGAAAAGGATAGTTCTTTCATCATCATCACTGATTCATAATGCCAACTACATCGAAGGTGATGACGAACCCAAAGACATATTGCGTGGGTGTGCCCTGGAAGAAAATGATAGTCCTGGTGACTGACTACTGTAGGAGATTGGGAGCGTACATGAATGTGTTCCACATAAATCTCATCATCATCATGTGATGAGATCCCAAACATCAATATTTTCCCTGAATTCCAAGTTGTGAAGTGAAAATATTGGCCCAGACTTCAATCCTGCATATGAAAATACAACACTGCTCTTGCCTTTAAGTCAAGGAGTGTTACCTTCTTAAGTAACACCTTTAATCTCTTGATAGTAGGCAGTGCCATAGCCTTTACCTCTTGTTCAAGGCCCAGTTCTTCCCTGTCACCACTCTATCATAGTGAGGAGTGGTGGTGCCCTTTGTAAAAAGTGAAAAAGAAAGGTTTCCACGAAGCATCTCGAAGGAAGGATTCGTGGCACCCTTATCCCTACACTTGAGGACCATCTAGACTCGAGATCCATCCTTTTGGGCTCTTGTATCCACCTCACCCACCATTTTCTCAACCATCCCTATCCTCCAAAGGCCTATAAAAGCAAGCTCATATCGATGGTTGAGAGAGAGAAAAGTTATGCTATTGCATTGACATTCTAGCCTAAATTAGTAGGGTGAGCATAGAGGGAGCAAGTGGAACTTTTGGGGACAAGATATTGGCATTGTGAAGGAGCATATTGACACTAAGGAAAAGGTTGTAAAATTCTTTTTCATCTTTAATGGAAGATTTGTTCCTTTCCCATAAAGTATGTTGTGTTATGATCATGCATTTTATTGTTGGATTCCTTAGTCACTGACATAGAACAATGGATTATATTCTGGTGATTTTTTATTTTGTTTGCTTATTTTCATGTGATTATGTAGGTATGTCCATGAATAGCTATCACCACAGGAAACAACTACACCATTTCATCAAAGAGACACATTCCAAATCTCCACCCATTATAGGGAAAGTATTCCAATTATGTTGTAACTCATTTGTTCTAGATCTGAACCATTCAGACTAGAGGAACAACTCTTGTCTGCAAGAGGTGCATTTTTCCTAGCAACAAATATGGTAACTCCACTAGGGAAGAGCTTTCAATACATCTGATATTCCTTGGTCTTCAAACTCTTGTCCAAAATCCAAGCTCCAATATTTCATTAGTCATATCTACTAGCTGATCTAGTGAGATCCAGTTTCAGTTCATCAGATCTACTAGCTGATGTAGTGAGATCTTGGTTTGGCATTATTAGATATGTTCAAATTTGAGTCATTCTTACCTTTTCTACTTCATATTCTTGTCAATTCATGATTTTTATGCCAGTATTACAGTGATTAACTTTGTTTTTTTTTTCATTCTTTTGTTTTTTGACTTCAACAAGGCATCGTGCATGCACAATGGGTAATAAGCAGTGCCATTGCCTATGTTCATTGATCAGTAAGCAGTGCCACTGTCTGTTTGTAGTAATTAGGAAGCGGTGTTGCCCCGGAACCGCTCTGTCAGTAACCCTCTAGAAGCGATGCCAGGTAGGCCTTTTTAAGACTTGTCATTTCAAAGTTTAGTTTTTTTTGCTTTCAGTTCTGAATGTTTGTGCTTCTTTACAGAGATATGAGTAGTTAGATTCAAGATATGGATGTGATAAATGATTTTGTTGTTGAATTCAAAAGATAGATTACACTCACTAGTTAGATTGCTTGTATGCTTGGTTTTTCATTTTCAAAAGGAGTAATTGGAAGTTTTGCTCGGTTAGATCTCTTCTTGCCGCTTGATAATACTGAAAAGGAAGACTTTCTTGTTGGTTTTTTCTTTCATTTTTCGTGAAGTTTAGGAAAGACTTCTTTTTTATTTTAAACAGAAATTTTTTTGTTGAGATTTTATTAGAATTTTTGTTCAAAGACAAATTTTTGGGCTTCTAACTAGCCTCATAAGCTTTTGGATCTCCATATTCTTCTTTCTATTTACATTCTTTCCTCTTGAAAAAGAAAAAAATTATAGTAGTTTTAAGTTAGATCTTTCTATTTTTGAAGAAAAATTGAAAAATTACTTAGTTGTGCCTTTGAGTATTTTTGTCTTTCTTTTTAGGAAAAGAGATCTCGCTCATTTGCTTGCTTTCAAAGATTAGGTTAGAAGTGTGTTGCTTGTATGTATTTTCAGAAAAGTTTCTTTAGTTAAACTGTTTGGGAAAGTTTTGGTTTTGAAACGAAATTGGAAAAAGAAAATAATCTCTCCTTCCCGTAAGTAGGCATGATTTGAATGGTAAAGTGAAAAGAATTTGCATATCATAATTGAATGGTTTTACTTTTATGTCATAACTCCATGCATTCACCTAACTGTTCAATTTAAAATTAACGGTAGCTATAGGTTAAAAATATTAGTAACTTGAGCGATAGGTTAGAGAGGTATTCCAATGTCGTAAGATGTAGGAGTTGTCATTTATTTCCGACACTTCAACCGGGACATATGTGGTTCTTCCATGTACCATCGGTATATAGAACATCCTTTCACGTGCCTTTGAGGTATATCGAAATGTAATTCATGTACTTGATTATATATCAGAAGGCCCCTTGTGAATGGTTGTGCATTAGACAACACTACTACGGATTTGAACACCCATGTACCTTGTGTATATCAAGAGGCCCTTCTAGGATTCCTGAGACCACATGAGAAAATCCCTTTTGGCCGTCTTGTTGGTGCAATACATTAAGAATAGCACTCGGGGAGATTACTACACACGTGTTGTCCAGGTAGTCGGTTATTCAGGTGAGGGACAGTTGATCCTCCTCGCCACATTTTACTATTTAACCCTACGGTATATAGCGAGTTGCAAAAACTTGACAATCCTAGTGAGGAACCAGCTTATTTAGCCCCTTTTGTCACTTAAGTTTTATTGTGGCCTGTAGTTTGTGTACGAGAAATTTTGTGTGTTTTTTTTTAGTTTTGAAATCCCAGGATAGGTTTTAGTGACCATAAAATTTGGCTATGTTTCAGTTAAGACAATCTAGAAGACACCAAGGCTTATCACCTAACTTTCCACCTATCACAGGGGAGAGCCCAATGGAAGCCATAAATCAAGGTGTTGCAATTGAATCTTATGTGGAAGGAATCCCAATTATGGATAGTGGAGAACAATTCACTGCTTGCATTAATCCCTTGGTCCAACAGCCTCCTACGGTTGGCACTTCCTTTCATTCACCAATGGAAGGTCGTATCGATAGTCCTGTTGAAACTGAATATGTCCCTAATGCTCCTTTTTGGAGAATTTATATGGGTCAAGACATTTCCAAGTTTGGGGTTACTAGACCTTCTTTTGAGAACTCTCCTCTAGCTGAGGATGGATATAGGAGAATTCAAGAACTCTCCTCTAGACCTTCTTTTGAGAACTCTCCTCCTTGATCATGCTTGCAATTTTTCACAGAGTGTGGAAAGAATTATTCCCTCACCTGTACCTCACAAAAAAACCTATGTCGACTCTTTTACCCCGTCTTTCGGATCCATGGCCTTCTAGATATCATTCACTTTCTAAGAGATTGGCTCCTATTAAAGATATCCCAGCCCGTGGTGTGACTTCTCATAATCCAAGTCAAACCTCCAACCCTACAGTTTCAAATCCTATGTCTATATCTTGTCCTCCCACACCCTCTATAGATGGGGGGAAATCCTCAGCTCAAATGGTATTAGCACACTCCAACGCCAGGGGGATACCTCCGATGCAAGTTACGTTATCTATTAGTGAATTTTCTACTAGTGCTAGACAGACTTCTGTTGTAGGAAAACCTGTAGTGGTTGTTCCTCCCACCCACACAAATATGGTAAACCCTCTATCAAGTTCATGCCAACCCTTAGGGGAACAACCTGAAGTCAACCAGTCTTATTGGGGTTATGGTTACTCAGGGAATCAACTACCTGTAGCAAATATGAACTATCAACCTACATCTACACGAACTATGTATCCTAGAGTCCATTACCCTGAAAACATGTTCATGCCATGCGGGAAACATAATTGATCCTATAGGCCATTAATGGGAGGAATTCCTATTCATATTTCTCAAGGTTTGGGAGAGACACTTTATGGTGTCCCACCCTTTGGAGGGCCAGCAAGCGAAAGCCCACCTGGTTGGGGCCCATTTGGAGAAGGCCCACCTTATGGAGGACCACCATCGAGAGGGCCAGCACCTAGAGGCCCACCACTTTGAGGCCCAATTTTGGGAGGTACACCACTTGGGGGTCCACCTTCTGGGGGACCACCACCTCGGGGACCACCACCTAGAGGTCCACCACCACTTTGAGGGCCATCACCTCAAGGCAGCCCTCCTCCTAGATGCCCTTCTCCTTCACAAGGATCTTTGGGAGGATCATATTCCCATCAACCAACCCAACAACCAGTGTATTAGTCAACTTATGGTCCTACTGGTACATATATGCCTTATGAATACTACCAGTACGTTGAACCTAATCGACAACTTCCATTCTTGGAAAATTTAGACTTACCCGATTTGTCCAAGTTGATAAATGATCCCATTCAGCACAACCCTTCATGGCCTGCTATTCTAGTCAAGTTACCATCATACATTCCAAATTTTGTTGGGAAGCAGGGAGATGATCCCAAAAATCATGTCATGACATTCCATATGTGGTGTTCTTTGAAATCCTTGATGGATGACTCTACTCATTTGAGACTCTTTCAGTGCACTTTGACATGTACAACCACAAAGTGGTATATTGAACTTCCACAGCATTTGCTTGTGGATTTTATTTCATTGGAAATCATTTTTCTCACAAACTTTTAGCTATCCATTATTCATTATGAAATAGGTACAGAACTTTTGACCTCACTCTGAAAAAATACCTCCACACACATATAAAACCATATCCATGAATGGAGAAGGTGGAGACACCTTATTAAATATCCCATCTTGAACCAATTGTTAACTGATTGGTTCACAAAATCCTTGTTTCCTCCCATTTCCCGAGATGTGGCTATGGGTGGTGTTGTTATTGAAGAGCAGGATATCAGTCACGCTTAGTATCTGGAATTGCTATATTCCCAATACGGAACTCTGTATGACCTAATCCCTCAAGCTCTTGGTCCCAACACGAACCCTACCAAACCACCTGAAGAGGATCCCGTTGATAGGGTTGTTGGTTCAATACACCCCTCATCAGTAGCCAAACCTGCCAAGAAACCTGATGTTTCAGCTACTACTCCAACTCCTATGGTTTCCATTGAGGTAAATTCTATCCAAATTACACAAAAACCCGACAATAAGAAAAAAGGAAAAGGTAAAAATAAAAAACCCAGAAACCAATAGGAGAATCCCAAGGCTACGAACACAGAGAATGATAATAAAGGGAAGAGAAAAGCCAAGTACCCTTGTTTGTTATGTGGTGGTGATCACTTCATGAAAGAGTTCCCTTGTCATGAAGAGATTAGTAAATTTCTGAAGAGTAATCCCATGCTAGCGATGCTAACGGATCCCTTCCCATCTCGGCAACAATTGATAGAACAAATGTATAGTCGAGGGACCTATGGTTCTATAGAAGAAATTAGAATTATTTCCTCAGAAACCATCAATTTGAATACTCATGGTCATTCTCCTGACAAGCCAATAGAGAAGAAGGATGAAAATCCTTCTTTCGAGAAAATTCCTTCTATGACTTCTCCTCTGTATTTGTCTAATGGCCCTCTCATTATCGAGAAACCTAAACTCGATTTGATTTTACAACAGCCTAAGGCTACCCTTAGGAAGGTTGTTTTTAATCCCAATTCCAGAGCCGCACAATTTTACAATAAGATTTGGCTTAGGAACCCTGTGCAATGTCTACCCTGGAGGTACTCCAAATCTATCCCACGCAGCATAAAAACCTGCTAATGGATTTGGGGGTGTTAGACCTAGATAACACCAAATTAATCCATTTCAATGTGTACAACTATAAATCTAGATTACTTCACACCGACTCGCATTTCAAATTTCCTCTAGAGTAGTTGGGAAAAAGGTCCATCGGACCGTTCTAGATGAGGTATATTTGACCTCAGTCTTGTCTATATCATGTTGGAGATCCATTGGTTCTCCTGAACTTATAAAATCACCTACGACCTTAAAATATTTTGATGGAAGAGGTTTTCAGCCTCATGGTCTTTTACCAGCCCTTTCAGTCAAGCTTGGGGGAAAGACTGTTTCCATTCAGGTGGAAGTGGTTGATGCCCCATTGGATTACAATCTTCTATTGGGGAGAAACCAGTTCTATGCTATGACTATTGTCGCTTCAACAGTCTTTCAAACTCTCCAATTTCCTCATTTGGGGAATATCGTGACCATCGATCAACTTAACTTTTGTTCACCGGATGTCACTACTCCCACCGCGAATAACATCCCTATGCTAGGCCAGTCCCCTAATCCTTATCAATCGATTGGGGTAGGTATGCTAAAGGATTAAACCCTCATGGGAGTGTTTCCTCCAGTGCCTCCTAGTATGGAAGTGGTGACCGTAACATGATTTCCATGACTCGTTATAGACATTGAGGAAAATAAGTTGTTGAGTCATCCTCTCTTGGCCCTTATGAAGCATTGTATGATGTTGTTCAATCTGCCTTCGATGACCATTATGATGACCTTCATCTAGTGGCTTTGGATCCTTACCACCTGCCTTACTGGCTAGAACCATCCCTCCCTACTCTACACTATCTCTCCCATACTTTTCCTTAAATGATTCCATCATGGAGATCATGAGTACAAATGAACCTATATGGGAAGATCACCATCACAGATATTCTTTTCTTCCTTTTGCCAGTTCAGTAGAATTTGAGCTTGTATCTCTTATCGGTACTGATATTTTCACCAATCCGCAAACACCTGTATTGTTGCAAGACACAAATTCCAAAGGAAATATTTGCAACATTACTAAGACAACCCCGATTGACATATCAGTCAAGCCTGCAACTGTTGAGCATGTCCATGTAGGCCAGAACTGCTCGACAAATGAAACTGAAAGTTATAGAGCTCTTTTCAAATAATTTCATGATATTTTTTCCTGGACTTATGGAGAGATGCCTAGGATCGCTCCATCAAGTGTTGTACATGAGATTAGAACCTATCCAATGGGAAAACCAGTTCGACAAAAATTACGTCAAGTCCATCCTAGGAAGGTTGCGGCTATTAAAGATGAAGTGGAAAAATGTTTGAAGGCACGGTTTATTTATCCCGTACCCCTGATGGATTGGGTATCTAATATTGTCCCTGTGGCTAAGAAGCAGGGCACTATTAGAGTCTGTATCTATTTTTGAGACTTGAATAAGGCTTGTCTTAAGGACAATTTCCCTACTCCACACATTGATCAGATCATTGATAACTGTGCTGGGAGCATCATCTTTTCTTTCATGGATGGATTTTCTGGCTACGATCAGATAGAGATTCTGCTCGTTGATCAACATAGAATGGAACTCATTTTCCTGTGGGGAACCTTTGCATATCAAACATGACCTTTTTTCCTAAAGAAAATCAGAGCTCCATTCCAGCGAGCCATGTCTTATGCCAAGCACATTGTGGAACCATACCTTGATAATCTCATTGCTCATTTGCAGTGACGAGAAGACCATCTAGGTCACCTTAGAGACATTTTCCTTAGGTGTCGTTGTTATATTATTACTACTATCCTCACCTTACTCACCCAACAAATATTACCGAGCTCCAATGTTTGCAAGGGAAGGACAACTTTCTTCTTCATTTGGTGTGCAACTTCATAGAGAAAACACACTGTTATATGCATCTCCTGAAGAAGGACACTCCATTATTCTAGGATGACCAGGACCAATGCGCCTTTGATAATCTAAAGCATGCTCTGACCCATTCACCCATGATACACCCCCCATATTAATCAAAGGAGTTTCTCTTGTATGTTGTTTCCTCCGCTACTACCATAGGAATGGTTATAGCGCAGGACAATCCCAATGGCAAAGAACACATGATATATTACATGAGTAAGAGTCTCATTGACTTTGAAACCTGTTACAGACGTGTGGAGAAGTTAGATTTGGCCATGGTCATTGCTATACAAAATTTTCATCAATACATTATGCTTCGTACTACAACTACACTCGCAAATCAAAACCCTATGTACTACATTCTAACTCATCAGGTACTAGGGGGGAAATATTCCCATTAGATTGTTATCTTATAGGAATTTGATATTTAGTTTTCCAAGGCTACTTCAAATATATACTTCATTTTCATGGAGTTAATGTGTGACCTTCCCTATGCTTTGACAGAAACTGATCCCAATGATTCATTCCCACATTATTTTTGTTCTTGATAAGCACAACTAACCCATGGTATGGATATTTGATCATCTATATCCAGACTTAGATATTTCAGCCTGACATTTCCCGTGACGATTGTCATCATATCCATCACCACGCAATTTACTATCACATTTTGAATTATACATTATACTGACGTGGTATTGATTCCATTCTTTGACGATGCCTTACACATGAAGAGGCTCAAAAGGTTTTGAATGGCTGCCACTCTGGAGCATGTGGCGGTCATCTTTTCAAGATGGCTATAGCCTAGAAAATCCTTTGTGTTGGGTATTTCTGGCCTTTGATCTTCAAATATTGTCATGAGGAGGTTAAGAAATTCCCACCCCATCAACACTTTTATCTGAAAAAGTGCACCCACCCTTCTCCTTTACACCTCGTCATTGCAGTTGGCCCTTTTTCTAAGTGGGGTATTGATTTTATGCATTGTAAGCCTACCTCAGCTGAGGGGCATGGTTACATCATCATAGTCATCGATTACCTTACAAAATGGGCTGAGGAAATTCCTACATATGCAAAGGATGGTAATATTGCCACCCTCTTTTTATTCAATCATGTGATAGCTAGGTTTGGAGTCCTGCAAGCTATAGTCACTGACCACATATCTCTTTTCTGGAATCAGATGATGGTTGAGCTGAGTGCTAAACTAGGTTTTCACCATGAAAACTCAACTCCATATTACCCATATGCTAATGGTCAGGTCGAGGCCATTAACAAAGTTTTGAAAACTATGTTGCATAGGATGGTTGGAGATCACAAATCCAACTGGCACTTGATCCTCTTTTCTGCACTTTGGGCTTATAGGAATTTAGTAAAAACGACAACTGGTTTTACACCCTTTCAATTGGTCTATGGACTAGAAGTCGTCCTCCCTATCAAATGTCAAATTTCGTATCGAATGTCAAATTCTATCACTTAAACTCGCAGTAGAACTTCTTCTGAACACTTTCGCTGAGGAAGAGATATTTATGTACTTGACCAACCTTGATGAAAGTAGAAGAGATGTTTCCTTGGCTAACAAGGCACACAAGAAACACATTAAGGCACAGTATGACAAGTCTATTCAATCTCGTGTCTTCAATGAAGGTGACCTGGTCCTGAATTATGATCAGAGACATGATAAACTAGGGAAGAGAAATTTTGAATCCATGTGGTATGGTCCATTTGTCATTAGTAAGGCCTTAGAGAAAGGGGCTTATGAGCTCATAGACTTTGACAGGATACCCTTCGGGAAACCTTGCAATGGTTTGTACCTGAAGAGGTAGTATTCCTAAGACATTTATGTATGGTACCTTTTATATATGTATATTTGTTTTTCAGTGTGTTTGTCATTTTCAATATGGTTTTGAGTTTGATGTCCATACTGTTTATACCATGTTTTAGTTATGCAAATTGGATGAATTTCTATAGTTTCACTGATGGTACATGCCATCACACCTGAATCTTGATTTAGCAGCTTGGGTGTTGTATTCCCCAGCTTAGGATTTAGTCAGTTCAGGAGTGGCTTGTATTGGTCTAGCTACCAACAACATCATCGAGTATCACGAAGTGATAGGTTTACTCACCAAGGATGCATCTCAGAATATTCATGATTTGGTATTGTTTATGGAATCTCAACTAGTGGTTTGTCACCTAAATCACATTTACACTATTAGAAAACCTGCACTTCTAGGCCTCTTTTGGAGAGTGCGTTTGTTGGAAAGATCACTCGATTTCATCACTTATAGGCATATCCCTAGGTTTGATAATATGATTGCTGATTCATTGGAAAATTTCATCCTAGACTGGAATATCTCCCATTCATAACTTTTAAAATTAAAACATGGTCAATCATAAAGTAAAATAAACTATAAAAGACATGTCAAACTCATGTAAATATAATTTATCCATTTGAAGCACGTATAAACACTGGAATTGAGTCTGTATATATATATATGTGTGTGTGTGTGTGTGTGTGTGTGTGTGTGTGTGTGTATAAAATGTTTTTACAAAAAATATGGTCACGAGACCTCATCTGAAGAACTGTGGCTTTCAGGCATACAAAATGATAAAAATATTGAATCTAGCTAGCTTTAAGAGATACATCATGAAGACCACTCTAATGGTGCTCATGGTAGCACATAATGGCCCTTGTTACCCTATGTAGAAAGCACTGAAGCATCCTGATACTCCCGCAGTATGTCTCTAAAACCTCCTAGGGAGGTCATTTATAGTAGCATATGGGATATCCAGATTCAGTTGATACAAGTTCTCCTCCAGTTCCATGAGCTCATCATCGCCTCTATGAACAAAGCAAGATTATGCTTGCCTATTGTTGTAATCTCACAGCTCACATAGGGTTACAAATAATACACATTAAGAATAGACATACATAACAGATACAAGAGACAAGAACAAGTAAGAGAAATAACAAATTATATTATAATGAATGTGTCCATACAATACAGAGAACCAAATCGAGTTCTCATCTGGCTCAACAGCTTAATATATATGAATTACAAACAGTTACAAATAACTACCTGTCGGTTCAGTCAACCGACACAAGCTTATGTGGCCGACCTAATCTCTCATTAGTTGGCTGATTGTTCAAGTCGGCTTACCAACTTGCTCCTCCAACATCTCCCCCACAAACAAAATGTTTCTTCATCCCAAAGAAACAAGCAGGTACCAAAAATGTCTTTTCCAGTCCTAAAGAGTTATTTATGTGTTTGATATTCATGGGATGTGAAGTTTGATGGATGGTTTTTTCTACACACAGACTTCGACAATTGCTTCAGCTATCACTGTCAGCTGATGTTGGAATGTCATCCAACTTTGGAGTATTTTTTGGATGTCAATGGTCAATGTAGTCAGACTTGATAATATCAACATCTTTTCTTGAATGGAAAATTTTGCTATCTTCTCCATGTCGGGACCCATAAAGTGATCCTTTTCCTATGCTATCTCAAAAAATTGTTTCACCTGCGGGCAAATTATGTCTGAGTTTTCCAAACTTGGAATGGCTTGCTGCAGCTACTGGTGTGCTTGTCACTCATGCTTCTGTAATTTGGTTGTTTCGAGCACTATTTGATTTTCAATTGTGCTTCTGAGTTCTTCCTCTATGCCTTTTCTCTTCTCAAGCGCTTGGATTTCTTGTCGGGTTTGTCGAACTTGATGATAGAATTTCCCATAATATGTAGGCCAATCTCTCAGTACTTCTTCTGTAATGATTGAATCCTCCATTTGATCTCGTAGTACCTTGTATGCTTCTGCAAAAGCTATGTGCTGCTGTGTCAGTAGTCAAGCTGTTTCTTATTTTTGTTCTTCTTTTGTATCCTGCCTTTGTGCTTGTAGTGCCGACACCACACTCTCAAATAGATGATAAGCCTTTTCTAACGGCTTGTCAGTGTCGACCTCTGTCAGAACTGGTATCACAGATTGCACCAGGTTTCTGAATTTGTTAAGGAACTCGACTTTTTCTTTTTCGTTATCATTGAGCTCCCTGATTTTGTTCTGGCTCCTTGTTTTTTGCTTCAATTGCCAGTGATTCCAAGAGTTTCCCTAATTATCCATCCCTCAATTTGGTTGGATTGACTATAGTCATCGACCCAAGTTGACTGATGTACCATTGTCATCTAGATTTGATGGTATTTCTTCTTTTTGTCTTTTTTTCTTTTGTGCTTTTGTTGCTCTGCTTGCTTTGGCACCTATGTACCTACAAGAGTCAAAATTGGATTGTCTGGTTGTTGGCTAGTAGTGGTCGATGGTATTTCTGGTTGGGCTGGTTGGATGACTACTGCAGTTGGTTGGTTGGATACAGAGGGTCCAGATGTGGATGTTGTTGGTGCTAATGGTTGTGGTGGAGGTGGTTCTAGTGTAGTTGGTTTGGGTATATGTTTTGGGATGGGGGGAGGCCCGATGATGGCATTGGTGAATGGTCAAGTGTGATTGGGTTAGTGGAGATATGGTCGGGTGAGGGGTCATGGATTTGTGGGGGTGAATTTTCCCACAGGTTAGAGAATAGTTCCTCTATTTCTTGATTTATTTCATCCATATCCTCTCCTTCCTCATCTCTGGTCGGTTCATTTAATAGTGGGTTGGGTTCGGGGTCAGTTGGAATGATAGACGTAGTCCGACTTGTGAAAAATTTAGCTTCTTTGTCGAGGTTTCTTTGGAAGATCGAACTTATAATTGCCACAGTCCTTGGCCTCTGGATTACATGGCCAATTTGGGGAGTGGGTAGTCTGGATCCGCCAACTTCGAACAAAGGGGCTTTGGTGGAGAGATTTTGTACCGACGTGAGTAACTCAGGCAATTTTTCAATGTATGCTTGGAGGTCTCTGTCGTGGTCGAACTTTTCCTTCAAGGTATTCAACATATTATTCTTGCATATGTCGATTGGGCTTATGGAAGGAGGGTCTGGAATTAGTTCTTGTGTTATCTTTGTTGAGGATGGGGGTGGAGGTGTAGACACAAGATCCACAACATTTTCAGATGTTGAAGTGTTTGTGCTTTTCACCTTCTTTGGCCAACCTTGTTGTGCCCCTGCTTCGACAAATCTATGGAATTGGGTTTCGACGGGAATTTTGTTTGTTGTAGCATCTTATATAATGTCGCAGGCTGTAGCTGCTAGTTATTCTTCATCTTCCGAGGACTCTGCAAAGATAAGCTTGCGCTTACCCTTCTCCTGCTCCTGATCTTGAGTTCTTTTTCTTTTTCTTGAGGCTGCTATCTCCTTCGACAATTTGCGTATGTTTTCTTTGGTGATAGCATACTTAGGGTTTTAAGTATATATCTCTCCCCCCCAGTCTTCAGTCAAGACAAGGCTTTCTTCAGCTAGATTGGTCACCAGATGTTGTGTTTGTGTCTCTTCCCTTTGTATTGTCAGAGGTTTGATTATAATTTGTAGTCGACCAGTGCCTTCTGTAGGTGTTTCCTCCGACACAAATGTGTCGATATATAAGTTGAGCTCATAATATTCCTCCTTCTCCTGGTCTGCTAGTAGCTCTTCTATTGAGAGGTCTATTTCTTTTTCCCTCATTGGTATCTACAATTTTGTACCCGACTATTAAGCTAACTCCCAGGAAAATTTCTTCGACTATCGGGTAATAGTCAAGGGTTTTTGCCTTTGCTTTGGTGCCCTGCATGTACCACATTGCAGTATGGTCGAGTTATAGCTAGACGTGAGCAGTTTTGGGTAGAATTTTTCGGATGTTTTGAGGCACCCTCCATCTGGTCGTGTGGACTTTCAGCTGTTGGAACCAGTTTTCTAACAACACTTTTCCTTTTGCAAGTTCTTTCATTGTTCCATTCTGGGAGAACGGTTTGAATCTCCACATATGGAATTTTTTCAATTCTTGAAACTGTTTATCTTTGACAGGGCACAAAGAGTACATGACTATCCATATCATAAGGGATGGAAACCTTATGATCCCTCCCGACTCCTGGAATTTTTCACAGATGCCTTTGAGCATGTCGGTAACATACTCATCCCATCTGTATATTTTTCTTGTGTCGATAATGGTATCCAATGCCTCCAACATATCTAGTTTGAGGTTGCTTCCTTGACCTGTCGTTGTAAGTGCAGTGGCTATGATTTTGGCCACTATTTGTGGCGTTCGAGATTTTATTTGGATAATCATTATCCCTTTGGAGTTTTTGCCTGATGCTGATCCTGTTAGCTCCTCTACCAACCCTTCTTTGATCCCAACTGGTACTGGGTCATCTTGGTTTGATAAACCAATCAATTTGGAGATTACTTCCCTAGAGATGTCAACTGGTCGGTCGAAGTAAAATCTATCATTGTCGTATCGGCTTATGATAAATTTCACTCTGGTTTATTTTGTGCCTCCAAAACTGGCCATGAGCAGTGCATTGATGTAGTTTACAATGGTACTATGGTTGATTTTATCTACAGCTTGTGTAGTACTTTTGTCGACATAAGCCCACTTTTTAATATCGGACCATAGTTTCTCCCATGAACTCTCTTGAACCTTAGCATTCTTGTTGAAATTGAGTCTCTTCATCAATAGTGTCTCCACAGTCTGTAGTTCTTTAGCCTTGGCTATAGCTTTGGTTTGTTTAGGTGCCATCTTGTCGGTCTGTTGGTCGAGTTTACTTTGGTATTCTTGGTTTTCAGTCGTATGGTTGCTAAGTTGCTCTCTCTGTTCGAAATGCAGTAAATGATCCTTTGGTGGTTCAATATTTATAGTTAATGCATTCGACGTTTTTGTCGATGGGTGTATTAATGACGAACGTGATGGTCCAGCATGAACACTTGAGTTTGCATTCATGGTGATTTGATTTTTTCATCCCTAGTCATGAAGACACGATCAAACTTTTGAGGTCGTTGGTAGACGTCGATTACGTGAGCGCTCGATGGTGTTATGTCGATGATCGTGATGTCGGTTATCGTAGTGGTGATTTCCTGTCATACTGTTTTATGTTTTTTGATCCTATTTTAATTTTTAGATTTTTATAGCTTTTGTTTAACCATTATAGCCATTTTTTTTTTAACTTGTTTAGTTTCTATACCGCTTTAGTCGGGCACCATTAACAATTTTATGAAATACTATGCCTTGTAACGTCTTTAGTCGAACTGATCCGTTGGCATGTATCTCTTGCAATAGTCGATCCTTTCTTCCTTGTTCGACATTGACATGTAAAATTTCTGCGATAATAGGTGTCTGTTGTCGAAAGTGTAGAGGAACTACTGCTTCCTGTCCATAAACTAGTCGAAACGATGTTTGGTCAGTTGAATGCTTACATGTTGTTCTGTATGCCCATAGTACTACAGGTATCTTTTCATCCCAGTCATCTTTGTCGATGTTACATATTTTTGTTAATCATTTTGTTAATGTTTTGTTAAATGCTTCGATTGCTCCATTCGACTGAGGGTGGTAAGCTGTACTCTGACGGTGATCGATTTGGAACTGATTTGTTAGTGTTTTAATAGTATTATTAATAAAGTGTGTTCCCTAGTCATTGATTATGGTTAATGGACATTCAAATATGGTAATGATATTTTTGTAGATAAAATTAGCAGCTATCTCGCTGGAACATGTGTCGACTGGTTCTGCCTCTGCCCATTTGGTTATGTATTCGACTGCAGTTATTATGTACCTTGCACCTATTCTCTTTGCTGGTATGGGAAATGGTCCTATAAAGTTAATGGCCCAAATTTCAAATGTCAAACTTGGGTTTACTTATATCAGGGGAATTTCTGTACTAGGCAGAGGTCGACCCAGCCATTGACATCTGTCACATTGGCTTACAAAATTTTTCCAATCTTTGTGAAGTGTCGGCCACCATAACCCTGATTGTTTGATTTTCTTTGCAGTTGTATCTGCTTGGAAATGTCCTCCTACAGGTCCATAATGTGATTCATACATAATATTATCCCTTTCATGTTCTAGTACACACCTTCTAAGGATGTTGTCTAAGCCCATTTTATATAGGAATCCATTTATGAGACTATATGGTGCAGCTTTCATGGCTAAGATTTGTTTCTTCTTCGTACTCATGCCTTCTACTGCTTGTCCATTTTCTAAAAAATGAGTTATTTCCTTTAACTCTATTGGGATTGCTTCTATTTGAAATAAATGTGCATCCAGTAAGTCATCTTCAACTCCCATCAGTTCCTCCCCTGTGTCCATCAGTTCCTCCCCTGTGTCGATTCGGGATAAATGGTCGGGACCGACATTTACCTTACCTGGTCTGACAACGATTTCGAATTTAAATTCTTGGAATAGAAGAAGCCATCGACAAATTATTCCATGGTGTAGAGGCTTATTTATGAGGTATTTTAGTGCTTGGTGGTTGGTGTAAAAGATAAATGGATTAGCTATTAGGTAGTGTCGATATTTTTGTAGTGCAAAGACCATTCCTAATGCTTCTCTTTCTATTGTTGAATAGTTTCTTTCGGCTTTGTTTAGTTTTCTGCTATTGTAGACTATAGGGTAGTCAATTCCATCATCTCCTGGCAGAGTTAGGATTGCTCATATTGCTAGGCCTGATGCATCAATGTGAACATGGAATTTGATCGACCAGTTTGGAAACCTTATGATTGGTTCTTCAACTAGCTTTATTTTTAGTTTTTCAAATGATATGTTTCACTCCTCTGTCCAGTTAAAGTCCTGATCCTCTCTTAGCGGTTCTTCCAGTGGGTATGCCATATCTGAATAGTGTCTTATGAATTTTCTATAATATCCTGTATGACCAAGTAGTACCCTGACTTGTTTTGGATTCATCGGTGGTTTAAGTTGAGGATGATTTTTATTTTGGTGAAGTCGACTTTAATACCTTCTTTACAAAAATGCGTCCTAACAATATCCCTATAGGGGTCAGAAATATACACTTCTTGATGTTCAAAGATAGTTGGATTTGTCTGCATCGTTCTAGCATAAGCCTTAGCCATTTACAATGGTCTTTTAGTGTAGAGTATATTGTCCAATAGTCAAAATATACTTCCATTGTTCTGTAAATATACTCCTGGAATGTTTTCACCACAATCCTTGAAAAGACTGCAGGTGCATTTCTCAGTCCAAAAGGCATAACCCTGTAAGAAAATGATCCAAATTCACATACAAATGTTGTCTTTTTCTGATCTTCTTTAGCTATTGGTATTTGATTATAACCTGAGAATCCATCTGTAAACGAATATCATTCATGTCCTGCTGCCTCACTTAAGATTTCATCTACATAAGGAGTTGGAAATGGGTATGTTAATGTAACTTTATTGAGTTCTCTGAAGTCGACATAGATCCTTAGCTTGGTTGGATCATGTTTCTTTAGTTGAACCACCATTGGACTTGCCCATTCTGATTAGTCAATAGGGTATATGATTTCTGCTACAAGCATGTTATCAATCTCTTTCTTGACTATCTCTTTGTATTTATGAGCTAGTTTATATGGTCTTTTATTGACAGGTCGAACATCAAGTTTAATGTCGATCTTCATTTCGCCCATTTCATGTACTAGACCTTTGAGATATTTATAGTCTCTAGCAAATACATCCTGAAATTATTTCAGTAGGTTTGTTATCTCTGTTGTTTGTGCTTCAAACCAGTAGTCTCCATTTTTTGCTATTTTTGGTCGATCATCATTTGATATGTCGACTTCTTTGATTTTCACTTTAGCGTCTAACCATTCAAGAGATTCTGTCTCATTGATTAGTTGAATCCTTTCTTTAAACTATGAGAATGTAGCAGGGAAGTTTGTTGTAGTCATTCGATTGATGTCTTCCTTGTCGGTTGTCTCAACTTTGAGCACTGTGTGAATTGGTTTTGTTGTTTCAGCATGGTTTGATTTCCATCTAAATCTTTTCCCTTCTGAATTTTCATTTTCCATATGTAGTCTTATTGACTATGGAATTGTCCTGATTTGTATATTGTTACATTTTATTGTCAGTCGGTTGTCTTTTAGTTTTTTTTTTCTATCGGTTGTACAAATGCTTTGATTTGTTTTGCAGGTTAGACCAAATTCTCATTTTGGGGTTCAAAGTTGAAGTCTTTGATAAAATTCTCTTTGAGTTCATGCCATAGGAATGTTTCACCCTGATCTTCTTCCATCTTATACCATTTGTTTGGTAAGTCGACAAGTCTTGATGGAAATAAGTGTGGCCATGTATGTTCATCTTTATATCTAAGTCTTCTCCATTATTTTTCACATGTCTTTATATGGTTTTCTGGATCATGTCCTTGGGTAAATATAGGTATCTGAGCCTGGTTGGTTAACTTATTTCCTCCAAATCTTACTATGAAATAAGTCGAAGTTGTTGTCCATGTCTGCAGTCTTGAATGATGGGTATCCCACCATCTAGCAGCTTGTCCTATAAAAGTTTCTACTAAACTTTGTGGTCGGCCATGTTCACCAATGTTCCTAGATACTTGCTCTACATGTAAAACTGGTGATTCTCTTTCCTTATATTTTGGAATTTTGTATTATTTATATTTGTCGGTTTCAAGGTAGGATATTCCCTAGTTTTCTTCTCAAATATTTTTGGGATGATGGACACCACAAAGCATTGTCTGACTGGTTTCTTCTATATTTTTTTAATAGTCCAGCATCCTCTTTCTTTTGTTTCATAGTTTTCAACCTCCCAATCATATAGTTCTGCATATGGATTGTATCCTACTGAGTCTTGGTTACCTAAGTAAAGTTCACCATGTATATTAGGTTCTATGTAATCTTCATTGTTCTGTACTTGATATAGTTCTCGTATGTCAACTTCTTCATCAATTGGTTATGTCCAAGGTTCTCCTTGGGATGTATGGATAGGTATTATTAGTTTTTGTCAATTCCCCTTTAATTTTATTCTTTCTTTGTCTAAGGATATCGAGGCTTTCCTCCCCCCCCCCCCAAGGTCCACTTACTAATGCTGGGAAGGAACTGGATCCTTCCTTAGGGTCAATAATTTCGAAGTCGACTCTAGTCGATATTCCTTTTATTGTTGTGTCGACATTTTTCCAAACTCCAATAGGTTCAATTAGGCCTTGTTCGACTAGTTTTAGATATATGCCTGATTCGTATAATCGAGGTCTGCCTAACTATTCCAATGTGTCTCAAGTCATAATATTTACTTGTGATCCGAAATCGAGTACAACCTATTGGACATGGTATCCTTCAATTTCCAGGTCGACAAGTGGGTCAGCATCACTTTTATCTTTTTGGTTTAAGCTGCATATATTCTTTGTTTGTTTTTCGGTGTTTTCGTTGTGTTTTATTTTATACAGCAAGTCGATGAATTGAGATATTGTTTTATCTTTTTGTACCAAATGTATTAGCTCTTTTACTGTGCCTTTTCGATTATCATCTTCTTCTTCTTGTCAAGCAAATTCTCTAAATATATTTGTTGCATCTTTATATATTTGTTTTTCTTTAATTGGATTAGGATAAACATTTTTTTCTTTTATCTTGCTTATTTGGGGGTTATCATTCCCAATTTTCGTCCCTTGTCGGGTTACGATATGCAAATTTTTTGTATTAATTATATCATGTTTTTGTACACACGACAAGACATTAACATTTTTCTTCTTATTTATTTTTTCAAGCATAGTAGGGAAATCCTCTAAGTAGTGATCCCATACTCCATAACTAGTACATAATTTTAGGTCAGTTCTATCCTTGTATGGATAGTCTACATATCGGTGTCCTTCCTTGTAACATGTGTAACATTGGATGGGTTGATGTGGTCGGTTGTCTCAGTTCCCAGAGAATCGACCTCAACTTCCATATCCTGCATGTCGGTTGTAAAACCGGTGTTTGTTTCGACGACCTTCGTACCTTTGATTATTTTGGTCATTTTGTGCATTGCTTCGTTGCTCATTGTTCTGTGCAACTGCGTTCATTTGATATACTGCCTGATAATTTTGTTGATTCTTTAGATTCAAGTGACAGTCAGCGGTGTTATGATTTTTAGTTTCACAGATTGCACACCATGATGCTTTTCCATTCTTCATGTTGAATGGGAAATATTTTGTAGTGTGCTCTCCATGCTCCTTGCAGATGTTGCAAAAACATTTTGTTTGCAAAAATCGAACATCCTGTCGGCTAATATCATGTTGATAGTTATCTTTTGAATGTCTGGTCGATGAGAATTTCATGCACCAGATGTCCTGACTTTTAAGGTTTAGATCTTTTAAATATTTTTGCATGATCTCGAGCTGTTCTTCCAGTGTATGATCTGTGGGGTATGCTGGGTTATCTTCATGCATTTCTACTTGTAGAGCTTTAGTAAGCACATCCTCATAAGTTTTGAATGTCTCCAAACTTATTTGCCGACGAATTTTTTGTGATAGACCTACAAGAAACCATTGGATTAGTAATTGATCATTAATAACATAATCCAATTGGTTGAGAAGGTCTTTCTAGCATTTGTCGTAGTCGTGGACAGTTTCTCCTGACTTTTGTGATGTTGTCTTCAATTTCTTAGCTGCCAGATGTTTTGCATATGGAGTTTTAAAAAATGATAAAAATTGCACTTTGAATTCTTCTTTAGTTTCTTTGGGGGTTCTTTCATAAAAATTCATAAACCATGTTAATGCTCTTTTCCTTAAGGCTCGAGCGAACTGCGCCATCTGTCTGTCTTCATCTGTAACTTGGTTTGTCTCCCATGTCGATTCACAAATGAACCAATGTCATCTAGGATCTTCATTGCCCTCATATAGAGGGATGTGTGCTGATCGATGACCCATATTAGAGTCACTATCACTGTCTTCTTCAGGAGGTGGCGGTGGTGGGGGTGGTGGTGGGGATAGTGGGGTATTTTGCTTATTCTTCTGTGCAGAACTATTGTCGACAGAACTCTCATTTGTGTTGGTTGTATTAGTTTTCATTTCTTCCCCAATAAGAAGTCAGTCGAAGTCGAATTCTCTTGTCGATGTCCAACTACAATTATTTGTATGCAGCTCTAAATTTTCTGTATCTTCCAAAGTTGTATTTGGAAGGGGGGGTGCTCCTTTGTGTGTCGGGTAAATTAAGTGGATACTTTGGTTGGAGGGTAACGCTTGAAGCGTGACCCAATTTCCTTCTTCTGGTCGACAGATAAGTAGATGATTATAATCGTTTCTCTCGTCGTCTAGTTGGTTCCAAATACCAAAGTCACCAACTCTTAGTCTGAGGCCCTCTTCGACAATGGTTTGTATCCTGGTACTCAGATTCATCGGAGATAGAGATCTTACCTCCTGGGGAACTTCTAATTGGAGAGCTTCTCATTGCTCTATCCATAAATATTCCTCCATAGGGGACGCTTCTTCTTCCACTCCTTCTTCATGTCGGTCATGACTTGATTCTAGCGGATTTCTCTCTTGGTCTGTCACCCTAGTACTCATTCCTCTTTGCAATGCTATAGCTCTTTCTCTTCTTTCTTCCCTTCTTTGCAGCCTCTTCTCTCTCTCTATTTTTTGAAATTCCACTGTACCTTTGTGTGACACTATCCTTTCAATTTCCCTTTCAGGTCAAATTTTCATTGTTGGTGAATGGTATCTCTTTAGTTGACTAGAATCCTCTCCACTTTACCCCGACATACGACCATCTACCCTTCCATTTCCTACCCGATGCTTTAGAAAGCTCGAATAGTTCTATTTACTTGCTTAGGAAATATTCCCACTCCTTCTCGGTAATGAATTTTTCCCACTTATTTTGTTTCTCCGCCCAGTTAGTATTTTGCGGTGGTTCACATAGTAATGGACGAGGTTCGACAATATGAACTACTCCTTTTTCTATCAGGAATTTAAACAGCAAGGTCGGTAAGGAGCATAGGAACTATTCAGTAAGGTCTATATAGAATTTCTTTAGAATGGCTTCTACCAAAATTCTCTCCTCTATCGCTTGCTCCTTGCAGAAATCGTCGGTGATTTTTTTGAACCAGTAGGACAGGTTTGTCCTTCCCCCTCGAATCAGTTTGTCTAGAAACTGTTGATCTTTAATTGCTTCTAGCTTTTTCATCCATAATTTTCTTTCAGAAGCTGGGGTACCAATTCTACAAACTTCTCATGAGTCTTGGTAAAGAACCTTTATTTTGCTTGCGCAGTCGTTAATATGTTTCTTCGTGCATAATTTTGCAAGTAGTTTGCTATTTTACGCTCCCACCAGTCCTTAATCTCTTGTTCTGATATCATCTGCTTGTATACATCTCAGACATGTACTACTGACAACGGAACCAATGTTGTAATCTCATAGTTCACATAGGGTTACCAATAATACACATTAATAATAGACATACATAGCAGATACAAGAGATAGGAACAAGTAAGAGAAATAACATATTATATTATAATGAAAGGGTCCATACAATACAGAGAACTGAACCAAGTACTCATCTGGCTCAACAACTTAATATATATGAATTACAAACAGTTACAAATAACTACCTGTCGGTTCGGTCAACCAACATGACCTTATGTGGCTGACCTAATCTCTCATTAGTCTGCAGACCGACTTAGTCAGCTGATCATTCAAGTCAGCTTACCGAATTTCTCCTCCAACACTTGTCCATTGGGGAGGATCCCCTAGGCCATGCATCACCAACATCTGCATGCAAATATTAGGTCTTGTTATCATCCATAAAAAAAAACATAAAACATGAAACAATATAAAAACATAATCATTAGAGGAAATTTCAACTCAAAATGGGCCTCCTAAAAAGAATTAATAAAATAATAGTTAAAATAATTAAATAATATTTATTAATTTTGGAGGAAGAAAAGAAAAAAACTACTTTTTTGTTTGTATTTTTGACGTATCTCCCCGTGTTTTTACTCAAATTTAAATTGGGAGAGCTCGTTGGATGTAGAATTAAATTCTGCATCCAACAAGCACCCACTCGACATACTTTTGACAGACCCCACTACCCCAAAAACAAGAAATACCCGAAAAAACATGATGATGACATCATCATCACATTTTTTTAGGTATTTCTTGTTTTTTGGGTAGCGTGGTCCATCAAAAGTATGCTGAGTGGGTACTCGTTGGATGTGGAATTTAATTCCGCATCCAACGAGCTCTCCCGATCGAAATTTGATTAAAAACACGGGGAGATATGTCAAAAATACAAACAAAAAAGTAGTTTTTTTTATGATACTTATCCCCAAATTTATATTAAAAAAGTGTTTAATACCTATACGACATTTCAAATTTAAAGCAATTTCATTGGCTAACACATGATGACATGGAATTTGAATCAAAGTTAAAAGACCCATTTTGAGTTGAAATTTCCTCTAATGCAACATCTTGGGTATTGCTTCTTACCGATGTCACCGCACTGAACGCCAGGTGGAATTCGGTCCCTGCATATGCATAGTCCTCAATCATGAGGATCTCATAACTCAACAAATGAAAGAAGGGAGCCTCAAACTTAACCCTGCGTCTACCACCTCATGTGAGGGCCATGATCTCCACCCATCGTAACATGTGGAGGTCTCTAGATCTAAGATCTGTGAATACCACCTGGGGCCTTAAGAGGGGTACCCTCTTAAATAATAAGCATGCTAGGATGGTCCCATACCCAAACTGCTTCATCTCTCATTGCCGAAATTTCGTTAGCTAATCCTTGAACACAGGTAGTAGTGCCTCAGCCTAGTTGAATACTGTGGGTTCCATGGTCTCCAGAGCATACAAAATATGTGCCCAGGATGATTGGTGGAACCCTTGGCTCCCAACCACCCTCTGCATAGTAAATAAGACGGTCTGAAGTGGTAGATCCATCACAGCCTTGATAGGGATCTTCTTACCTGCCATATTTGTTCCTGGGAAGCAATGATGAACAATAAGCTCCTATGTAGTTATGTCCCCACCTCGGGAACCAGTTAGAGAAATAGGTTCTCCTCGTCTAGACATCCCTGTCAGGAAATAGATATCTTCCACCTCCATATTCACAATATGGGGTCCCACATCAAAATGTTGTTTTTCTAGATTCCAGATTCGTAGGATGTACACCAGTAAATGTGCATGTGAAACCATGCTGCGAGCATTGAAGAATTTTAAGAGGCCACAGCCTCTCAAGGAAGCTATGCAACCCACATCTCTTTCGACACAGGAATTGTTATCATCATGTTGTCTCTCCTTCCAAGTCACCTTTTTTTACCAAATGACCCATCAAAAACCATTAATGATCCATTTAGAAACATATTCCACCATTAAAAATACTTGAAAGCTTTTATTTTGACTAGGGCATATGTTTTTTGGACCTCACGGCTGGCACCGTTCTTGTCCCTTTAAGACAAAGTGTTTCCACCTCCTAAGAAAAACTAAAAAACCACGGTTCTTATCAGGCACCGCTCTTCCCATGAAGGCCAAAAGCTGTACCTGCCATGCGTTTTTTAGGTTTTCCCTTAAGGCCCCAAAACTCAAAAGAAATAAAAAATGGAAACCATAGAAAGGAAGATAAGGTTTCTATCTTTTACCTGGATCTGACGATGCGGAAAACGGACAGGTGATGGCTCCACAATATCCGATGAAAATATGCACTCCAATTCTCCCAAAATTCTCTCCAAGGTTTGGTAAATTGTAAATGATTTGGTTTTACTATTTACTTAGCTTTTATAAAATATTTTTAGGGGTTTTTATGTTATTTTAATGCTTTTAAATCATTTTTATTAAAAAACACCCTTTATAGTTTATAAAGGTCATTTTTAAATTATATTTTTGGGATATTAATAGCCTTTTTAAAAGTTTTGTAGGGACATAAATGAACAATATTGTCTATGGGGAAGTTCCTTTTTGACTTTTTCGGACTTCTGAAAAATGAAAATGGTCCTTTAGCGTTCATTTTGACACTTTGATCACGCTCCCAAAACCTAGTATCAAAGTTCTGAGTCTTTTTTCGATTCTTTTCAAGCTTGTAAAAATCATTCATCGTAAAAAGAAACCTAATGGAGTGTTATTTAAACTCTTTTAGGAATCCCTACTCGTGAAAATATTGTCGAGCGAAGTTGTCTTCTTCATGCTCGTAAAAGTACCTGAAGAGTCATCTTTCCGACGATAGTTTTATCTCTTTTTTGGATTGGATTGATTATTTACGAAAAAAGGACCCTTTGGAGTCTTCTTCCATATTTGTTCAAACTCTCTAAACATGAACAATACCGAGTTAGCTTTCATTGGAATCATTAAAATAAACACTGAGAGACCCTCTTTTGGGAATGAACCCCTCCTTTCTGAGGTTCATAAAACATATGAGAATGCACTTGTCTTCAGATGATATACAATGAGTGTTTGTTACCCTCTTTGAACTCGTAAAAATGAAAAGAGGCACTCATCAATCATGATGGGGAAATTAAGGGAAGGGAATCAATTAATTTAAAATGGCAGTTTGTCGTCACCTTTGAACACGTCACTTGTATGCATTTCATTCATTCAATTGGGTAATCAACTTGTCTCCAAGTCGATCCACTTTCATGATTCATTTCACTCCTTTGAGTCTTTCAAGGAATGCATTATTTGTTGTCGCATTGTGCTTCGCCTCATCTAGTCAATGCTGCTAAGTCTTTTGTCATGTTGCCCAATGTTCAAAGGGAAGTTGAAAGTTTACCTATGCAGTCAAAACAGCCTTTTGTGTCAATACCTTTTGATTCAGTCCTATGGTTACATCATCTACAAAATTCTAGAACTTTGTTCTAAGTTTCATGTCGTCGATGTGAGATTCATCATGGCCCTCCTTCGATGAGACTATTACTGTCGCCATCAGCTCATCATCTAGGAATTAGTATTAGAAACAAGTTTAGTACCTAGAGATCTGTATGCCTCAATGAAAGATTCTCTCGCTCTCAACATAGTTTCATATCATTTACCTTTGATCAATAGACTCGACTGAGTGTTTGATGTCAAATAATTTATTCACACTCAGGATATTGTACTAGGGTACCTTAAGAATAATTTACATCAATGGTGATTTCCCTTGCACTTGTTAATGGCTCACATCATTGACTAATAATCAAGTGGTTTCTACCATGTTCGAATTCAAATCATTGTAATCATATGGATAGAATTGTACTTTGTGGAAGACGAGACAAAGAACCTGGGTATCTGTTAAAAGAACTCATAGATTTCTCCCCAGGTTGCGATGGAATATCTTGTATGAATTCCTAGCATGGATCCACATTTGTATGGCCGTGGTTGTGCTCGAATTTGTGTTCATTTAACATAGATCTACGGTGTATTTATGGTAGCTATGTCCCAAGTTTGAGTCCTCTATCACATGGATCTATGTTGTATTCTAGTAGCCATGTTTGTTAATATCTCTCATGGATCTGCTTTGTATTGGTGTATAGCCATGATGAGGACACATTTGATCATGAGTTAAAAGTATTTATGTATTGAATATGTTTGGTTGCTGATGATCTATGATCAAGCTGATTCTTTCCTCGAAGTGATAACTTGCTATTTCAAATCTCTCTCCTACCGTATCCCTCTAGCCTCATGCATTGGGGGGCATTTTGTTACACATAAATCTCATAATCATCATGTGATGAGATCCCAAACATCAGTATTTGCCCTGAATCCCAAGTTCTTAAGTGAAAATATTGGCCCAGACTTCAATCTTGCATTTGAAAATCCAGCACCACTCCTTCCTTTAAGTCAAGGAGCGTTACCTTCTTCAGTAACACCTTTAATATTTTGATAGTAGGCGGTGCCACCACATTTACCTCTTGTTCAAGGTGCAGTCCTGCCCTGTCACTGCTCTATCATAGTGAGGAAGTGGCGGTGCCCTTGGTAAAAAGTGAAAACGAGAGGTTTCCATGAAGCTTCTCGAAGGAAGTCTTCGTTGCACCCTTATCCCTACAATTGAGGACCACCTGGACTCGATATCCATTCTTTTGGGATTTCCTATCCATGTTACCCACCATTTACTCAGCCATCCCTATCCTCCTAAGGCCTATAAAAGTGGGCTCATATCCATGGTTGAGAGAGAGCAAAGTTATGATGTTGCATTGACATTCTTGCCTAAATAAATAGGGTTAGCATAGAGGGATAAATTTGGAGCTTTTGGGGACAAGATATTGGCATTGTGAAGGAGCATATCGACACTAAGGAAAATGTTATAAACTTCTTCTTCATTTTTAATACAAAATCGGTTCCTTTCCCATAAAGTATGTTGTGTTATGATCATGTATTTTATTGTTGGATTCCTTAGTCACTGACATAGAATAGTGGATTATATTCTGGTGATTTTTTATCTTGTTTTCTTGTTTTCATGTGATTATGCAGATACATCCGTAAAGAGCTATCACCATAGGAAACAACTACACCACTCCATCAAAGAGACTCATTTCAGATCTCCACCCATTCTAGGGAATGTCTTCCAATTCTGTTATAACTCATTTGTTCTGGATATAAACCATTCATACTATAGGAACAACTCTTGTCCGCAAGAGGTGAATTTTTCCTAGCAACAAATCTAGCTACTCCACTGGGGAAGTGATCTCAGTACATTTGATCTTCCTTGGTATTCAAACTCTTGTCCGAAATCCAAGCTCCGGTCTTTCATTAGTTAGATCTACTAGCTAATCTAGTGAGACCCAATTTCAGTTCATTAGATCTACTAGCTGATCTAGTGAGGTCTTGGTTTGGTATTATCAGATCTGAGTCATTCTTACCTTATGTACTTCATATTCTTGTCAATTCATGATTTTTATGCCAGTATTACAATGGATAAATTTTCTTTTTTCTCCATTCTTTTTTTTTAAATTCTACAGGACACTGAGAATTTATGGTGGGTAATAAGCGGTGCCACCACTTGTGTTCAGTGATTAGTAAGCAGTGCCACCGCCTGTTTGTAGTAATCAGGAAGTGATGCTGCCCCAGAACCGCTCTATCAGTAACCCTCTAGAAGCAGTTCCAGGTAGGCCCTTTTAAGACTTGTGACTTCAAAGTTTGGTTTGTTTTTTATTTTAGTTCTGAATGTTTGGGCATCTTTATAGAGATCTGAGTAGTTATATTCAAGATCTAGATGTGGCAAATGCTTGTGTTGTTGAATTCAAAAGCTAGATTACACTCACTAGTTGGATTGCTTGTATGCTTGGTTGTTCATTTTCAAAAGTAGTACTTGGAATTTTTGCTCAGTAATATCTCTTCTTGCTACTTAATAAGACCGAAAAGGAAGACTTGCTTGTTGGTTTTTTCTTTCATTTTTCATGAAGTTTACGAAATACTTCTTTTTTATTTTAAAAAGAAATTTTTTTGTTGAGATTTGATTAGAATTTTTGTTCAAAGAAGAATTATTGGGCTTCTTACTAGATTCATAAGCTTTTAGTTCTCCATATTCTTCTTTCTCTTTACATTCTTGTCTCCTCAAAAGAAAAAATATATATTAGTTTTAAGTTAGATCTTTCTATTTTTTAAGAAAAATTGAAAAAGTACTTAGTTGTGCCTTTGAGTATTTTTGTCTTTATTTTGAGGAAAAGAGATCTCGCTCATTTGCTTGATTTCAAAGATTAGGTTAGAAGTGTTTTGCTTGTATGCATTCTCGTAAAAGTTTGTTTAGTTAAACTGTTTGGGAAATTTTTGGTTTTGAAATGAAATTGGGAAAAGAAAATACTCTAACCTTCGTGTAAGTAGGCATGCTTTGAATGGTAAAGTGAAAATAATTTGCAGATCATAATTGCATGGTTTTAATTTTCTGTCATAACTCCATGCATTCACCTAACCGTTCAACTTAAAATTAATGGTAGCTATAGGTTAAAAATATTTTTAACTTGGGTGATAGGTTAGAGACGTGTTCCGACGTCGTAAAATGTAGGAGATCTAATTTATTGCCTGCACTGCAACCCGTGAACTGCATAGTTCTTCCATGTATCGTCGGTATTTAGAAAGGCCATTCACGTACCCTTGAGGTATACCAAAAGGCCCCTTGTGAACGGTTGTGCAGTAGACAACACTACTACGGATTTGAACTACCATGTACCTTGTGTATATCGAGAGGCCCTTCTAGGATTCTTGAGACCATATGAGAAAATCCATTTTAGTCATCTTATTGGTGCAATACACTGAGAATGGTACTCGAGGATATTACTATGCATGTTTCATCTGGGTAGTCGAGTATTCAGGTGATGGACGATTGATCCTCCTCGCCATGTTTTACTGTTGGAACCTACAGTATATAATAAGTTGCAAAAACTTGACAATCCTGGTGAGGAACCAACTTATTCAACCCCTCTTGTCACTTAAGTTTGATTGTGGCTTGTAGTTAATGTAGGAGAAATTTTGTGTGTTGTTTTTCTAGTTTTGAAACCCTAGGTTAGGTTTTAGTGACCAGACAATCTGGCTAAGTTTCAGTTGAGACGATCCAGAAGAAACTAGGGCTTACCGCTTAAATTTCTAGCTATCACAATGGAGAGCACAATGGAAGCCACAGATCAAGGTGCTACAACTCACTCCCATGTTGAAGGAATCCCAGTTTTGGATAGCGGAGAACAATTCACTTCTTACATTAATCCCTTGGTCCAACAGCCTCCTACAGATGACACTTCCTTTCATTCAAGAATGGAAGGTCATATCGATAGTCCTCTTGAAACTGAATACGGACCTAATGGTCCTTTCTAGAGAATTTCTATGGGTCAAGCCATTTCCAAGCTTGCGGCTACTAGACCTTCTTTTGAGAACCCTCCTCTAGGAGAGGATGAATATAGGAGAATTCAAGCATCTATTGATCATGCTTGCAATTTTTCACAGAGAGTGGAAAGAATTATTCCCTCACTTTTACCTCACAAAGAACCTATGTCGGATCTTTTACCCTGTCTTTCGGATCCATGGCCTTCTGGATATCATTCACTTGCTGAGAGCTTGGATTCTATTGAATATGTCTCGGCTCATATTTTGACTTCTCATAATCCAAATCAAACCTCCAACCCTACAGTTTCAAATCCTAGGTTTTTTTCTAGTCCTCACATAACCTCTATAGCTGGGGGGAAATCCTCAGCTCAAATGGTATCAGCGAAACAACTGTTAGCTTATTAAAGATCCCATCCTGGACCAACTGTTAGCTTATTGGTTCACAAAATCCTTGTTTCCTCCCATTGCCTGAGATGTGGCTGTGGTGGCGTTGTTACCGAAGAGCAGGCTATCAGTCATGCTCAGTATATGGAATTGGTATATTCCCAATCAGGAAATCTGTATGAACTAATCCCTGAAGCTCCTTGTCCCAACATGGAACCTACCAAGCCACCCCCAAAGGCTCCTGTTGATGGGGTTGTTGGTTCAATCCAGCCCTCATCAGCAGCCAAACCTTCCAAGAAACCCAATGTTTCTGCTACTACTCCTTCAACTCCTATGGTTTCCATCAAGGTAAATGCTATCCAAAGTACTCAAACACCTAAAAATAATAAAAAAGGAAAAGGTAAACATAAAAAACCTGGAAACCAATAGGAGAATCCCAAGGCTATGACCACAGAGAATGATAATAAAGGGAAGAGAAAAGCCAAGTACCCTTGTTTTTTATGTGGTTGTGATCAGTTCATGAAGGAATTCCCTCGTCCTAAAGAGATTATTAAATTTATGAAGACTAACCCCACTCTAGCAGTGCTAACTAATCCCATCCCGTCTCAGCAACAATTGATAGACCACATGTCTAATCAGGGGACCTATGGTTCTACAAAATAAATTAGAATGATGTCCTCAGAAACCATTAATTTGAATACTCATATTCATTCTTATGACAAGCCAATTGAGAAGAAGGACAAAAATCCTTCTTCCAAGAAAATTCTTTCTACTAGTTCCCCTCCATCTTCATCTAATGGCTCTCTCATTATTGAGAAACCTAATATCAATTTTATTTTACAGTCTCCTAAGGCTACCCTCAAGAAGGATTGTTTTAATCCCAATGCCCAAGCTACACAATTTTACAATGTGGTTGAAGATTTGGCTCAGGCACCCTGTTCAATGTCTACCTTGAAGGTACTCCAAAGCTGTTTGACACAGTGTAAAAATGTGCTAATGAATTTGGAGGCATTAGACACAGATAACACCAACTTAATCCATTTCAATGTGGAGAACTATAAATCTAGATTACCTCACCAACTCGCATTTCAAATTGCCTCTAGAGTAGTTGGGAGAAAGGTCCATCGGACTGTTCTAGATGAGGGAGCTTCGAACTCAGTCTTGTCTATATCCTGTTGGAGAGAAATTTCTTCTCCTGAAATTACAAAATCACCTACGAACTTCAAAGCTTTTGATGGATGAGGTTTCCAGGCTCATGGTCTGTTACCATCCCTTTCAGTCGGGCTTGGGGGAAAGACTGTTTTCATTTAGGTGGAAGTGTTTGATGCCCCATTTGATTACAATATTTTGTTGGGGAGAAACTAGTTCTATGCTATGATTTTCGTTGCTTCAATAGTCTTTCTAACTCTCCAATTTCCTCATTTGGGGAAGATCATGACCCTCTATCAACTTGACTTTTGTTCACCGGATGTCACTAGTCCCACCGCGAATAACATCCCTATGCTAAGTTAGTCCCCTCCTCCTTATCAATCGATTGGGGTAGGTATGCTGAAGGATTCAACCCTCATGGGAGTACTTCCTCCAGCACCTCGTAGTATAGAAATGGTGACCGTGAACATGATTTCCATGACTGGTTACAACCATCAAGGAAAAGAAGTTGTTGAGTCATCCTCTCTTGGAACTTATGAAGCATTGTATGATGTTGTTCAATCTGCCTTCGATGACCATTATGATGACCTTCATCTAGTGGCTTCGAATCCTTACCACCTACCTTACTAGCTAGAACCATCCCACCCTACTCTAGACTATCTCTCCCAGAATTTTTCTTTTAGATGAGTCCACCATGGAGATCATGAGTATGGATGAACCCGTATGGGAAGATCACCATCATAGATATTCTTTTCTTCCTAATGCCAGCTCGTTAGACTTTGACCTTGTATCTCTTATCGATACTGATATTGTCATCAATCCTCAAACACCTATATTATTACAAGACACAGATTCCAAAGGAAATATTTGCAACATTACTAAGACAACCCCGATTGACATATCAATCAAGCCCGAAATTGTTCAGCATGTCCATGTAGCCAGAACTTCTCAAAAGATGCAACTAAAAGTTATAGATCTCTTTTCAAAGAGTTTTGTGATATTTTTTCCTAGAATTATGAAGATATTCCTAGGGTCAATTCGACAATTGTTGTACATGATATTAGAACGTATCCCATGGAAAAACATGTTTGACAAAAATTATGTCAATTCCATCCTAGGAAGGTTGCGGCCATTAAAGCTGAAGTGGAAAAATTCTGAAGGCGGGGTTTATTTATTTCGTACACCTGACGAAATGGGTATATAATATTATCCCTATGGCTAAGAAGCAGTGAACTATTAGAGTCTGTATTGATTTTCAAGACTTGAATAAGGCTTGTCCTAAGGACAATTTCCCTACTCCACACATCGATCAAATCATCGAAAACTATGGTAGGAGCATCATCTTTTCTTTCATGGATGGATTTTCTTCCTAGAATCAGATAGAGATTTTGCCCATCGATCAGCATAAAACAACATTCATTTTTCGATGGGGAACCTTTGCATATCGGAAGTTACCTTTTGGCCTAAAAAACGTCGGAGCTACATTCCAGCGAGCCATGTCTTATGCCTTTCATGATATCAAGCACATCATGGAACCGTACCTTGACGATCTCCCTACTCATTTGCAACAACGAGAAAACCATACATGGAACCTTAGAGACATTTTCCTTAGGTGTCATCATTATAATATATGGCTTAATCCACGCAAAATTTTCTTTTGTATTGAGATTGGATGCCTTCTTGGCTTCATGGTTTTTAAAGATGGCATCTAGATTGATCCATTGAAAATTGTTTCTGTCCTATCCTTACCTACTTTAACAAACATTGTCAAGCTCCAAATTTTTCAAGGGAAGGTAAAATTTCTTCGCCGTTTCATGTGCAACTTCACAAAGAAAACACATGGTTATATGCATCTCCTGAAGAAGGACACTTTGTTCTTTTGGGATGATCAAACCCAACGCGACTTTGATAATATGAAGCACACTCTGACCCATTCACCTGTGATACACCCCCCAGATTACTCAAAGGAATTTCTCTTGTATGTTACTGCTTCCGCTACTACCATCGGAATGGTTCTAGTGCAGGACAATTCCAATGGCCAAGAACATGTGATATATTACACGAGTAAGAGTCTCATTGACTCTGAAACCTGTTACTCGCATGTGGAGAAGTTATATTTGGCCACAGTCATTGTTGTACAACAGTTTTGTCATTACATTCTACTTTGTACCACAACTGTACTCGCAGATCAAAACCCTATGTACTACATTCTGACTCATCACGTACTAAGGGGAAATATTCCCATTGGATTGTTATCTTACATGAATTCGATCTTGATTTTTCCAAGGCTACTTCGAAGAAATCCTTGGTTTTAGCAGAGTTGATGTGTGACCTTCCCTATGCTTTGACAGAAGATGAGCCCAATGATTCGTTCTTGAGTGAATTTTTGTTCATGATAAGCACAATTGACCCATGGTATGGATATTTGATCATCTATCTCCAGACTCGGAAATTTCAGCCTGACATTTCCCGTGACGATCGTCGTTGTATTCATTACCATTCAAAGTACTATCTCATTTTGAATGATACATTGTACTGACATGGTATTGATTCCATTCTTCGACGATCTCTTACACATGAAGAGGCTAAACATTTTTTGAATGAATGCCACTCTGGAGCATGTGGCGGTCATCTGTTTGGGATGGCTACAACCCATAAAATACTTCATGCTGGGTATTTTTGGCCTTCGATATTCAAATATTGTCATGATGTGGTTAATAAATGCCCATCCTATCAACACTTTTATCCTAAAAAGCACACCCACCCTACTCCTTTACACCCCATCATTGCAGTTGGCCCTTTTTCCAAGTGGGGTATTGATTTTATATATTGTAAGCCTACCTCAGTCGGGGGGCATGGTTACATCATCGTAGTCGTCGATTAATTTACACAATGGGCTGAGGCAATGCCTACATATGCAGAGGATGGTAAGATTGCCTCCCACTTTTTATTCAATTAGGTGATAGCTAGGTTTGGAGTCCCACAAGATATAGTCACTAACCATGGATCTCATTTATGGAATCAGATGATGGCTAAGCTGAGTGCTAAACTGGGTTTTTACCATGAAAACTCAACTCTGTATTACCCACAAGATAATGGTCAAGTCGAGGCCATTAACAAATTTTTGAAACCTATGCTGCATAGGATGGTTGGTGATAAAAAATCCAACTGGCACTTGACCCTCTTTTCTGCACTTTGGGCTTATAGGACTTCAGTAAAAATGGAGACTAGTTGTACACCCTTTCAATTGGTCTATGGACTAGAAATTGTCCTCCCTATCAAATGTCAAATTTTGTCACTTAAACTCGTAGTAGAAATTCTCCCGAACACTTCCTCCGAGGAAGAGAGATTTATGTACTTGACCAACCTTGATGAAAGTAGAAGAGATGTTGCCTTAGATAACGAGGCACACAAAAAACGCATCAAGGCACATTATGACAAGTTTGTTCAACCTCATGTCTTCAATGAAGGTGACCTAGTCCTGACTTACGATCAGATACATGATAAACTAGGGAAGGGGAAGTTTCAATCCATGTGGTATGGTCCCTTTGGAGTTAGTAAGGTCTTAGAGGAAGGGGCTTATGAGCTCATAGAATATGACGGGATACCCTTCAGGAAACCTTGCAATGGGTTGTACCTAAAGAGGTACTATGCCTAATACATTTATGTATGGTACCTTGTATATATGTATATTTGGCTTTTAGTGTGTTTTTCCATTTTCAATATGGTTTTGAGTTTGATGTCCATACTATTTATACCATGTTTCGGTTATGCATATTGGATGGATTTCTACGGTTTCATTGATGGTGCATGTCGTCACACCTATAACCTTGCTTCAACAGCTTGGGTGTTGTATTCCCCAGCTCAGGATTTAGTAATTTCATGAGCGGTCTGTATTGGTCAAGCTACCAACAACATCACTGAGTATCAGGTAGTGATAGGTTTACTCACCGAGGCTGCATCTCGGAACATTCATGATTTGGTAGTGTTTATGGACTCTCATCTAGTATTTTGTCACCTAAATCATGTTTACACTATCAGGAACCTTGCACTTCTCTGCCTCTTTCAGAGAGTGCGTTTGCTGGAAAGATCATTTGATTTCATCACTTATAGGCATATCCCTAGGTCTGATCATCCTAGGTTTGATTCATTGGCAAATTTCATCCTAGACTGGTATATCGCCCATTCATAACTTTTAAATTTAAAACATGGTCAATCATAAAGTAAAATAAAATGTAAAAGACATGTAAAACTCATGTAAATATAATTTATCCATTTGAAGCACGTATAAACACCGAAACGGAGTCTGTTTGTATATATATATATATATATATATATATATATATATAAAGTGTTTTTACAAAAATATGGTCACGAGACCTAATCTGAAGCACTGTTGAGCCGCAAAAATGCCATATTTTATTCATCTTTCACATACCATTTGTCACCTTATTTCTATTTTATCCTTCCATAAAACTATTAATATTCACCACTTTCATAATAAATATGGGTTTATATTACCATTTTCTAAATCATTTTTTTTAGTCTTTGGAGTGAATTTGTGGTTAACTATTGAGAAAAATAACATATTTTAATTATACTTTAAAGCTGGATGAGTTTGGTGATTCTTAAAGGTGTATTTGAAGACTTTAACAAGCTCAAAAGTCACCACCTAGCCTCAAATTCGAATTTCATCTTCAAGATGTGGGCTAATTTCTAGGAGAAGATCATGGAAACGTGGAGAGAATATCTCATCCAATATTTGTTGGAGGATTTGAAGGGATAAGTTGAGAGAAAAGTGGATTTGTTGAGGATTTTGAGGGATAAGTTGAGAGAATGATGGATCTGTAATTATGATTAGTTATCTTGGATTCATGTATAAATAGGAGGGCTCTCTCCTCATTTTGGTTAGATATCTCTCTAGTGGTTTGAAAGTAGAGAATAGTTTGGAGTTAGTCATAGATTGGATTTTTCATTGTTATGTAATGGAGATGATGCTTAATGCAAATCCTATTACTCTCCCATGTTAATATAGATTTTCAACACTTTCTTTCTTATGAATTGTTAATGTAGATTTTCAGTAATCTCTTTCTTATGAATTGATAGCATAGATTTATGTGATATCACAAGTTAATGTTGATTATTTTCAATCAGTTTATTTCATGCAATTTTAGTCTTTCTTTATCAAGTTAATTTATGCAATTTCATGTTTTCTGCAATTAGATTTACTTTCATACAATTTCATGTTTTCATAACTTAGATTCAATTTCAGTTGTAGAATAGGTTAGCAATACTCTGCCCCTGCATATATTTTGTTTGTACCTCACAAGTTTATGCTCTCTCCGGGTTGACAACTAAATCATTGGATATAAGTTATAATTTGTTTAATATTTTTCCCCAACATTTTGGTGCCCTTGCCGGGGAGGTGCTAAAAGGGATCAGAGTTTAGATAGGTAGATAGTTTGTTTTTTCTTATTACATAGAAATGGGAAGGGGAAACAGTAAGACGCAAGGACGACTTCACTACAGAATTTCTGAAATTTCCATGGTGTAACAGCCAAACCCATCCACTTTAGTGGGTCACCCCAAGGCCTTGTTGTTTTTGCAAGCGTGTTTATTTTTCTACAAAGTGTTTTCTTTTTCTACAAGAGTGTTCTTTCACTTTCTACAAATGTGATTTTGTTTTATGCAAGTTCTCATTTTTCATTCTCAGTTTTGTAGTGTAAAGTTTGGATTGTTTTCATTTTTTAGCTAGCCTTTATTTCATACTAACTTGCTTTTAACCTTGTATTTGTTCATCTTTTGTTTTGTACATATTTTTGTGCACTTCTTATTTCTGTTTTTGCACTCGTTTTGTACTAACCTATTCGTACTATTTTTTTTGTCATGTACTCGTTTTTATCTCTTTTCTTTTTAGCATTTGATTTTATTTTAGTAAAATGATGAGCATAAGCCTGGAGCGGCCCACTCAGATCCTAGAAAATTTTTGTATCTCCTCTTCTCAAGAAGATGAGATATTGACAACAGTCAAGGATGAAACCCCTCTTTCTAAAGCAAACAAGGAAGAATCGACATTCAAAGAATCATGCGTATCAGATGAAGAACACCTATTCGAACTGGAGATTGAAGAGGCTGAAGAAGGGATCTTGGGTGATCATCATAATGAAAGATGCATCAAACAATGGTTCCAAGTAAGTGTTAGATTAGATCAATGTTGTTTTTGTTTTTACTTTGATTTACAGTTACAATCCTTAATTTCGTATACTTTTGAGTACATTAGGTTTCATTTTGCAAAATCGTATGTAAACATTCTTTTACTGCTTTTACATGTATGGTTCCACTGAAAATTTCACTACACTTAAATCATTGAAAATTCCAATTAAAGTAAAGTAGGTAGATTTTAGTTTTTAGTTTTTGATTCAAAATTAACATGTAGGATGCTTTAATTTGCTTTAATGTTTCTGTTTACTAAAATGTTCATTTTTGTCTTATTTACTATTTTGCTTTTAATTTTGTTAGGAATAAAAATAGTTTTAATCCTTCAAATTTAAAAATATTTATGAAAAAAAACAACTGAAATTTTGATTTCTTTTCATTATGAACTTTCATGTTTATTTAAATCATTTTTAAGTCATGCTAGGAATACAAAATAAAAAATACATTAGGGATTAGTTTCTTTTAATGAACAATTAGAAAATAAAATAAAAAAATAAATAATAATAATAATAATCTATATTGTTTTTTGTTTTAGTTTCAATATGTTCCTTTGTTTGTTCTAGTTTAAAAAATAAATCTAAATAAAATAAAAGTTTTACTAAATCTAGTTTGCATCTAGGAAATATATATATCATGTTAGTTTTAGTTTAAAAAAAAAATAAATTGAAATAAATCGTAAAAAAATTAGCTAGGCTTATAAAACAGTAAACATTTTAAAATTAAATATTAAAAAAAATTATTAAACATTTCTCTCTCTCTCTCTCTCTCTCTCTCTATATATATATATATAATAAATTATAAAAAAATTGAAATAGCAGATTGAACGACCCATTCTTCAGCCCATCTTTCGATCTATCCTTCAGTTCATCTTTCGATCAGTTCATTCCGTCTTTTTCCAAAACAATCTTGTAAAAAAAAAGAATTAGAACATTAGAGAAACTAATAAAAGCAAACACAAACCTAGCAGCACACGCATGTATTTTTCATCTGGCCAAACTCCATACTTGCAAAACCTGCAAAACCAATTAAAACAATTAAAAATAAAAACTGAAAATGAAATATTGCATTTTTGCAAAACTGGCCCTTGGATTCCTTTGAGCTGATTTGAATCAATTCGGGGAGATAGCCCATACTCCCAATTGATGACCGTAATTCACGTTGAAGTCATTGAAGTTGGCAGGATTGGAAGTTAACACCTACCTCCTTAACTGCAACTAACACATTAAAATTCATAACTACAGCCAACTAATAGTTTAACAAATCATACCAATTCTTGTGCTTAGCGCGAAGAGAAGGATATCATCGCTATGATTATGAGATCATTTACCTTCCTTTCTGGATGGCTAACAGCCAGTTGTAGATATTGTTCCATTGATTCTAATGCTAGTTACAACCAACTCTGATTTGGATGCAATGATTTTCCCCACACGTCAGAGTTATTATTTCATAGTTATTTCCTCTGTGATTTAATACATTTAGCAATAGATTCACGCTGGTCTTGTAGGATGATGGTTTTGATGCCAACTGAATTTGCAACGTATTCGTAAATTTAATGGTCGATTAGTTCTTAACCATATGTTTGGAAGGATTGCCTCCTTGATCGAGGTAGGTCATGATTGAGGTTGTTTAGCACGCAGATAGGCATAGACTATCCTGAGCCATGTGGAATACCATAGAAGCACTGGAAGCTGACAGAAAGGCATTACGTTGGTTCGAGGGTGGGGGGGTTTAGTGTTAATGTGAAATTGGTAGTGTGATGCCCCAACCACCATCCCTTAGTGTGCTAGAGAACTAATCACTAATATTGTGACTACTAAATAATAGTTCGAAGTTCTATAATGATTTCATAGCAACTTAATTAATAATTTTTCAAGTTTTATATATTACTGTTGCCCTAAATTTTCTAGATCCTCAGTTAGAGAGCTATAGCCAGAGATAGTTCGAGCTTGAGTAGATTGAAACAAAGATTTATTTCCAAGGCCACACAATTTTGTTGCCCCCTTATCTGGTAAATGCCACCTTCAGGTTTTAGCTTCTTGTACAAAGTCCTTGTATTGCCTCATTATCATTCAGTCACATCGAGTATGGATCCTTCCCTTTGGTCAGTACAAATCCTTTTTATCCCACTTCCTCACGTGGGTTAACAAACGACACCAGGAGGGGCCTTGTCAAAGGGGTAAATTCAGGGGTAGGCCTATCCTATTTGTTTCCATTTCGGTAAATAGAGATGCTTGTAGATAGATCCATAGAGACATACAAATTTACTCTTTCTACCATGTTAAAGCATAAACATTATATAAATTAATAGATTAATCCACACTTTACCTTCATTTTATTCTATAAAGCATTTGATTCTGACAGAAAATCCATAAAACATTTTACTAAGGCAAGAATGATTACTTTTTGCTTTTAATAATTTCCGTTGCCCCTATCATGTCTGTTGCGTCAATGAAAAATCATATGCTCAACTGATAGGCGTTTGGAATGAAAGTTTGGATCCTCTTTTAGTGTCTACGATCCAATATTTAACACTCTTTGTTGTTTCCATTGACATAGAAATACCTGGAACATGAATAGTTCTTTGCTAGGGCTAGGAAACCTAATCTATAGACCTCATAGCAGAAAGTCTTATGCTGATAATCATGTGTATACATGTTTTATCTCTTCCACTACCCCGCAGCCACCTTGGCTTTCATTATCGTCCTATCCTTCCTTACCATAGGGCTCCATCCTATATGCCCTTCTCGCTACTCTATTCCTCCTTGTAGTTATTGATCATTTCTTACCTATTCTCTCTTCTTTTCTTGCCTAGAGGGGCTGCTTATATATCAAAATTTGACATCTATCTATTCCCTTTCTATTATTAATCAAAATCTAATTAGAAAATATTATGTGATTTCAAAAGTGATAAAATCATTTATTTAACCATGGTTGATTTATTAAAAACCTAGGAGATCATTTTGAAACAACCATGACTTCCTCTGTCTCTCTTAATGCACTGGTGAAGAAGACTCAGCTCTGCAAGTATCTGCACTTGAATTCCATAACCATTCTTGCCTTTCCTATCAACACTTCCAGTTTCTCCTGCATCAGAATCATCAATGTTGCGACCTATTCCTCCCAGCGCTTGACATTCTCTATGTTAAATGCATACACTCCCTCATGGTATGCATGAGACTGCTAAGAGTATGTACAATGCTGTTTCTACTATCTCACAGTTTGATCTTGAGCAAGAGTTTACACAGTCTTTGGTTAATAGCTCATCATATGATTTGCAATTCCTTCGGTCTATTATGAATTTAGATTTCGACGTGATCAAAAGGAATAAATTGTCAATCCATTATATGAGGTTTTAAGGTTTATAAAAGAGTGGTTAAATTATGGATCTTATAGATGAAGCTTAAGGGACCATCTATTGGTCTCATATGGCTATCATATTATGGATTTGAACCCATAAAATTTATGACTAAAACTGAAAACCCATATCTCTTAATGCACTTACGATTGGCCACCACTTTCTTTGCACGGTTGCATATACTTTACCTTTGACTGCCTCTCCCACTATATCTTCAGGCTCCATATGATTCACTGTTTCTTTGGTCTGATTCTTCCTTTGACAACACTGGTAATATTTATGTCCCATATCTACACATCCGTAACACTTGATCCTTGGGTTGAGGCTTCTCATCCCATTATGTCACAACTCATCTACCCATATCTGAGGGGCTGCAGATCTCTCGTCGCTACTACTCGAAGTGTATGGATTCCTTCCTTCCCACTGCGCAAGTAATAACCTCCTGCAATTAAATACTTTAACGAAAACATAGGAATGCCTACCCCACGTTGATTGCATTACTTATCACGCTTTTATAAAATAATGAATGAATATAATAACAATGATATTTAGTTTATGGTTGACATTTGTAAGGTTCTTTCACAACCACCTACCCACTCTATGTGCTTTCTTCACAAAATTTCAATCAGTATTTAAAAGGAAAGGAGCTAATAAAATATACTTGTCTCACAACAACGATGTATATATATCTTAAATATAAAATTTAACCACGTGCAAATGAACACAATTCTTTGGAACTTTTATGAGAAAGGGCATGGGTTTGGTCTTCCTATATGTCCAAGTTGTGCATATTGAGTAGATTATGAGTGTGGATTTCTATTCTATAATCTTCCCAATTAGTAATCGATGTGATACTCTATTACACTTACAAGCACCTATACTAGATCATGTTAATATTAGTAAATGGTTCTCACTTAGCATTACCTTATTAGGATAACTCATACTACTTATACGGGATTTATACTAGTAGTTAAATTTTCTCCATAGTTACAGTAAGCATAGAGTAAGTACATATAAATACTATTGAGCTATGACCATATAATTGATGTTATAATAAAGCGCCTTCTTTTCATACTAGTACTCGTATGTTAACGTTATGACCATATCTACTAGATTATTGTGAGTTTATTATGTTATAAGCTTTCTACAAATCTGAATAGTCATGATAATGTAGTTAATTAGGGAAGCATAGGTACTTTTTTTATGAACACACTTTAAACTTATGCATACTAATCACAGCGGTAAACTGAGATAAGAAATTTGATTCGTTGTATTTCTTGTAAGCTCAACTATTGCCATTAATTACACATAATTCCTGTATTAATATTAAAAGAGCTGGTATTTTTATATTCAATGCAAATATTTATAGATAATGTGAAAGTGATTACAGTGTTACTTGCTTCTACATAGGTTATGCTTATACAACACACTACTTATATATAGTTCTATGATGAAGATCGTGTTCATAATAATTAAGCTAGTATCATGCACAGTAAGCATCAACTTGTATTACTTGTACAACGAGTAGGAGCTAATTGTATATCCCTAATTTGAACCCTTACATATTGGATATGTGCTTATAAGCATAGTAAGATAAATGGTATTACTTCATTATCATACCTTATTCTATGTCAATATGATAATTATTTATAGTACTATCATAATATGGGTTATTACACTATGCTTACATAGTACTGATTGATAGACATGTACATATCTAGCTTAGTATGATCTCCATATGTAGAAGCTTACTCTTGTATTAGTCTTTATAGTTGTTACTACTATATTTTAATTAAAGGAATGCTTATAAGGGTAAATTCCTTTCAGAGAGTAAATATCTATCCTTTAACAAAGAGGAACAACTAGTATTAAAGAAGATAAGGGTTACGAAAAAATATTAATAAAGAGGGTATTTAATCATCTATTCGAGGACCAATAGTTTATATTTTTATAGAAATGGCAATAGTTAATTAATATGCATCCTTGAAATCGAAGGCAATTGCTGTCGCAGCTAAGCCTTATTCTTAACTTTTATTTTTGCACAGTGGGACCTGACACATCTTCCGTTTGGGGGAAATAGGTGTTTTCTACCAAATTTATCATAAAAATCACTTGTTTGCACACTCTTCTCTATTCTATATCATTAAGATATTCTGCTTTTAGAAGGGTCGACCACGGAAAGGGTCGACCCTCTCTCTCTATTACTCAACCATTACATAAAGACGCACGCTCAATTTCTTTTTGTTTTTAAAAACCATTAAAAACTTTAAAAAATATATTAACATAATAAAACTTACATTAATATCTATATACATAAAAACACGTAAAAATTTGTTTTTGTAAATAAATCAAATTAAAAAAATATATAAACAAAAACAACTTCAGAAATAATAATAAAAGCATTATGAGAACATTATAAAAAATAAAAATAAAATTAAATCAAAAACTAAAAACATATAAATAAATATGAAGTATTAGGTAACAAATAAAATCATAAAATTAAAATTATAAATGAATATGAAATCTTCTCAAATTTTATGATTGTTGCACTAACTTGTTTTCGCAAGTCACTCGGAAATAGGTTTTGACAACAAGGGTTGCTACTTTAAGGTATACGAGCATTTTATTTATTTTAAATTTTGATTAAGCACATAATTTCATGTATTTTCAATGCTCTCACAAGTTTGTTGCAGGAAAATGCTAACCTTTTGTAGATTTTAAGACAAATGAATGGCATTTCCAGAATTGCAGAACATTTTCAGAGATGTTCCATTAAAAGCTTGGAGAAGTTGAGTTTCCACTATGTATGTCATGACATTTTGCTGCCACAAAGAAGCCTTTCAGAAACCAATTACGTCATGTCATGATTACTTACCCTTTTTCCTTTCAAGCTTGTTCATCATCCATGTCATAGTCTACGTTTTCACTGCCTTATACATCATGACTTCCCGCATGTCTACCTTTCTAAGTCACACACATTTTTCCTCATTTTCAGTTTATCTTTTTCCTTATGAATAAAACCATTCAGCTTCCTTTCTATGACTGCATTGCTTTGTTATCCCTCCCATAAAAACTATTTGACCATGAGATCTTTTATCTATAGTCCTACCACTCATTATGTACAACTCATCTTGACTGATGTGGGATTCTTTAAGGCCCACCTTTCAACAAGTCTTTCCCCATCGACCTCCACACATTATCTGGGATAGAGACTAGAGTTCATTGTTAGTACCTTGAGGCTTGCATGCCTTAATGGAAATTTATCTTGTTGAAAATCATGGGAATACATCAATGTCCCTTGATCATTAGATCTTGCAAGTGGCTCGACATCAACTCCTTTATTCACACTTTGCACGATGCACTTAGGTACCTTGGCACTCATTGACATCAATGGTGAGATTTACTCGCATTAGTTAACGACATTCATCAATGGTCAATAATCCAATGACTTATTTCCATGTTTGACATCGACACATTTGTTTAGGATATAGCGCCCTTGTAACCTAGCGTCTAGGGTTACCAAATTACTACTAACTTGCAGACAATTAGCTTTACTAGAGAATGGGAAGGGAATAGGAAGAAAGTCTTGACTTACCCAATTACCGGCGGTTGATCCAAGCTTGATCTTCTCCCGCTCCTCTTCTCTCCAGGGATGCACCTCTTTCACCTACAAAGAGTATATCCTTCAAGTAATATCTCATGCATATATATATATCATAGGTTAGATGAACAGTATATCAAACATATAATCAAATACATTCATTAACCAAAATGCATGAAATTGACTCAATACAAGATTAGAAGAAGAATTCTCTTTATTAACAATCAATGAATAAGATAAGAGTACAACCTAGCTTCTGAGGCAAGGACTCCTCTACAACCAAAGGACTCTGAGTTCTGCTACTCCAAGATTTCTGAAGATATACCACCAGCATAAATTTGCTCTCTCAAATTGATTGATTAGTCCCAAACCCAAGGCCTCTATTTATACTTTGGGAAATAGAGTGGTTTCGAAGGTTGGGGTGGTTGAAATAGTTGGGATAGTTATGGATTAGGGCCCAACTAATCTCATCTAATCGTGCTTTATATTTTTTAAAGTCAAACTAAGGTGTACGCGACTATTAATATAGTCAACCTGTATATGACATGCGAGTTGCTCGAAGGAAACCCACGTACGCCAGTGTATGCAGGTTGCAATGCAAATACTCGTGTATGGTACGCTAGTTGCAATGCAGATAGTCGTGCATGCATATAGTTGAAAAAATATATAGCAAGCTAGTTTGAAGGTAAATGCATCCCAGGTCATGCCCATCTATAGTGTTTTGGAAAACTTCAATCCTAATTTGTCCTTTTGTGTACCAACATAAAGAATGTTAGCACTCGGACGGAGAAGTGCCATTTAGTCTCCTGAGGCCAAAAAAGTATAAAACATACCACAAAAGAACTCTCTTTAACTTCTGTAGAAGAAAAGGTGAACATTTTTCATACTTAGTTAGGGAGGTCCAAAAAAGGTTAAATTACCATCTACCCAATGCTCCTTCGAGAGCAACATATAGCTTGAGTTTTACAAGTGTGAAGGAAAGCAAGATCACTTAGAAAGATCCATTTGAGTACGAGGAATGGGGCTTACAACAGTAAACTCGATGGTTTGTTCTTGTTGTTTAACGAGCATGAAAAAGACATAAAGTACACTTGGAATGTTTTTCATGTTTAGGTCCAGAGCACGAAAAAGAGAAAACTAATCTCATACCAAGTGTTCTTTTTCTGTAAACTTAGTCCCTCTGGTCCAGAAAAGTGATAAACCTATGCCTGAGAATACTCTTCTCAATTCTGTAGAAATGAAAGTGTTCCTTTCTCGTATTATTATTAACGAGCCTGAATGGACAAGTTTACTCAGTATTCAAGTCTATTTTGAAGAGTTAGACCTGGGCCTAAAGAAACTCCATAAGGGCGGGGAGTCTTTAAAGATGATATCTTGTAAAAAGAGACCAAAATGAGGCTCAATTTGGTGTGAAAAATAGCTAAGGAGACTCCCTTGAACCTATGACAAATGCAGAATGAGTACCAAAAGACAATAAATGTGTTCTAATCTAAGGCACTCATGTGAGGAAAACCCTATCCATGGAAGAACAACGGTATAGACAAGGTACTGATGGTTAAAATACCATAGTCGGTGGTCAAAGTGGTAATTCTAGGGTTAAGATGGATTAGGTATGAATGCAAAAATGCATGTGAATGACTGAAATCCTATCCTATATGAGCAAAAAACAACTTCAAGTGAACTTAGACCTGTTACATTGAAGAAAAAAGACATGGTATTAGTTTGATTTTTATAAAAGATAAGAACTATAGGTTAAAACCCACTTTTGAAATAATATTTCTATAAATAGTTCAAAATAGAAATCAAAACTCACCATTTGACATTTTTACCCAATATAGACAACTTTTACCTATGCCTTTAATTGCTCGGTGTGGGAAACTCGGTGGACAATTCTTGAAACCACAAGTGCCAGGTAAATCTACTCCATGCTCTTTCATTTGATCCAAGAAAATTTTAATTTTTGGCAAAAATTTGATGTTTTCAATTGTTCTCAAAGCAGTTACATTGTGTACGTAGGTATGGTATATAAATAGTCACATACACGCATTTTATATGCGGGTTGCTCGAAGGCAAGTCGCGTACAATATGCGACATGTCCAAAGGACAGTCGCGTACACTGCACGAGATATTAAAATGCTATGTAGGGCCAAAATAATTTTTTTATTATATGAATTTGATGATTGATTATTGGCTTGTTACCAGATTGAAACATGGTGATGGAGTGGAGGGAGAGGGAGCATGAAGACATGGACCAAGATGCTCTTCGAAGTGCCCCCACGGTAAATTCTTTGAGGCAAAGTGGGTTGCTCAAATTTTTTTGTACCTCACCTATGCGATCTAATGTCTGCCTACTAGAGTTTATAATAAACTATTGGGATCATGATCTTGGTATGTTTGAACTACAAGGTGAGTTTCTAGAGATTACCTTGGAAGACATCTACTTTATCTTCAGTTTGTCATGACGAGGAGCTCCAGTTAACTTGGAAGGTACTGGTAGAGGCAGTGACCTTCTAAGTGTGCAGAACTGCATTGATACATATTATGCGCCCAGTAGTAAAAAGAGGGGTAGTTTCATCCCTATTGTTCATATTCACAACTTACCATTACAGGTGTTGACAAGAACTATAGTGAGGTTTGCAGGGTCATCATCACTTCACCTTGCAACTCGAAACCAAATGAGACTTGCAATGGAATGTCTACAAGGAGCCCTATATGACTGGTGTTTGGGAGTAATCCCAATAATGAGGAAACAACTCTATGACTGTAAAAGAGACCGATGAAAAAAATTTGGTTATTCTAGCATATTGGTGGCCTTTCTATTTGAGAAGGTGCCTGGTTTGAGTCCTGCAGTACCACTACCAGTTCGTTCTCCCCGTCAACCTAGACTGAGTAGGTGGGGGGGAATATTCCTCCTCCAGGGAGGTGGTGGATCGATTAAGAGCGTATACGACGATGACTTCTACTTATGGTGGGAGCGATAGCTACCAGCATTGGAGCAGTTTCCATATGCTAGGATAGATTTCCGAGGTGACACCGACCTTGTCCTCCCTCCTGGAGGAGCATGGGGAGCGTCAAGTATTTTTTCTTTCAAGTTTTTAAATTTTCATGAATTTTAGTCATAAAGATATATACATATGTACAAGATTTTTTAATCCTATAAAATGTTTAAAATGCAGATATTGGACCAGTTTTCCCTGCTGGGCATCCACGTATGTATGTGTGTCCTGTGGCAGGAGAAGATCATGGCTTGATTAAGGTTCTTTAGGGGAAGCTGGCCATGCTTACCCAAAGAGTACCTACTTTGTGTATTGAGAATATCCCTTCCATTATGCAGGAGCTAATGGTTGGTATACCATGTGTCTGGATACGCCTTATGAAGCGGGTAGCTAGAGAATTGCTTGTGTACATCGACGTCGTTGAGGCTGTTGCAGCTTAGGAAGCCAAAGAATCCTGAGAGAAGGGTGATCAGGATGACCAGGGGGACCATGGTGGTCCAGATGACTAGGGTGGTCATGATGACTAGGGTGATCAAGCTTAGACCTAGGAGAATTTTATGGACTTCGATCCATTTTTGTATATTATATAGTTATGACTGGATCTGAGGATCAT